>CM034701.1:89695183-89719244 GCA_020142125.1 Phrynosoma platyrhinos | reverse complement strand
TAAGTAGAGGTACCACTGTAAATGGATAAGAGTACTATGGATACCATGGACTGCTAAAAAGACAAATACCATAAAAAGGCCCTAGAGCAAAGCAAGCCTGAAAACTTCCTAAAAGCCAAAATGACTAGACTGTTGTACTTTAGCCATATCATGAGAAATCATGACTCTGCAGAAAAGACAATAATGTTTGGCAAGGTGGAAGGCAGTAGAAAAAAAGGAATCACAGCATTACAGATGGATAAACTCAGTCAAGGAAGCCACAGCCCTGAGTTTGCATGACCTAAGAAGCGCTATTGATAATAGGGTGGCTTGGAGCTCTCTCATTCCTAGGGTCCCATAAGTTGAAATTGACTTAATGGCAGTTAACATAAAACAAAAAACAAATCCACAGTAGTAACAAAAACAAATCAGAAACTATTCTTTATGAAACTAGAGAAGGCAGGAATGACATGCAACAGGGTATTAAAAGCATTCCTTAAAAAACATAAATAGGCCCTCTCTTTCTAGTGATAAATCTGCAAATACACACACACACACAGGAGTATCCTGTAGAGGAATATCCTATTAAATTGAGTAAAAAAAGACACAACTTTTTTGACCATTTCCCCCCACTGCAGACTTTTCTGCCACACAGATTGTGCAGGTGCTCCCAGAAAGATATAGTGCTTCTGGTTGCTCACTGTGGGAAACAGGATGCTGAATAAGATAGACTGCCAGCCTATCTTCTTATGCTCTTGACATCTGTTGAATGAATAGTCCCCAATGACTTTTGTAAGAGAACCAGGCCTTATATACAGCAAGGGATTAACTTTAAAATTGCTTTTTTCTCCATTTGAGAGAACTACATGGTTAAAGCTCTCTTTTTGTTCTTATGTAACTGGGCACCGATCTGTGACACCAGGTCAGTCACTGATTGCTTTATAGCGTAATGTTATGCATTACTACTCAGATGTAAACCCCACCACATTTTTCAGGACTTATTTCCTATACAGATAAGTGTGTGTAGGATTGCCCTCCTTTCGCTTGGAACAGTGTTCTGAGTCTACACTTGGTGAAGAAGCACAGAAAGAATAGCAATGGAGGTCACTACTGTCTATCATAAAATCCAAGCAAGTATACATCCTTTCCCTTGTCTCTTAAACAGGATAAGGCATAATTCTGATTCCATTTCAATAATTGTAGAGAACTAAAAATTAACACTAGTTAAGCCTGGTATTGTTGTTTTTCTTTCAACAATAATCCATCCTTGCACTTTCTCTTGAGGGGCCTGGATTACTGTCATGTAGAACAATAAGTACGCAAATAATACCATCGCGTAATTCTCTGTATCAACTCTCTACTGACACAACTAATATAATTTGGGAAGAGTGGGACTGCCAACACTACAGCAATTCACTTACCAGTCTTTAGGGATAATCTTGGGATTCTTCTCCCATGTAGTATTTTGAAATGCAAATGAACATTTTGTTCTGCATCTGAGTAAAATGTATAGCACCTCTAGTATTAGAGACTGTAAAAGGTTCAGGTTAAATGTTATCACAGAATTTCACCTAAAGTGGAAAAGAGTGCAGAAAGTTTTAGAAGAGCCTATTTCACACCATCTATCAATCAAACAACCATTTGATAACTTCATTTATATCTTGTCCTCCACCCCACAAGAATGGGGTTCAAACTATCTAAGAAATGTTAACAAACACAGAGGTAGCTGTTTTATAATAAAGCAGATCATTGGTCTATCCAGCTCAGTGTTGTCTATGCTGGGCTGAAATTATGGGAAGCCTAATTTTTAAGTTGCCATCCCACTTCTGAATTTTAATGATGAAGAGGGAGAGGGAAAGCTTGGGTTTTCTTTTCTCCCCACAGTTTTGGAACAGAATGGTCGTCTAAGGACCTCCTCTCTAATCCAAGGGATGTGGTCCTCCACAGACTTGCAGGTGACTGACTTGCTGTAACAACCTCTGGACCGGATGTCAACCACTGTCATATTTTGCCCTTCATCTTTCTGGATAACCGGTAATTGACCTGTATAGGATTAACTACCCAACATTTCTTGAGCTCCAATCAACTGATTCCCATTTAAGTTGTTGACTGCATCATAGAACACTTTGGGTACTATTGGACTACAGCGGGGGTAGGCAACCTTTCCCCTTTAAGGGCCGAGGGACTTCAGCTCCCAGAAGCCTCAGCCATGTTGGCCAATAATCCCATGTTGGCCAATAGCTCCTGGGATTCTGGGAGCTGAAGTCCCTCGGCCCTTAAAGGGGAAAGGTTGCCTACCCCTGGACTACAGTTTCCATCATCCCTGGCTCATTTTGGTGAAGCCTGATGACAGTAAGAATCCAGTAACATCTGGAGAGTATCACAAATGTTTGGCATTGCTCAGTGTTTCCAGAGCTGGCCTAAATAACTTAGGGTCTTTTACAGACGGGCGGTCGTGGGCCACCCCAAGAAGCCACGGATTGGGATCGAGGCTACCATGCCTCGGCCCCAATCCACCCTTATGGCGCCTCTCAAAACAAATGCTAAAATAGTGCTCCTTTCAGAGGAGCCAAAAGGGGCATCAGAAGAGGAACCGGGCGCCTCTTCCGCACTCCTTCCAGCTCAGCGTGTCCATGGCAATGGCAGGCACTCCAATGACATCCTCAGGAAGGGGTTGGGGTGCCCAGCATCCAGCTGCCCCTCCCCTTCCTGGGCTTGAAGACAGCGTTTTTCACCATCTGCATCCCCCCCTTACTTGCCTAAAACAGAACAGCAAAGCCCCTTCCCCTGCCCATCAAGATTCACAGTATCAGAAGCCAGACAGGTTACTTCAACACCTGAAGCAGAAAATCCCACAAGCTGCCTTCTCCTTCCCTAATGGTCTAAATAAAACACTGATAAATTAAATAACCTAACTATTTCCTGCCCTTTGATGACACCTTAAACCACTATAATGTTCTGGAAGCAGCTTCCAGAAGCAGCCACCTCACTCTGCCTAATGTTAGGCCCAGCCCTGGTATCTGCTTTAGCTTTCAGACAAATGAGTAAAAAAAGAAATGCAGGTCCAACTCTTCTTTCATTAATGAGTTCCAGCTGAAATGAAAGGTATCTGTTTTGGCACAGTCTGAAACTACATACTTTGATAATGAACCTAGATTGATTCTTGATGGCTAAACAATTGTTAGATGACGTATCTTTTAATCTGTATTGGAAAGGGTACAGAACATTAGATGATCTTAGAGAAAAATAGGCTATTTCTCTTTGCTACTGGCATCCCCCTCTTTTGAAATCTCTCATTAATTTAAGTGCCAGCTGGAGGCAGCTGTATCAGCACTAAAATCCTCAAGTATTGGTCTCAGAGTCCAGATTACCTCTAAAACAAGAATCCAGACTAAGATTACATTTACAAACAAAGACACTGCCAAGCCTAGAACCCTGGTCTCTTGATCGCCAGAGGCATCCTGAGGCATATGCTGCTTCAGTCAATATGTATGCAGACATCTATATATTTTGCATTATCAATCAGTACGCTGGTTTCTAAATAAATCCATGCAGTGCTACTGAAATGGAAAGAAAAAAATCTGGCATAGTCGTTTGGCTCTGGTTTTTTGTTTTTTTTATTTTGCAACCAACTTGTCTGCCTACAAGGATAAAAATATATATATAACCTTTCCCACCTTGGGACATTTTTCCATTTCTTCCACTTGAAGACCATTACACCAGCATACATAAGATGTTAGTGATATCAACTGTTTTCTGTCTAGTCTCAAGATACTATTCCAGTCTGTGCCTGTGACTGGTACATTGGTCTCTGCCAGAAACACTGCTGTGACTCACACCATTGGCACTCTTCTCTTGGGCTAAAGGGAAAATGTGTTCCTCTTCCATGTGTTCTCAAATAATGAAGCCCAACCTTGGACATGAGCCCTAGGAAATGTG
Source organism: Phrynosoma platyrhinos (assembly GCA_020142125.1). NCBI lineage: Eukaryota > Metazoa > Chordata > Lepidosauria > Squamata > Phrynosomatidae > Phrynosoma > Phrynosoma platyrhinos. The sequence continues at coordinate 89,715,326 of CM034701.1, read as the reverse complement.
CCAGCCAGATGGATGGTTTGTGTTGCTCTTCTGCTCAATGAACCTGAATGATGAGATTCTGAAAAGGAGTGAACAATATCTTCTGCACATACTAGGAAAATTTCAATATCATAACCAGATTTGGGGCAGAAATAAACAACAGTCTTATCAGGTTGGTGTAGCACATTTCTGTACTGAGAAAGGATAGCCTAAACTTTGGGAAAATAAAACATAATTCATACACACACAATGATTCAAGAGCCAAAGAAATAGTTCTGGTAAAGGGAATGGATTCCTGGAATTATTGTGGGAAACACTGATTTATTCCCCTGGGTGTAATAGGATGACTAGGTCATTATGGCCAGAGCTAGGAAAAGTTACTTTTTGGACTGTAGTTCCCAGACTTCCATTGTCAGTATGGCCACTGGTTAAGCTCTGACTATGTATACAATTTATTGTAGTTACTACAATGACTATTTGGTGGTTCTGTTGCTGTTCTGCCTTTGTAAGGTTACCAGTCCAAATCTCATTGGGAATGAATCCATATTATGACCATGCTTTCAGAGCTCATGTAGTATAATGGCTAGATGCTCACCTTGGCTCACACACAGTCTTTTGCTTCACATGGTTAAGAACAAAAAGAGAGGGAACGATATATATATCCTTGAGGGTCTTGGAAGAAAGGCAGATGCAAGATTAGAAGGATTAACTGGATGTCCTCCAGGGCTTCTTCCAGCCTCTTGACTCCATATTTCTGAAACTGGGGTATGGATAGAAAAATATCTTAATAGCCCCAGCCCAGTTGGGCAACCAGGCTCATTGTTGCTTAGTACAGAATGACCTATCTGTTTGAATATATAAGCCTAGCTTTCACCAGTGCTCAACCTATGTATGTATAAATAAACAAAGCACAAGCCTATTGAATTGGGGCAGAGGTGTACAAATATGCCTAAATTATTGAAGATATTCAAATATATATTGCCCAAAGCTGATGTTACTGTTCTAGAAAAGTAACATTTCTCCTCCAAAACCAATGTTTTACTGCTGGGAAACATAGCTACCTCCATTCTTTCCCATATTGTCAGATATAACTTCAGTGGTGGTCGTCCCTCCATGGATCATCAAGTCCGTGGATTTCAAGTCCGTGGACTTGGAGGGGCAATTGTATACTTTGACTGGACCTGGTTTGATCTGCTTGGGATGTTTCCAAATAAGATCACCTGGTTGGCCACAGTTTTTGAGATGCTGCAATTGTGCAAGCAACAGCATCATATATATATAGGCCCCCACATAGTGGCATTTATTCCATGCATCTGAGAAAGCAGACCAAGTCTAAAAAAGCTTATGCTATAACTTTTTCACACAGTTAGTCTCAGGGTGCTACAAAATCCCTTTGCATACTGTTAGTGGCATTTAGTCATTCAATAGATATCACCACACAGTCTCTGCTAGACTGTGAGTCTGAAGTTGTCCCAACAGGTTCTCACTGTATGGGAGCCACATCTGCCTTTGGGCTTACTGTAGCACTAAGAATAAAATCTGGGAAACCCCAGACATAAATCAGGATGAAAATTTAAAGGTTGAATTAATTATACTTCAAGATTAGAGAAACAAGTAAAAGGAAACACTAACCTTTTTGGATACACAATCTGTCACCAGCCATACAGACTTTTAGGCATCTGATATTATCTGTATGCAAATAATAGTTGTCTGTCTACTTCTAGTGCATCAGTCAGAAATCTGGCATATGCTCTATTCTGAGTAACTACTGGAAATACTCCCCCCCCCCCGCCCAGGTATTCTTTTTTAAACCCAGTCATTTAAGATGGGGCAGATGGGTTGAAAAGTAGGAACAATAGGGATTTGGTGGAAATTCCAATATTAAATACCACAATACTTGGCATTTGTATGTTATAATTTTGTATTGTGAAAGGTCCCAATATCTCAACTGATGTGGTCTATGACACAGGATTCTGTTGAGTTCTATGGGAGTACATAAGCTCCACTAATTCAGCAGTCCTATTCTGGCTGAGACTAACAATAGCCACTGTGTGCTTGGGAGAATGCAATCATAAAAAATGTTATAAGCATAAATGTATGTATCCATACCCAGCCAAAACCGTGTTGTTCAACACCTAGATTCCACAAGTCACCATGGCTAGTAGTTGTGCTCCCTGGGAGATTTTGAGAGTCCTTGTTTCCAGAGGCAGGCAATGGCCATCCTAGAGGAAGCTTCTGTTTCTATGGTACATATTTTCCCCTCTCATGCCCATATTTCCTCCCCACACATATATAAATGTGCTGGTAAGTGATAGAACAGGCACTCAGTAGAAGTGGAAATGACTGGGGCCGAGGTTATGCTTCATCTGAGCACTGAATTTGGACAGCAAGACCACACATAGACACACAGAGAGAGAGGATAACAACACTAAACTGAATTACAATGCAGCGATTGAGAAAGAGAAAGCTTCTCATCTAGACTGAGAAATTAAAATTAATCATGTTGCAAAAATCTATCATTAGCCACCACTGGTCACTTTGGTCTGGTCTCTGGAATGCCAGATCCCCTGATATAAAAGTAGGACATTGTAATACTTACAGACAGATGAATTATAGACTAAAGTTCACTGAATTATGATAAAAACATCTGTATTTGGTGGATATACAGGCCATCCTCTGGAAAGCTTATGTTTTCACACAAGAAGCCTATACATTTCCTATCACCAGTCACACACTGATTTGATTGGAAATGTGTTGTATGTAGCAAATGTATACAGCAGTTGTAGTGCTGAGCCTTGATCCAATACCTCTAGTGTTCATGGTTTTCATTTACTTTCAAGCTGCAACCCTACATAGAAGTCTCCAACCACTGGAACTTTTAAATAACCATGTTCAGTTGAATGCAGTCACAGAGTCCTCTTCAGATTCTCAAACTCAATTTGTGAATGTCTAAATTACTTCAGGGATAGGGGGTGGTTAGGCATTATGTGCACAGCCATAGCCTTATTTCCAGTTTTAGCCCTGTGCAGGGCTGAGTGTGTCAGGATGAGAAAGCATATAGGACAAAGGCTACTAGATAACTAAAGGTCACCAGGAAGCCATGATGACAGTGCTTTTGATGAGAACTGAGTCACAGAAAGATGATGACACAAAGGCAAGACATGAAGTCATCAGTCTTCAATAATGCACAGGCATGGCATGGAGGAAAAGGTTACACACTAGATGTGGACTGGACTAGAATCTCTACTGGAGATCATGTATATAAGGTAGAAGTGCAGATGCTCCGATTGTGGGTGTGTATAGTGGATGGTAACGGAGCATTATGGCAGCCAGTGTAAGTACGGGTAACTGTAAATATTGGAAGGAAAATTAAAAGCCTCTTAGTGAGAACTCAGCAGTTGTTGTGTCTGCAGCTTTTGTGTGGGAGAAAGGATTTCTCCAGCTTGCCTGAACTGTACAGCAGAGCTTTCTGTGGCATTTGTTCTTGGCATGAATCTTCCATGTGTGGACTTCAGGTCTTACATGTGCTAACAGAGTGGGCTTATATTCTACTAAACAATTCCCCCCCCCCAAAAAAAACCCCAAAAACAAATTATAAACAAATAGTATCTCTGTACCAGTGGATTCCATTCTTTTTCACCATAAGGAACATTGTTTATGTGGGGAGAGAGGACCCATTTATAATTATTTTAAGAATTGCAAAACTAACTTTTTTAAACAAAGGCTGGCTTGGAAAAACTGGGGGTGAGTTAATTTGAAATTTAAAAAAGAGCATTAAGGTACCGTAATCAAGTCAGATCTCCTTTGTAGCACAGGTCATAACTTCTAATATGGAACAAGAGACCAACATCTAATCTTGATTTAATTTTTCTGAATAACAGAGAATACATGACAGCCTCATCAATAGTGCCTTAGATACGTAAATTTCCCTCATGCTTGAAATGTGCTCTATTTCTAGTTTCAGCTCATCAAAGTGCAAACTTCCAGCCACTACAGAATTGTCCACTAAGCTAAAGAGCCCTTTCGTATTAAATATCTTCTCCTGGAAGAGGAAGATAACATAGAAACATCTAAAGAAAGGGATGGGTTTCTGCTAGGAGGATTGAGATTCTGAGAGGTAACACTGAACTGCTGACTAAGGGCCTTTGCAGACTGCCAGAAATAGTGCACATTAAATTGAGGCACTGCCCTGGCTTAGTGCTAGGGAGTCATGGGAATTGTATTTTTTTCTGAGACATTGAGCCTTCTCTGTCAGCTCTGGTGCCACAATAAATTACAGTTCCCATGATTCCCTAGCACTGAGCCAGGGCAGTGCCTCAATTTAATGTGCACTATTTCTGGCAGTCTGCAAAGGCCCTAAGAGGCATTATTGGGTTCTGACTGCAAAGGACTCTCAGATAAGCAAGCCCATCACTCTGCTGCTATACAGACATATTAGTTAGTGAAGAACCCCTAGCATTTCTTAGGTTTTTACATTTTTTGAAAAAAATACTCACTTCATCTCTGGGCTTCATTTACTGTTGAACAGTTTATTCTCTTTCAGGTTTGTTCTACACCTTCCTTCAAGCAGTCACTGAAACATGTGAGAGCTGCTTTCTGATGTGCTGAGATCCTATGTGGCTGTAATATATCTCCGAATAGCAAAAGCTACATGGGTGAGGCTGATCATATCAGTCTTTCCTACCAAACTAAGATCTCTTTGGAACTGTGCCAGGTGTTTGGAAAAGAGTCATCAGCATGTTTGCAATATTTACATCCACCACCCATCTGGGATGTTACTGAAAGAGTAGCAGCTTACATTCATTTTGGCTATAAATGGGGTTTATACAGAGCTGGAAGTAACTAATATTTTATAACTAGTTAATGTAATAACTCCCTTTACCAATGGTGAAGATGCAACAATAGCCCTATTCAGATATTCTCTATGCATACTGTGGAACACACACTATTCTTTTCCTTGCTGTCCAAGAAAGGTCTGCAAAGGAGTTGTAAGCAAGTTCAGGTAACTGTGGTTGGTTACAGAGGCCCACACAACTAGAAGTCCTGCTCCATTAGAGTTTCTAGTTGCACAGAACATGCAATGTGTTTTATATCAAGGTGAGCAACTTATTCATTCATTTATTCATTGATTTCATAGATTTATACCTGCCATTTTCCCCCTAGTTGGAGTGCCAGGAGGCCTGAGTGCCAGGAAGCTTCTTGGAGAATTTGAAAATAATCTCACTTCAGTTAATGAAGTACAAATTGAACATAACATTCAGATATTTTTAAGTAACTGAAAGTTACTGTTTAGTTACTTTTGAGGAATGGAAAAGTAAATACTTTTAAAATATTATAGAAATTAACTACTGAGGGGAGTTGGAACTATAACTGTAACTACTTACTTTTTAAAGCAACCTTCCAAGTGCCTTTCCCTTGACTTCTGGAAAACATGGATCAGACTGTGTACATTTGTAGTGTACCAAACCATCAGACCAAAGATGATCTTTCATTTCATCTCATACATTTATCCATTTACAGTTTCCCCCCTTCTACAGATTTCCCAGAGGCAAGACACAAATTATAGCAACTTGGATCAATTTAACATCATTAAATGCTTTGCTAAAGTGGGAGTTGCTTCCATACCACTCCCTTGCTGAGATATGTATTACTTCCATTTCAAAATTATTACTCACATTTCTGTAAAATGTTAAAGATCTCATCTACTACATTTTGAAAGGCAAATCCTATAACCATTTTCAGCAAAGGAAACAAAACCCTCATAAATCTGAAAAATGCATTGTCTTCTTACCAATAAAACAATAGGACTCAAACAACTGCAGTTTTAAAAGGTAGTGTAAAAGTTTGGATTGAGTAAGAGGCAACACATGAAATATGCAAGTTCAAATATTCATTTAGCCAAGAAGCTGTAAAAGTATCCTTGGGCAAGCATTGTGTGTGAGATTAGATGAACATTATAAAGTAATTTGTGCAATGAAATGTGTTATGGGGGGGTGTTATGTGGGAGAGGACCCAATGATTTCAGCAAGCTTTACTCCCACTTATGTGGGCAGAGGATTACAGTCTTAACAATATATAGTCCATTATTATTTGGTGTGCTTACCCACTGATCCACCAAAGAAGAATTTGTTATATGGCACCATTAAATGGGAGGAAGGCAGAGAGGTTGAAATGTGTCTCTGAACTGAAATCACACTCCACTGAGAGTAACTCCTCAGGAGGTAATTGAGGGTTTCATAATGTTAAAAAGCATTGGTTCTAAATATACATATCATGGCAGGATTTGGAAAGCTTCCAGATATAGGGCAGAAAAGGCAAGTGTGAGAACAAGCTGAGTGTACTTCTCCTTGTAAACACAAGATGGGTGTGAAAACTGCCAGCGGAATCAGCCAACCCCAAAGGGCTTGCAGTAACGACAAAACCATGCCAATATTCCCAGTCTACATTGAATAGTGAACTCAGGCCAGACTGAGCTGGCAGAAAGACTGAAAAGACTATAGTTTTTAGTCAAGTAATATTGATAATGTACCTTATTTTCCTGAGTATAAGACTACTTTTTAACCTGCAACATCTGCGGTTGAAGTGGGGGGGTCGTCTTATATGCCGGGTATAAGGATAAGGGGGATAGAGGTGCTAAAACTCTATATTTTGACTGGAAAAATGGGGGGTCGTCTTATACGCCGGGTCGTCTTATACGCCGGAAAATACGGTAACTAGGTCATTTTCAGAACTTTCTAGATAGTCACTGTGCACCAGAATAAATAGAATAGATAGGTCTTTGGTCAGATCCAGTATAAATCTTAGAATCATATGACTTTATGTTCAGCTGATATTAATACAGCAGGATATACAGTACAAAAATAACAGCTTCTTAGACCTCCAAACTGAGATATTGTTAATATGATATAAAACTTGAATTTATGGCTATCAAGAGATCTAGCAGTGGACTCAGGTCACATAGAAATCTACATGTGCAAACTTCCCATATTCCTTTGTCCAACATATAGAAAGGAGTATAGAACACAAGAATAGATCTGCAGAGAAATGTTGATCTCAGTTTTCTTGACAGTCTTAAATATTTTTTCAGAAACTACAGTCCACAACAAGCATCAGGAGAACAAAAGGATTTGGTGATGTTTGCCAAGGTTATTTATTAATTAATTTTTAATCTTTGTGGACTGCATTTCTGTTAGTTAAGACATGAGGAACTACATTAAGTGATAAAAGAAAGATAAAATAAATACCACTTGTATTTAAACATTAAATATAAAATAGCAGAAGAAATTATGGTTAAAATTAAATAAGGTTCATCCATGGGTGAATGTGCTTCCATCAGTCAAACTTTAGAAGAGGGTATTCTCCTACTTGGTGGCTTTCAGTAGGCTCTCACAGAAAGCTCAGGTTAAAGCAGATTTTGGAAAGGCACAGGCAGCTATAAATTGGAGGGGAAAGATCTGCTGTGCAGAACTTTAATTATGAAACTTAGGGCCAAAACAGATATGCACGATGCATGTCGCAGGATGCCAGGAAGATCCTGTCAAACTGCCAGAGCAACCACACAGTGGCAGCTTTTCAGTGCTCCAGCAGTGCGGCATTTATACGCCACATAGCTCTGAAGCTCAGAAAAAACACTGCCGCAGCGGCAAAGGTGCCCTTTTCCCAGCACAAAAAGGAGAAGCTTTCTGCCACTTCTTTTTGCACTGGGAAACAGCCAGGTTGGGAGCATGGTGTGTGGTTGCCACGGCCTCAACCTGGCGCTCCAAGGGGCAGCGTCAAGCCACTTCTTTAGGGCAGTCTGTTTCACCCCTTACTCTCAAAAGTGAATAATTTGAGCAATCCACAATAGGGAAACTTTATGAAGAGGGAGTTAATGAAGTGGGGCTAACTCTTTGAGGTTTTTACTTCCAATACTCTTTCATTTGGACTACAATTAAAAGGTTTTTCCTTACACAGTACTTCCAGGTTTCCCCCCAGATGTAACAGTAACAGTTCTTCTTGAGAAAAATCAATGTTCTCTGCCTAAGAAAGGAGCAGTTAAGTTTCATACAGGACAAGGACACCATGGATCTCAAGGCAAGTTACTTTTTTGTCGTTAATGAAGTTGAAATTTTATTATCTGTTTTTATTGCCCTTTGTATCTGGTCCACACATGGCCAAGAAGGGAAATGGCCTTTGTCTACATTGAGATCCCTCCAGAACAACTAAACTACAACAGAAACAATGTCTGATACAAAATGTAAACCTATGACTCTCCCATCATTATCCTTCTCCTCCTGTATGATTTTTTAAAATATCATTTACCTGATGAAGAAGCCAGTGGGGTTTTGAAAGCTTACATGATGTATTTTGTGCCTTTCAGCTGGCCAGTAAAGTTATCAATCTTTTGTGTATTTTGTATTTTCTTGTATTTTACTGAATGGCCAACATGGCAACTCTTGAATTATATTTTTGAGCAATCCCAGTTTCACCTATCTTCAGAATTTATTGATATTAACTAGTATCAATGTTTCTAAACAAGAATGTTGATTCCCCAAAATATTTCTGCTGTAGGTAATCCTTGATAACTATCATTCAGTGATAATTAAAATATGTCAACAAATATAGAAAACAAAATGGTGGCTAACAGACTGGAAAAGATCAATATACATCACAAAGCACAAGAAAGGGGATACAAGAGACTGCAGGAACTATAGGACCACAGTATTAATTTCCCATGCAAACAAAACCATGCTCACAATTCTGCAGCATAGACTTGAATCATACATGGAGAGAGAAATCTGCGAGGTACAAGCAGGGTTCAGAAAAGGAAGAGGCACTAGGGACCATACTGCAAACATACGATGGCTAACAGAGCACACTAAGGAATACCAGAAGAAAGTCAGCATGTGCTTTATAGAGTATAGCAAAGCATAGATCACAAAAAGCTATGGAATGTTCTTAGATATGCAAGAATCAATACATTTGATAGTCCTCATGACTGTACCTAAGACAAGAGGCTACTGTAAGAACAGAATATGGTGAAACAGAACGGTTCCCAGTGGGCAAAGGGGTCAAGCAAGGATGCATCTTTTCACCCCACTTGTTTAACTTATATGCAGAAAATATGAAGAGCACGTTTAGAGTCAGAAGCAGGAGCAGTGAAGATAGGTTGAAGGAACACTAATAATCTAAGATATGCAGATGACACTACACTACTGGTGGGAAATATTACTGATTTAGAACAAAAATCCATCAGTGATTTTGATAACCCCATGCCCCATATCTCCAGATGATCTCTCCCAGCGGCTTCATATAAATGTTAAACAGCATGGGGGACAGTATAGTGCCCTGCAGGATGCCAGATCTCAGGTCCCTCTTAGAGGAGCAACTGTTCCCCAGCCTCGCCATCTGGAATCCGCCCGAGAGGTAGGACAAGAGCCACTGAAGTACAGTGCCCCCAATACCTAATTCCCTCAGGCATTCCAGAAGGATACCATGGTCTATGGTATCAAATGCCACTGAGATGTGCAAGAGCACCAGCAGGGTCACACTTCCCCTGTCGATACCCAGATGGAAATCATTGACTAAGGCAGGGGTAGGAAACCTTTTTGAGCCGGGGACTGGGTTGCTGTCCCTCAGACATTGGGGGGCCGAAGCACCACAAATAAATAAATAAATAAATAAATAAATAAATAAATAAATAAATTTTAAAAATATATATATATTTTTAAAAAATTAAAAAAATAAAAATATAAGCATGCACACTCTCAGCCCCAGAAAAGCCATGGCAAAACCCCTGTGGAGATTTTGCCAAGAAAACCCCAAGAACAAGTAATAACAACAATAATCAATATCATCATGGTGGGCGGCGGTGGAGGTGGGGGGTGGCGGTGGCAGTGGCGGCGGCAGGGCCGGCCTGGGCCAGTCCAAAGGCCTCGGGGAGTCGCATCCGGCCCCCAGGCCTTAGGTTGCCTACCCCTGGACTAAGACAACCATGGCAGTCTCAACCCCATATCCCACCCTGAAGCCCATTTGAAATGGATCCAGATAATCAGCTTCATCCAAGACTGCCTGGAGTCAGAAGGCAACTGCCCTCTTGATCATTTTGCCCAAGAATGGTAATAGGGAGACCGATCTATAGCTATTTCTCACCAGGGGATCAAGGGAAGGCTTTTTCAAAAGCGTTTTGACTACCACTAATTTTAAGCTTGATGGAAATTTGCCTTCCCTGAAAGAAGCATTGATTATGAGCTGTAATAGTTGTTTCAGTGCATCACCTCCCTGGGCGGTCAGCCATGATGGGCAAGGATCTAGAGGGCACATTGTCTTCCTAACACATCCAAGAAGCTTGTCCACTTCATCGGTATTTACAAACTCAAACTGATCCAGTTTAATACAGTCCACAGAGTCCCTGGACATTTCTGTTGTTGGTTCTGTTATAATGCTCGCATCTAGATCGACCCTTATCTGTGAGATTTAATCTATAAAAAAGTTGTTGAAAGCATCACAGCAGGCTTTAGCTGGTTCTAATAATGAGTTCAGGATGGGAGGTAATTGTGTTAGTTCTTTTACCATCCTGAACAGCTCCGCTGGAGGAGACTTTACAGATGCAATACGTACAGCATAGAGGGACTTCTTAGCTGCATCGATTGCCACCCCATGAGAATCCAAAAGGTTTCTATGAAGTGTCTTGTAAAATAAACATTGACGTTTCCGCCAGCGGCGCTCCAGTCGTTGCGCAGCCTGCTTCATTTGATGAAGGTCTTCAGTGTACCATGTTTTTTTTATTCGAAGCGGGTTGGTAAGGAGGCTTGGGAGCGATAATGTCTACAGCTCTGGTAAGATCGTTATTCCAGGTATCAACCAGGGCTTTGACAGAATCGCCATTGTTCTCAACCATAAAACCCTCTAAGGCTTCCTGGAACCTTTTGGGTTCCATCAGCCTTCGAGGGCGGACCATTTTTACAGAGGGGGGATATGGGTAGTGGCCTTCAGTCCTACTTTGACCAGAAAATGGTCCGACCATGACAGAGCAGAAGTTTAAATCACTTCTGCCCACGGATGTTCCTGATCCGTACTAAAGAACACATTGAGTGTATTACCAGCACAATGTGTTGGACCTAAAACTAATTGGGACAGGCCCATGGCTGTCATGGAAGCCCTGAACTTCCGAGCTGCACCTTTTAGATCTAATGAGTTGGACTCGAAGGGGATGTTGAGGTCCCCCAGACCAAGAAGCCTGGGGGACTCCAACACCAGCTCCAAGACCAGCTGTGTCAGCTCAACCAGGGAGTCTGTTTAGCAACGGGGTGGACGGTAAACCAACAAAATCCCCAGACTGTCCCTAGATTTTAAGGTCAGGTAAATGCACTCAATGTGATTCATTTTCCAGATAGGTCTCCTGGTCAAAGTGATGGTATTTTTATGGACCAAGACCACCACCCCCTCCCACTTTCCCTAACCTGCTTCTTGACAGTATACCCAGCTGGGAGAGCCTTGACCCAGGTTACACTACTATCCTTCCCCAGCCAGGTTTCTGTGAAGCAAGCCAGGTCAGCATTCTCCTCCTCCAACAAATCATAGATGATATGAGATTTGTTCCTCATAGACCTGGTGTTGCAGAGGAGCAAGGTAAGGGTCTGTGGTATGGTTGGGGTGACTCTCAGTTCTTTTAGGCTAACAGGGTGAGTGGAAGATGGGATAGATTTCAAATATCGATCATGTCTTCCTTTTTGTTTCATCCTCACCCTGCTAACGCAATATCTCCCCCTGCCCCACCCTACTCTAATTGATTTACCACGGTTAACACCCATGTCATTAATCTCCTCCATAGATTTTCCTGAAGATATCATTCTCACAACTCTAGCCTTTCCCCCCCCCCCTCCTAGCATAAGAGCTAGTGTGCCTTATTCCCATGTCCACCGCTTAGGAACAAACAAGCTCAAATCTTAAAAGGTGACATTCTCACCAGCACCTCCCTGTTTCTCCTCCAGCGCTGATCTCAATAAGTGACTCCTGGGAGTGCCACTCCCACCGGCGCTTCCCCTTGTCACTTCTCAATGTCGGCGCTGGTAGTGCAGTTGATCCAGCTACCAGATCTCCGAGATCGACTGGTAGACTGGCCTTTGAAGGGTGCCACTCTCACTGACACCACTCTTCTCTTCTTCTGGTGCTGGCACTAACCACTCAATGGTCCCAGCATCAGCACTTAGGACTCTGCCAAGTCTGGCTAATGGAAGGTGCTGCTCCCACCGGCCCCTCCCATGTCTCCTCCTAACTCTGGTAACCATAATATGAGTGATTTTTTATCATTGCACTAAGTTAGTAGCTTTGGTCCAGCAGCCGATAGAACAAGATGGTAATTATTCTTGCCGGGGGAGCTAAGACGGGGGAGCTAAGACATCTCTTTATAGATCCATGTTTCTTGTATAAAAATGATCTCATAAGCCTCTAGGCTTTCTTCGGTAGAAAATTCAGTCTTGCAGACTGAATAACACCACTGCAAGGATGGAATTAGGAGTGTCCTTTCTCCTTGTCCTCCACACTGCTGCATAACTGGAGGGAGTTGGGACTAGATTAGGGCCAGTGTCTGCACCCACGAAGCTCTCTCACTGCTGCTGCTACTCAATAAGGAGAAGCTGGAGCTCCTCTTCCTGCGGTTCAGCTCAGGGAAGGACTGGTGGAAATGCTGGGAGCTTTAGTAGGCCGTCCTGCTGGGCTCCTCCTTTTGCAGCTGCCTCTGCTGTTGTGTTGCTGTTGTTGTTGCTAGACTTCCTCCTCTGCTGCCAGGGACTCTGGAGAAGGGCTGAGAGAGTGTTTTATAGCCCCAAAAGCTCACAGGTGCCTTGGGAGCTGCCACTACTGTTGTGTTGTTGGTGTTGCTGCTAGGCTTTCTCCTCTGCTGCCAGGGACTCTGGAGAAGGGCTGAGAGGGTATTTTATATCCCCAAAAGCTCACAGGTGCCTTGGGAGCTGCCTCTGCTGTTGTGTTGCTGTGTAAAATGTAAAACCACAGACTTTTACTATATAGTTAATAGATATTGATATTTGGTATGTATACCTGAATAATTTTAAATGGTTGATATAGTTGGGGAAGTTAGTTTAGAAAGGTTAGAAGACTATCAAAACTATATAGAGTTGAACTCAGCAGGGGTTTACAACTGTACCTTGGGAAGGGAAATGTAATATGTAAATAGTTTCGGATGTATTCTTCTATATAAATGACAAAGCAGTTATAGTGTTATAATATAGACTTCTATAAAGGTTCTCTAGAAGCAGTAGCGAGGAAGTAGTTTTTAGTGTTGTGTACTATATGTTGATATATATTAGTTTGTTAAGTCTTATTTGTTTTGTTTTGTTTGTATGTTTTTTTTTTAATATTTCAATAAACATTTAAAAAATGTAAAACCACAGACTTGAAGTCCATGAGAACGGAGGGGCAACTGTATATTGTGCATTTTGGTTGGCCAATAAAGATATCACTGATGGATTTTTCTTTGAATTATCTAAATGGCCAACACAGCTACCCCTGAATGTTTTCTGTATTATGAGATGCCGCATTGTAGCCGCAACAGGATGACTTAGAACAATTACTAAGGAAGGGCAAGGATGAAAGTGCAAGAGCAGGTTCACTGCTGAATATAAAGAAAACAAAAATAATGACCACAGAGGAATTACAACAGTTCTTTCTAAACAATGAGGAAATTGAAATAGTCAAAGAGTTCTTATACCTCCCATACCTCCTGATAAGAAGGGAGATTAAAGTCAAGAAATCAGAAGAGTTGCCACGATTGGGAAAGGCAGCCATGAAAGAACTAGATAGGATCCTAAAGTGTAAAGATATTCAACTGAGCACTAAGGATAGAATTGTTCAATGTATTGTTTTCCTCATCATCATGTATGGATGTGAGAGCTGGACAGTGAAGAAAACCAACTCATTTGAGATGTGGTGCTGGAAAAGAGTGCTGAGAATACTGTGGATAGCAAAAAGACAAATAAATGGGTCCTGGAATAGATCAGGCCTGAATTTTCCCTGGAAACCAAGAAAATCAAACTGAGGCAGTTGTATTTTGGTCACATTGTGAGAAGGCATCACTTAAGTAGAAGGTAATAGAAAGAGACCAGATGGATAGACTCAGAGAGATCACAGGCATGAATTTGCAAGACCTGAGCAGAGCAGTTAAGCATAGAGGATCTTGGAGATGTCTCATCCACAGGGTCACCATGAGTCAAGGCCACTCAAAGGCAGCTAACAAGGCCATCCTTTACCTATGAAGCTCAGAACAGCAAGGTAGGTTATGTATAGTACTGAGTGGCAGTTTACAGACCATAAAGAGACTTACCTAAGACCACCTATTGTGTTTAGTGGTTGACTGTGGATTGGAATCCAGGTCTCTAACAGTTTTTTAATAAAACATTTTATTTACCACCTATAAATGAACAAAAATAACACCCTAGATTTTTCTACAGGAACTCTAACCTATAAATGAGAGCTTATATCTGAGCAAGCTCTTCACTAAACAAAAGATAGCATCTGGAATAAGGAGCTCATCCCCTAACAAAGGAAGGCCCATATTGAAGTGCAAACTCCCCAAAGAACTTTGGATCCAAGAAGCAAAGAGGAGTTTATTATCACTTGCATCAGCACTACGTAAGTTGTAATTCCACTATGCTGAACACAACCCACCAGATCTGTAGGATAGCCCATCAATACACCTCCTGTTGTTTTTTTTTTTTTCAATCTGTCTGCAAAAAGAAAGGGTTCAATATCTGGCAAGGAACATACAGTATGGCTGGAAGGTTTTCTTCAGCTAAATTTTGTACTGAGTAAGAATACTGTATCCTTCTCAAGAAAGAATAGCAATAGCAAGTGAATTTCTGTACCGCTTATCAGTTCACTTAAGTACTCCCTAAGTTGTTTACAATGTGTAAGTTAATTTCCCCCAACAAGCTGGGTACTCATTTTAGCGACCTTGGAAGGATAGCCTGAGTTATCTAGGAGATGAGTTATGGCATCCTCCTGCTTTTTGTTGGATTCATCCAGGGAGTGATTATAGCATTTGCTCATTGGTGGCTAGTGCCACCAAAAAATTGGAAGCCCTAAAATTCCTTCTCACCATGCAAAGTCACTCCCACCACACCTGCTCTCAGTTCCATCCACCTTACCTAGCCCATCCTAATTCTGACCATGGAAGCCACTCATAGCAGTGATACTATGTCAACAAAGCCACTAAGCTTTGAAGCAATGAATACCAAATGCAGGAGACAAAAACCACGGAAATGCTGGTAACATCATGCATTGTTTCTGTGCTTCCTAATGGGTTATTGACTGGTCAGAAGGACATTAGAATGATTTGTGACAAATGAATTCACCAAAAGCACAATGAATAAAGAATAAAGACCAACCTGAAGAAATTATCTCCACTTATAAAATTTCCTGAATCAATGCAGCAATTAATACCATTGTATGTTATGCTCTAAAATGATCCATTTGCCAGCCTTCCAGTATTTGAAAATAATTTACAAAAGGTACATCTGGACAATTTCACAAATAGCAATGCAGAATCCTCTATCTCTCATAATAAATAATTTCCTAATAGAATTCATTGCTGCCAAGGCATAGTGAATGGCTTCAGAAATTGATCAGGGGCAAAAAAAAAAAAAAAAAAGGAAAAAAAGAGGTTATGTCTATGAAAATGGAACCTCTATATTCAGTGGCAGTTTATTTCTGCATATAAAATGCTAGTGCAAATAAGACAAGAAGTTCATCTCTTTCATGTTCTATTGTTGACTTCCAACTGCAGCTGGCTGGCTGTTACTTGAAACAAAAGCTGTACTTGATGGATGCAGGATTGTCCAAGTAAGCTTCATTTTTAAAAAAAATTCAGTTCATAATCTTATCAAGGACATGCTGCTAACTGAACAAAGCTCTGCTGGGGTGAAAAACCAAAACCAGCTTGCTTATAATCAAGACGCGTGTGTGCACACACACACACATCTGGGGGCGGGGGGATTGGATTGAGGGATTATACACCTTTATCCTCTCTTTTCAGTATAGTCAGCCAGTCCTCTTATGCACAATTTTTTTTTATCCACAGATTCGAGAATCCACAGCTTACAAATATTCATAAAAATATATACATTCTAAAAAGCAAACTGACTTTGTCATTTTATATAAGGGACACCATTTTACTATGCCATTGTATTTAATAGGACTTGAGCATCCACAAATTTTGGTATCCACAGGGGCTCCTGGAACCAAACCCCAGCAAATACCAAGGGCCCATGCTTATGTCATCCATTAATAGCTGACATTGGTGTACATCCATGGATAGAAGCTTTTTTTGTCAAAGGAACTGTGAGGGGGGTTAATGTCTCTAGCCACTGCTCCAACCCACTGCTATCCCCATGTGTCACCCAAATATTTGCCTTGTGGGGTTTCCTAGTCCCCTGGAAAATAATTTGAAGTCATTCAGGGGCAATGCGTTTCAGGCAATCGTTCCCTTCTGGTTCCAGTGAAGAACAGCTTCTACTAGTGGAAGTATACTTTTGAATTGTAGTTATTGTTCATGGCCCAGCAACTAGTACTCAGAAATGCATTACATCTAAGCACTGTGTTTTTATTTAATTATCAGGAATAAAATAGCTGTTGATGGATTAACTCTGTATGCATTTCTGTAAACTCCTTTAAAAACCTTGTAAGCCAAGGCCTCCCACCATTATCTTAGAGCAAGAAATTCCATAAGTATTGCCTGTATATGTGGCAAGTGATTTTCAAGCAACTATTAATCTTTCATACTGTTATCATTTCAACAAGAGGCACTGTGGCACTCGTGGTGCACAATCTCTTCTCACAATCATCACTGTGCACCAAGACATCTTTCTCCTAAGCAATTTCTGTAGATTTCTGATAAATACCACAGCAATGCACAACCGCAGGAACATCAGCACCTTATTGATTGTCCCTGCATAACATTTATGCTGTAATTTATACCATTTATCTTGTGTGCAATCCCTAATATATTATTCTGGCAGCACAGAATAGCTTCCTATCAAGTACTGCTTTTAGAACAGTTTAAACAACAGCTGACATTATGCTAGTTTGTGGAAAGGGTATCTTACTTTGCTAGCTTTAGATTTCAGATAAGGAGAAGTTGGTGTGACTTTAAAAAGTGATGGAAGGGGCTCTGCAGACGGCACAAAGTGCCGTTTTGGAGACAGGGAAGGGGAAGGGCAGCCACATGCCGGGTGCCCCAACCCCTTCCCGAGGACATCCTCAGGCGCCCTTTTTGCCACCTGGGAAAGGAGCGCTATTTTGGCACTCCTTTCCCAGGTGTCAAAAGGGAGGATTGGGGCCGAGGCGTGGGGCAGCCTCGGCCCCAATCCTCCATTTCCCAGGGCGGCCCATGGACACCCATCTGCATCCCCCCGAAGTCTTGTAGTGAGTTTATGGATATAGCAAATATGGGGTAAATGGGCACTTCTTAGCACAAATATTCTGCTACAGAGACTGTACTTTCCTAGAAATAACAAGCTGAATTACCACTTTATCATGTAATTGCTTACCTTCTCCAATGATGAAGGTATAACCTAAGGAAACATAACTTCCCTCCCTCAATGTGTAACTAACTTTTGAATCACTTTTATTGTTATGTGGCTGAAGCCTCACTAAACAATGGAGAAGAAACATTGCATACTACAAGTGCTGTTTCCTCCTTTTGTGAATTTTTATCTTTTCCTACTTCAGTTTTTGTAAGCTGCCTTGAGTCCTCAGACAGTGGAAATGGGTGGGGTGGGGAGGGGAGGAAAATTATAACAGTAATTCTCATTGGAGGCTTAACACATAATTGTAGCAAATTGTTTTTTAAAAGTAACTTTCCAAGTTTTGCTATTGTCCATGCTACTGTTTTAGCCTGCTCCCACATGGGAGGTAGTACTGACAGTACAGTCCCAAGCTTTGCTATACTATTCAACTGAAGGAATAATGTGTGTTAACTTTCTCAAATTTTATTCCCCCAAAAAACAGTCTATAAGTATGGCTAGAATAAACAAATGAACTGCTTACTTTAGTCTGAGGAAACAGTGGACAAAAATAAGTACGTATGGAGAACATCTGCTGCTTCCTTTTGAGTTCAGAGTGATCGTCTTCATGAAAGATATTTGAGCTGAAGCTCTTTTATTTCTACCTCCAAACTTCTTTCAGTTAAACTATTTCCACTTCTCAAAGTCAAAAGGAAAAAAGATCTGCAAAAATAATTGTTTTTCTTGCTTGCCCAGAAGTGATTCAAGATGTTAGTTTAAATCTGATTCACCTGTTTCATGTCTCTTTTTTAAAAAAATCATTTACTGACATCTGCGTTCTAACCATAAATGTATGTAATGTTCTAAATTATTTTCATCTTTGCTTCATAAACATCCAGAGATACTCTTTTGATTTTGCATAAAAGGGGACCAAATAATTATTCATCATATACTTGGGGGAAAAAATTGCATCATGCAACTGTCACTGCTTCAGCTTGTTGCTAATGTCTACCAAACTACAAGATTTATACACAAATATAACAATATTTCCTTCCATTGGTACATCTAAGTATAGCTACCCTGGAGCTATAGCTGGGGGGGAAATACTTATCCTGCTGTGCATTCTTGAAGCAGATTTTTAAGACATGGACTGTTTTCTCATCTGTCAAAAGGTGTCTACTTTTTGGAGATCTATCAGTTTATCCATATAAAAATTTAATTGTAATTAAATTAAAGTAGGATTCCAGCCATGCAATCAGGCATAGGGATTTCAGAAAAAGAGAGATGAACCTAGTTAACCCAAGAAACATGGGGTGTGTGTGTGACACATTTAAGTTGGGTAGAGCCATCTAGAGCAGAAGAAGGAAAGTATGAGGTGGACGAACTACTTGTCTTTATTTTTTTTATTATAAATTTTAATAATCATCATCATTTTTATTTTTATGCTGCCTCTCTGCAGCGCAATCGAGGTGGCGTACAGCAGGTTAAAACAACATTACAAGTTAAAACAGTCAAACAACCCCTTCCCTAACCCACCCACCCCTTAAAAATATATTAAACTATAACAAGATTAAAATACTAAAAAAAAAGTACAGTACAAATAAATAGCAGTTTAGCAACAAAAGAGCTGGACTCATTGTCATCTCCTTATACTTTTCTTTGGTCCAGGATGTTATTCAGGGAAGGCCTGCCAGAAGAGAACCCATCTTTACTGCTTTTTAAAAGCAGTTAAGAGTAGTAGTAAGACAGATCTCATCCAGCAGGCCATTCCATAATCTGGGGGCAGAGGCAGAGAAGGTCCTCTGGTAGGTCGCCAACAGTCTGGTTTTTATGGGCTGTAACAGGTTCCTCCCAGAGGACCGAAATGCCCGGGAAGGATCGTAGGGAAGGAGGCGGTCCTGAAGATAAGTTGGACCCAAGCCATGTAGGGCTTTAAAGGTCAAAAACAACACCTTGTACTGTGCTCGGAAACTAATAGGCATCCAGTGGAGAGATTTCAGCACTGGTGTAATGTGCTCTCTCCTAGATGTACCAGTAAGTAACCTGGTTGCCATATTTTGAACTAATTGAAGTTTCCAAGTTAAGCACAAGGGTAGCCCCATGTAGAGCGTGTTACAGAAGTCCAGACGTGAGGTTTTTATTCATATAAAAAGACAGATTACACAATCATCACCAGTATACACAATGAAGGAAACATTTACATAACTCATACAATCATCATCCACACATCATACACCCCAAACTTCCACGCCTCTTCCCCCACCATACAACATCCACAACCATATACATTTACATAAACGTAAACACAGACATATACACTAACATTTAAGCCATTAAAAACAAAAAAGAAAAAAACTTCTTAAGCTTAGACTCGTTATTACTTCTGTTTTGCCTAGTTTCATCACTGGTGCTCATCACTTTTAGTTTACAAAGAAAAACTTTAACCATACAACTTTGCAATTTGAACATTTCTTAAGTGAAGGGTAAAATGTCATGTTTACATTACAATATTTAATTCCATAACTTTTGGTCATTAAATCTTACACCTAACGTATCTAAACTCTACACTTAACCTAAATTTATAAAATTCAATCTATTGTATCTATCTATCTATCTATAACAGGGGTAGGCAACTTTTTTGAGCCGGGGGCCAGGTTGCTGTCCCT
>CM034701.1:89682679-89695083 GCA_020142125.1 Phrynosoma platyrhinos | reverse complement strand
ATTGTGCTTCTCCTATGACTTCCCTCTCAACAGTAGTTTATCTACCACCACACAGTCTAATAGCTTATTAATCCATTCTTTCATATCCAGGCATTCTTTACATTTCTTTACATTTCCATTTATCAGCAAAGACCATTCTTGCAGTTGTGGTTATATAAAACAGCAGTTCACCGTACTCTTTTTCTAATTTTCCATCTGAGTACAATTCCTCTCGAGTCATAAATACCATTTTATCTGATTCATTTTCCTTTTGTATAAGTTTGCTATACGTTACCCATCTACTTTTATTCAGTCTCTCCCTCCTAAAAAGACCTTCATTTGTTGATACCCATAGTGGTATACTCCTACACATATATTTTTTATATTTCTTCCAAACTCTGAATAGAGATCTACGAACTTAGTGATTCTTAAAATCTTTGTTAACTTTGACTTTTTCATAAAATAAATATGCATGAAAGCCGTATCTTAAGTCTGCACCCTCTAATGTCAGTACTTCCTTATTTTGCAATTGAAACCAATCTATTAACCAAACAAAACAACAGGCTTCATAATATATTTTTTAATTGGGTAATGCTAACATTCCTCTTTCAACTTTGTCCTGGAGAACTTTCATTCTAACCCTCAGTTTTTTACCGCCCCATAAAAATCCTAGAAATATCCTGGTGCCATTTATTAAACGGAGTTTCATTAGTTATTATTGACAAATTCTGAAACAAAAAGAAAATTTTAGGAAGGATATTCATTTTTATTGCCGAAATTCTGCCTAGCCAAGATAATTTTAAATTTCTCCATTTTTCCAATTCTTTCCTTATCTCTTTCCATTTTTTCTCATAATTATTTTTAAATAAATCCACATTTTTAGTCATAATCGTAATTCCCAAATATTTTACCTCTTTTTTAATTTTAAATCCTATTCTCTCTATAATCTCTGCTTTTTCCACCTCGGAAAGATTCATTACTAAAATAGCTGATTTATTCTTATTTATACGTAAGCCTGTGGATTTGGCAAAAGATGCCATTTCTCTATTGACTTCCTTTATACTCTTCGGATTTGTTATGGTTACAACTAAATCATCTGCGTACGCTCAGAGTTTCATCTGTCTGCCTTTAACCTTCATCCCTTTAATTGCAGTATTAGCTCTTATACTCATGTTTAACATCTCTAAAACCAGCAAAAATAAAAGGGGGGAGAGTAGGCACCCTTGTCTTGTGCCTTTTTGAACCAGAATTAGGTTCGTTTTCTCTGAGTTAATTATTATTCTTGTCCTTTGATTTTTATAAATGGCTTCAATCCACTCTATAAATTTCTCCCCTGCATTGACTTTGTGTAAATATTTCAACATAAATTCCCAACTGACATTGTCAAATGCTTTTTCAAAATCAATAAAAAATCAATAAAAATCAAAGCTAATTTTTGATTTATGTCCTTCTCATGATATTCGACCACGTCCAAAATATGTCTTATATTATCTTTTATGCTACGATTTGCGGCTGTTTTCCCTTTATCCTTTCTCCAGTCAAAGGAGAAATGTAGAGATGTGTGTGTGGAAATTTCCTCATAAGAACAACATCTAGAGAAACAAAGAGAACTCGACAGCAGGTGGCCATGAAGTCAAAACAAGTACAGTTTTAGCTGGGAAAAAGATAGCCAGTACATCAGCAAGGTGAGCTCATGGGAAAGTAGTCACATGGGGGATGATGGACAGCTAGAGGCTGGGTTAAAACACATCCTACAGGCATTATCCAATCAGCATAAGGGTAACACCTAGAAGGTGGAGTATGGGAAGGCCAAAGTATCCTTTGTTTATATATGCCAGCATTGTGTGTGTGTGTGTGTGTTTGGCAGTGGTTTTAACTATGGAGTTAGTTTTTGGCTTTTAGTTTTTGAGTATGCTTATACTGCTTTTACAATGTAACTCCTGGATCTGGAAACATGCATCTATAACTTTTCTTTTCTACAACATCAGCAAAATGTGATCCTATGGTGGATTGTATGTTTTTCTTTTCTTATTTTACTTTATGGAACAATAAAGCTCTACTTTAGACCTACAAGAAGTGTCTGCATGCTTTTAGCATGGAAAGGCTGATGGAGGAAGCTGTTCACTATAATCTGCCATACTCTGCATACCACATCCAAATATCAACAATGGTAACCCTGTTCTAGGATTTCCTTGGCAAGATTTATTCAGAGGGGGTTGCCACTGTTTAGGCTGAAAGAGTGTGATTTGCTTATGGTCATCTAGTGAGATTGGATCTCAGGTGTCCCAGAGCACTAGTCCAACACTCAAACTACAGCACACAAGGTGGCTCTGTTCACAAATTATTAGAGACTACCAACAAGATATGTGTTGGATGACGATGGATAATATAGCAGTGATATCCTCGTTTGAGAAATATAAGCCTACTACTTATTTATTATTTTTACCATTTGGGTAGACTTTTAAAAAATCAAGGTGAAACACATAAAAATATATTAAAAAGTATAATAACAGCAGAGATACATGTTTGAGAGACCACATCATATAAAAAGGTTGAAAAGAAGCAGTAGAAATCAACCCATAGAAAGAATATGGTAGAAGAAAAGATGTCTCTTGGCAAATTTTTCCTAAGCAGAGCATTCTGAAAAGAAGATGCCATGACAAGAAACAGTTCTAGTCTGTGTTCATGTTAATCACATTACAGAAAAGGGACATGCATAGAGCAAGGCAAAATCATTTTGTACTGGAAGTTTCAAAGCATTTTAAATAGAAAAATCAAGTTCCATCCCCTAAGTGATTTGAAGCATATTAAGAGTATCATGACTTTTAACACCAAAAGAGTTCACTGGCATAACTCAGAGTGGAAGAAAGAATTAATTTGAAAGAACTCATTATTGTACTGCAAAAGATGAGATAAGGGGAGGGGAGAAAGAAGTTCAGCAGTATTTTTTTAAAAAAATTCTCACAGCATTTCAGAGGAAAAGAGAAAAGAAGGCCACTTAGGAATCTTGTGTGTTCTGAATACCAAATAAAATAAATCTTACCAACATGATTATATTCAGAAGCATTTGGAAAGCATTATCTCCTAGTGTTGACAATGTTTGGAATTAGCTATAAATGACAGTTTATTGTTATGAAGAGAAGATTGAAAGCTCTTTGGGGTTTTTTATTCTTTTTTGATAAAATAAACTTCAGCATAATCTTAAATACAGTTTGTTGAAACATGCCAGGATGATTTGAGGTTGGCTTATTCAAACAAACCATAGTTATAATTCATAACCACTGGTCTGGGTTAGGGACAACAAGAAGCTGTGGCTTACCAAAATTGAAAGCAAAAATCTCCTAATTCTTTGTGGTCCGTATTTGGAGCAGGTATTGAAAATAGAACACACAAATGACATCTAAGCATAGCCCTGGCCTCTAGCTGTTGGAACTACACATTCCAATACAATAGCTATTGGGTTTAGTGCTTTCCTGCAGGATATAACGAAACACAGGAACCATGGCATGAGGAAGACATACATACGGATGCCAGGAAAAATTGAGTACTTTCCAGGAATTTAAAGAATAGTCTAATAATGCATTCAAAAGTCCATCAGTGACTGATCTGGAAGCCTATACTGACTTAGATTAAAATAATTAAGGTGTTAAAAGAGGTCCTCTCATTTTCATTACTGAAAATACTTTCCTAAAATACAAGTTAACATTTCAAAGAGTTAGTAAAGACCACTTTCTGAATACATGAGCTTGTCCAATACACACATTTTATGTTCATGTTATCTCATTAATATAGCTGTCAAAGCACCTTCTGTTTCTAGGCAGTGCTCTTCAACCAAGCAAAAAATAAATGTGTACTTTGTATTCAGAGTTCTGGTCATGGTCTGGAAGCTTGAAAAACAATGCCTGACAAGTAGACATGAAAACAAATTGTGTATTTATAAAACCTCATGCAGCTGAACCAAAACTGAGTGGGTAGAGCATACTACAAGATAAAGGGAAATGCATTCAAAAACACTACAAATAAAGCAAGTATGTTTTCTTTATAACAGTAAATCTGTCCTCTCCCCATTAGGACACAGTTCCAAAAGAAAATGAATTACAGTACCTTTTTAAGTAGCTATATTGCTACTTAAAGGATCCTGTGTGCTTGAACCCTTGGATCTTCTTAAGACATTTTTCTTAGCACTGTGTTTTTGTTTCTATGTCTTGATACCACCCAAAATAAGACACCAATTAATTATCATATTTTTGAAATCCAGTGATGAATAAATTCTTGTAATAAGTATTTTATTCCCATTCTCAATATTTTAGCCTCTTCAGAAAACAACTGTGGGATTTTCTTGTTATTTTATTATACTTTTTGCCCTTATATATTTCAGTAAATTAGAAAATATTATTTGTAACACCACTAAGTCTATATTGTTTGAAAAATCCAACAACAATGCTTCTGTCTTTTCATCTGAGTATTACAAATAACAGTACAAAGTATTTTGTTGATATTAATGTGCTTACAGCTTATTACACTAAATTAATTAAACTCTGAATAAGGCAAAACCTGAAAATTCTGCATGTCTAATTTGTCCACTAAAGCGGCTTGTATAATGAATAGCTTTGTAAGAGCATTATGTTATCACAATGCAGCATATGATTCCAGTGCTGCTCTATTCATTTTCAGAAGGGACTATCAAAAGCTGCATGGTTTTATGGACAAACCATTAGCTTGCTATCCCCTGGGGGTTATGACGAGTCACATCTGCCTGGAATGAGACAGCCTCAATGATCTCAGCCCACTCTTCAATGAACACTTTCAGTTATTGTGTAATAGAACCACAAATGACTTGTCACTCTTAGAAAGGCAGAAAACCATAAGCCAAAAAGCCACCCCAAATGCCCATTAACAATAGAGGGGTTACTAGAGGTCAACACTAAAGCCATTAGGAGCATACAGGAAGGAAACAACCAAGTAGATAATAGTAGAACAAGTCTACACAATGTGTGACCCATGAAACTGAATGCCACATGCACTGAGGCTTGCCAGGTTCATGACAGTCCAGTTCTATAGTCCCTGTAAAAGCAAAAGGGATCTGTCACACATGGATATGGTGGATGGGTAGGAACTTGAATTGATACCTTACAAGCAGAGGAGAAAATTAGGTGCTGTCTTTGTCTTGTACCAACGCATGGCCTCACCGCCCTGACTTCTACTTACATTCTGTCCCAGTACTGCACTGCTCGGCCTTCCTCAATGGGATGTGATTTCACCTCCAGCCCGATTGGTGTGGATACACTGCTGCTGTATACTAATCAAGTTTCTTTTACTGTTGCACTCAGATTTCTGCAGATCCTGCATTATGCCACATAGTAAAGCAAAATGTCCCCCATCTCCTGGTGATGCCAATGGGTAGTCGGCTATCAAGAGACAAGCCATTGTCACTGGCAGGATTACTCACACAGATGACATTACCAAGGGTTTTGAGGTTGTGTCTGCCAGCAGGATTACTGCTTGGAAGCAGAGTTCACAGGCACCATGTGTAATACTGTGTGAAGTCTCATGGGATTTTCAGTTCTACAAGACTCTCCCCAAGATCTGACAAAGATTCGCACTAATCCCACTCAAACTCTCACAATCCAGCAGTTGCTTCTAGCCTGCATTAGCCATGCTGGCCAGCCTGAGGAGACTCGGCACAACAGTTGGGGTAAGTCTTCTACAGAAGAACCTGCTGCAATCCTCCAAATTTTTCAACTGTAAACTGGCTACTTAGCTTAATGCCATTCAACAGATGCCTGTCTTTCTATACTGGTAGTTCTGTGACCATTACAGAATGGGGTCCCTCTTCCCATTTGTATCAAGAATGGGAAAAGACAAAAGGAGTTTGGAAGGAGAACAGAGTGTCATTTGCTTGGGATTCAGAAGGACTGTGACGTAATCAGTTTAGATAGGCTGTTCCCGCAGCATGCTGATTCTGGTCACTTTCTGTCTAGCTGGATTCAAAATCAGAAGTAGACAAGGGACAGCATATTAGGGCTCCCAGTTTAGCCCTGACACTCCAGTAAAATGGGTTTCTTCACATCTTACTAATTCTAATTAACTAGTAATTTATCATTTCTCGTTCCAGGTATTTCACTTCATACCTTAGTTATGATATTTATATTATTATCCAATAAGCCAGGATCAAAAAATACTTCCTGGATAGCAGTAAACCACTCACTATAATTTTATTTATTTGTTTGTTTGTAATCCACATTTTTCTCAATACTGGGACTCCAGGTGCCTTACAAAAATTAAAACATAGTTACAAAAAACATAAGTCACAAAGATAAAACATTTTAATATTGCAATTAATCCACAGAATTAAAATGGTCTGGAACAAATCCATTAAGACAAGAGATATTTGTCAGCTTAACATACCTCACTGGTAGATGGAGGGGAGAGAACACAGTACTTGAACCCTCTGGAGGCAGCACATATAAAAAACAAACACTGTTCCAGTATGCAAAATGATCTTATAGTACCTTTGAGACTAACTGCAAAAGAAGGTGTGTAGCATAAACTTTCATAGTCTTGGCTGAAAGTTTATGCTACAACATCTTTTGCACAATAATCTCAAAGGTGCCACAAGACCACTTTGCATACTGATATTCCAGATTAGCATGGCTGTATCTCTGAATTCTAAACACTGCTTCAGCACAGAAACAAAACTAATTCAGACAGAAACAGAACTAATTCAGAGTAACTTCATAAAGAAACTGTAGCTTACCTGGATAGAAAAGACCCAAGAAAAGTGTCTGGATAGAAATAAAAACCTTGCAACTGGTGAAAACAATGCCTTTTTTAAAAAAAATAGCCACTGTTCAGAATACACTATACAGGTTGCTCATATGTGGTTTATCCTAACTAGGGTTTCAGACAGGATTCTTCCCCAACCCTGGTTCATATGCTAGGGATTGACCCTGTGATCTTTAGCATATAAAGCCTCTATACTGTAATTCTGTTTTAATTTTTGCAATCCATTTTCAGTGTTGAAACTGGAGAAAAGACAATGTAATAGCTCCATTTCCGAGCAGAAGGGGACTTCTGACTTCCAGAGGCATGCATGAACATCTATGTCATCATCTGACATTACAACTTGCCAGATAGGGAGATGCTGGTTATACCATTTGATCTGTGATGGCTCATCCTGACACAAAAGTCATCACTTGATAGTACAGACATCAACTGACAACACCATGTGTAAAATTGCAGTGAATTAAAGCTAGGACTGTTGTCTGATTAAAAAGATAATAAAAAAAGAACAGATTGCATTTAATTTATGTTTCTAAATATTTCCTATTACCATGTATGGATGTGAGAGCTGGAAAATTAAGAAGATGATAGAAAGAAAATTGATTCATTTGAGATGTGGTGCTGGAGAAGAGTGCTGAGGATGGAGAAGAGGATCCCATGGACAGCCAAAAAAAAAAACCTCCTCCCCAAAAAAACAATAACTGGGTCTTAGAGCAGATCAAACCGGAAACCACCCTGGAAGCCAAGATGACCAAACTGAGGCTGTCATACTTCAGACACATCATGAGAAGGGTGGGTTCTTTGGAAAAAACAATAATGCTGGGGAAGGTGGAGGGAAGTAGGAAGAGAGAAAGGCAAAATGCCAGATGGATGGACTATATTAAAGAGGTCATGGTTATGGAGTTTCAGGAATTAAGCAGAGCAATGGACGACAGAGGGACTTGGAAATGTCTCATGCATAGGGTCTCCATGAGTCGAGATTGACTTGAGGGCAGTTAATAATAACAAAAAATATGCTGTACTATCAAGACAGTTTATGGCATCCATAGAAACAAGAGAACAGAAATCCCCTAAATTTATGACATTAAAATGGTTCAAGAATTATAGTCTTTCCTCTACATCCACAGCAGCCTGTGTTCTGACCATGCTTGGGTCAACTGCTAAATGGTGTGCCAATTCACTTTCTGTGGAAGGCAATGGCAAACCTCTTCTGTACAAATCTTGCACACACACACCCCCCCCAAAAAAACCCCCAATGATAGGGTCACCATTATGACTTGAGTATTCTATCACCCAGGCAATCTCTTCCAAATCTTCCTCCACTCTATGCAACTCCACATCATGACGTTTACTGTGTTTATATAATCAAGGAATCAAAGATGGCTACATAAAATTTTCATATGAGAAATAACTGCCTAAGTGGAGGGAAGATTCTGAACCATAGACAGTTCTTCTCTAACTGCTTCATAAGTGAAGGTGAAAACAGCTGCCTCCACCTCAATGGGTAATCATGACCTTTAAGATTCACTGAAGACACCATCATAAATTTACTATTTGTCCACTGCTAGAAATAGAAGGAGTCCTTGGAAGCTGCCTTCCTTGTCTGACCTTAAAGATCTTTGAGAAGCTATGACATTGTTATGTTAATGGGCTTCTGGTGATTAAGAATGGAGGTAAATACATTTTTCATTACTTTTATGGCTTTAACATAATCTTATTTACCCTAAGACTTTGGGATCAGTCAATCTACAAATCATAATCAGTCAAGAAATAAAAAGAGACATGTTTCTCTCCCCCCCATTCCCCCCCCAATTCCTAAGTTTAACCTTTTTGTCAGGTTGGCTTTTGACATTTAATAGCAGAATCCTATTTCTTTCCCCAGAAACAAACTTAGGCAAAAGAAATAAAAACAAAATCAGATAGTGGAAGCAAATGATTTCTACTATGACAGATGAAAATTGGTGTACAATATTTGCATTCTGTTCCAAATCCTTCCAAATGCAGAAGGAGGTCTTTTAGCTGCTCCTCTGGAGACGTTGTTGTTGTTGTTGTTGTTGCTGCTGCTGCTGCTGACTTCAAATTATGCATTCTAAAAGCTAAAAAATATATAATTACCTTCCACAAATCTGTATATATGTGTCATGCAGCAAAATAGCCACTACCTTCTGTGTCCAAGTCTGTTGTTCTCATTTTTTAAAAAGCTTGCCATACTGGCAAAAATGAATGAGGGTGAAATGAAATATTATAAGAAATACAGGGCTGCCACAAATACAGCAGCATTCCCTTATCTTCCTCTGCAGCATGAAATACAACTTAACCTGTGTTCAGATGTGATTATGCTGTGAATTTATCTGCTTCTTCCCACAACAACCAATGACAAAAAAACACAGGTATCAGAAAATGGGAGTGAGTCACAAGGGGAAGACAGGCTACTTCTCAAATCTGGCTCCAGATTTGAGGGAGCTATAGCCCAAGTGTCATTTGCTGGACCTCCCTGTCCCATCACCCCTTGACATAAACTGGACCCTTACAACATCCTTGCCCCTTGACCAGCTTATTGGTGGTGGCAGGCAGCAGCACAGCATGCCATGATCTGTGACAGGCTGTTGCAAGCCACCTGCCATCTTGATTACCCATAATACTCTGATATAGTGTTGTTACAGGACATTGTAGGAACTCAAACTGGCAGGCAGCTCACAGCTAAGTAAGCCAAAACACAGCATGGGACGGCAAACAGTTCCAGACCCAAGGGCAGAAATCAGTGCCAGTGGGATCAGGCCTACTTCCATTTTCAGTAAGAGAACCATCATTACTTTATTTTTAATTTTGATCTTCTAGAAGTCCAGATAAGATGGTCTTTAACCCATGGCTTCCTATAAGGATGCTTATTAGTAATGTCTGTGTACTACAGTGTACCATTACTGAAAATTACTCTCTCATGTCTTGTAACCTTTATCTATCAATATATTGTTGTTAATGCCAGTCTTTTCCTTTTTTTAAATTTATACTATAGCAACATGGAGAAATATAGAGAGATCACTGCTTCTTTTGGGAGGAAATACTAAGGATTATTGGCAATCAGGTTGAAGGTTCATATCACCATTTCATTATTTTCCCTGTGACAAGATTTACATCAAGTCTTATTCATGAAAGTCAAGATTGATCCTGGAGGAAGATTTTCCCTGCGGTTTCTCATGCAGAAGAGAGACCTGGCAGCAATGCCACTGTCTGTGTGTGTTTGTAGGGGGTGAAAAATAAGGGGAAAGCTGAGGGAGGGGGAGAATCTGAACTAAGCAAAGTGCAGAAAATAGGTAGTATTTTTTTTAAAAATATAGAGAGATCACAAGAAATGTATCAATTCAAACACTAGGAGTACAGTGAAATTCCTTAGATAGGGTATTCAGTTGTGCTGAACACAAAATACCTTTTTAAAACATACAACATTTATGTAGAAGTACAAATTCTTGCCTGAAAAGAGCTGGTAGGTCAGATACTCCCTCTAAAAACAAACACATAAACGTCTTACCCAACAATGACAGTAGTAAAAGACATCACTGTTTTAGGAAAGCAGTGGCTTCAAATGTAATTAGAACTGTAAAATATTTGAAAAAGAAAAAAAAATGTGGATTAAAAAAAGTAAAATGAAGATAGATGGCCCATCCAGTCCAAGTTGCAATTTTTAAAAGGCATCTCTCCAAAGCTGTTAATTACTGCATGTGGGAAAGTGAATGGCAATGTGTGGTTGAATGCCCATTTCAGTGTATATTCTACTGAGAACAATGTTGCATATATAGAATTCAAATGTACAATTGATTTATGTGCATTCAAATGTACAATGTGTATTCAAATGTATAATTGATTTATACCTTCAGCTCTAATAAATTAAGCACTGAACAAGTCTCCTAACCAAAACTGAGGGTAAAAAGGAACTAACAGAATTTGATTGAGAGCCAGCATAGTAGAGATTTGAGCATTGGACTATGACTCTGGAGACGAGGGCTTGACTCTTTGCTCAGCTGGGGAAACCCACTGGGCAAACTTGGCAAGTCACACACTCGCAGCCTCAGAGGAAGGCAAAGGCAAACCACCTCTGAACAAACCTTGAAAAGAGATCCCCATGACAAGTTTACCTTGGGGGCACCATGAAGCCGGGAAAAACTTGACAGCACCCAACAACAAGAATTTGATTACACTTCTTAGTTTTCTTTTTATGATTCTGCCCCCTGATATTCTTTCTATTTATTTTTAAAATCAGAGTTACAGAAAAGCAGCCATTAGCTGAGAAGGACCAGAAATTTTCACAGGATTGTACAAACCTTCTTTGAATCCTTTTATTCCTGAACTCGTATAAAGTCTGTCTCCCCACTGCCATCTATTAAACCACCACTGCATTCTTTAACTTAAAAAGAAAGAAAGGATTAAAGTGTATAAGGGATTTTCTCAACCTCTGTCCTCCTGATATTCCATGGTTCACAGTTTACAGCCTCTTAATGGGATTCTGAATCTCCATGAGTGCCACTATCTTGCCAGAAGCATTAGAGCTTCCATAATAGTAATACAAGCTGCAGGCAGATAAGTGAAATCCTTCAAAAAGGGACAGGGAGAACAATTTAAGATGTGGAATGCTAATTATGTTCACCTTAATGAGAAGAAAAATAAACAAAAAATTAAGCATCTCTTGAAATATTCATAATTTTTTAGAAGCCACCTTTGTATAACTATAGTGTTGAATTAATCAGCTGGATACTGAATCAGCCACTCTGCATACCTGCTTTACTGGGATATCTGGGATATTTTCTTTCCACATTGCCAGGATGGCTGGATTCTAGAGTCCAAAAGGATGCATTAAATTTGAACACAAGCTGGTTTTAGTGTTTTTTAAAGTGTTTCTTTCTTTCTTTCATGCTCATGTCTGCATTCATAACAATATTTAATATATGAATCTTCACTAGGCATTGAAGTTAGGCAGTAATTTCTGTCTCATAGTACCCACTGAAGTAAATGTTGACTTATGGCATTAGTACACTTTCTTGACTAAATTTTACCACAGACACAAGAGTGCACTATGATAAAGGTACAATAAATCTAATTGGCTCCAAGGAATCATCTCCTCCTCCTGCCATCAAGAAATGTGGGATTTTAAGCTACAATCCTCTTCTACTAACAGCTGCAATGAGATAAGAATAATATTGTTAACATATTAGCCACAGAGAACATCTTTGCAACAAATAATTCTACACTGGCTCTCTGCATGTTTAGACAGACCCAATTCAGAATGCTAATCTTGATGCTAAGGGCTGATTCCCACTATGATTTACATTGATTTGCTGATCACTTTAAATGTGGCTCATCCCCATTTGAAATAGTTTCAGATGCAACTGTGATTGTTTGGTCTGGCTTTGAAGCGAGAGAAATGCAAAAAAAAAAAAAAGCTCTTTTCAAACACTAGTTTTTTGCTGGTCCTTTAGAAAAGAAGCTATTAGGACATGTGTTCAGCAAGTGGGAATAACAGACCTGAGTCGCATCAAACTGAAGCAGAGGGATTACTGTGGCAGAGGGTTGGCATATCCCTCACCAGTTTTGGGAGAAATCCACCATTTCCCCCCTCTCTCAGCACTGCTGTCAGAATCATGCCTCCATGT
>CM034701.1:89641560-89654513 GCA_020142125.1 Phrynosoma platyrhinos | reverse complement strand
CCCCCCCCCCATGCGCATGGCAGGCGAATTTGCCCGGCATAGGCACGGGAGGGCTTCCCTGGACCTTGGTAAGGCCCCCCGCACCCGCAGTGGGTGAATTCGCCTGGCATGGCCGCAGGGGGGCTTCCCTGGGCCTTGGAAAGGCTTCCCCAAGGCCCACGGCGGCTGCGCAGCTGCCCTGGAGCCTGCCAAAATGGCTCCTGCTGATGTGTGCATGCACGCACAAGCACAGATGCCATTTTAGAGCCAAAATGGTGCCCGTGCGTGGGGTGGCGGTGGCTGGACCAGCCACGGGCTGGTCCCAAGGCCTCCGCAGGCCGTAGGTTGCCAACCCCTGTACTAGGTGATGCATTCTGGGGTACGTACAATTTGCGGCCAAGTAAGTGACCCTGGACATGTCACACACTCTCAGCCTCAGAGGATGGTAATGGCAGCCCCCATCTGAAGAGACATGCCAAGAAAACCCCATGATAAGGTTGCCATAAGTCGGAAAGGACTTGAAGACACATAAGAACAACAAAAAAGTCTGCAATTGTTTCATAGGTAGTACATGGGAATAGGAACCAGCATGGTATAGTGGTTTGAGTGTTGGACTACCACTCTGAAGACCTGGGTTTGATTCCCCACTCCGGCATGAAACCCACTGGGTGAACTTGGACAAGTCACACACTCTCAGCCTTAGAGGAAGGCAATGGGAAACCTCCTCTGAGCGAATATTGCCAAGAAAACCCCATGATCACCATAAGTCCAGGGAAGTTTTTTTCAGAAGCGGCTTAACTGCCGCTTCCTTTAAACAAAATGAAACAAAACCTTCCCTGAGGGATGCATTGACAATGTCCCTAAGGGCAACACATTGAAAATGCCCCTTAATGACATTGTCAATGCATCACTCAGGGAAGGTTTTGTTCCATCTTGTTTAAAGGAAGTAGCGGTTAAGCCGCTTCTGAAAAAACCTTCCCTGGACCCCCTGGATAGGAACGACTATAGGCCAGTCTCTCTACTGCCTTTTTTAAGCAAGGTGATCAAGAGGGCAGTTGCTCTTCAACCTCAAGCTGTCTTGGATGAAACCGATTATCTAGATTCATTTCATACTGGCTTTAGGACAGGATATGGAGTTGAGACTGCTATGGTTGCTCAGGCTGACGACCTTCGCCTGGGTATCAACAGGGGTTGTGTGGCCCTGTTGGTGCTCTTGGACCTCCCAGTTGCTTTGGACACTATAGATCATTCCATCATTTTGGAATGTCTGAAAGGGTTAGGAATTGGAGGCACTGCATTGCAGTGGTTCCATTCCTTCTTCTTGGGCAGATCTCAGAAGGTGAGGCTCGGGGACAGTTGCTCTACAAGAATAGAGCTTAATTGTGGTGTCCTTCAGGGTGCCATCCTGTCACCAATGCTATTTAATATATATATATGAAGCTGCTGGAAGAGATCATCCGGAGACATGGGGCACGGCGTCATCAGTACGCTGATGACACCTAGATATACTTCTCCATGTCTCGATCCTCATCTTTTACTTCAGATAGCGTCTCTCCTCTCAATGATTGTCTTAATGCAGTAATGGACTGGATGAGGAAAAACAGATTGAGACTGAATCCAGAAAAAAACTGAGGTACTAACAGTTGCGGGCCCGAAACCAGGTTTGGGAATACAACTTCCAGTCCTAGATGGAGTCACACTGTCCTCCAAGGACTGTGTTTGCAGTCTGGGGGTGCTCCTGGATCTGGTGCTCCAGATGTCAAATCAGGTAAATGTGATGATCAGGAGCGCCTGTTATCACCTTGGCTGATATGCCAGCTGCGCCCTTTCCTGGAAACTAAGGATCTGGAAACTGTGGTACATGCACTGGTAACCTCTCGTCTTGATTTCTGTAACATGCTCTACATGGCGCTACCCTTGTGCTTGACCCGGAAGCTTCAATTGGTTCAGAACATGGCAGCCAGGTTGATCTCTGGAACATCCAGAAGAGACCATATGACACCTGTGTTAAAATCTCTTCTCTGGCTGCCTATTAGCTTCCAGGCACAGTACAAGGTGTTGGTTATGACTTTTAAAGCCCTACATGGCTTGGGTCCAACCTATCTTCGGGACCGTCTCCTTCCGTTTGATTCACCCTGCGCACTCCAGTCCTCTGGAAGGAATTTACTACAGCCTATGAAAACAAGACTGTCGGCGACCTCCCAGAGGGCCTTTTCCACTACCACTCCCAGACTATGGAATGGCCTGCTGGACGAGATGCATCTTATTACCACCTTAGACAGCTTCAAAAGGCTGTTAAGATGGCTCTCTTCTGGCAGGCCTTTCCTGAATAACTACCCCTAAGAATCAGCTAATCTCTCTCCTCTCCGCGCTGCTGCTATTTGTGTTGTAT
Source organism: Phrynosoma platyrhinos (assembly GCA_020142125.1). NCBI lineage: Eukaryota > Metazoa > Chordata > Lepidosauria > Squamata > Phrynosomatidae > Phrynosoma > Phrynosoma platyrhinos. The sequence continues at coordinate 89,652,142 of CM034701.1, read as the reverse complement.
TGCTGTGATGTTTTTCTTTTATATTATGATTTATTTTAAATACTTTTAAAACTGTCTTAGTTTTAAAAAAATTTAAGGGGGGGTTAGGGGTTGGATGTATTTTGTTGGAATTTTACTTGTTGTAAGCTGCCCCGATTGCACTGCAGAGGGGCGGAAAGGCACACAACATACACACATAACCTCCAAGTAAGGAACTTGGTTCTCTTTAGATAAATCTTCAAGGGTACACTCTCTCTCTCATTGTGCAGAATGATTTGTTAAAGAAGCCATACCCAAACAACACATCAACTTTGGCTGTGCCTTCATTGCAGAAATTTATTAAAGCAGTTTGACACCGCTTTAACTGCCCTGGCTCAAGGCTATGGAATTCTGGGATTTGCAGTTTTATGAGATATTTAAACTTTTCTGTCAGAGAGCAAACTGCAGATCCTAGGCATCCATAGGATGGAGCCATGGCAGTTAAAGCAGTGTGAAACTGCATTATTTCTGCAGTGCAGATTCAGGTTTGTACCACACTATAGAACTGGCTCCCTTCCCCTTCTCCCTTCGTCCTCATCCTCCTCCTCCTTCACCTGGCTGCCTTCTCCTTCTCTTTCTCCCTTCGTTGTCGTTGTCATCATCGTCCTCCTCTACCCAGCGTATAAGATGACCTCCAACTTTTAAGACCCTTTTCCAGGGTTAAAAGTCATCTTATATGCCAGAAAATACGGTACCAGTCAGAAGTATCCTAGTTTATACCCAACTTTGAATTTAATATTCTCTTATATTTTTTCCTCTTTCCTTAATATGTTAATTTCATCCTTTGAACATTTTTTTAATATGAAGTTGTAGGCTTTCATGGCCGGCATCCATAGTTTTTTGTGGGTTTTTCAGGCTGTGTGGCTATGTTCTAGAAGAGTTTCTTTCTGACGTTTCGCCAGCATCTGTGGCTGGCGAAATATCAGAAAGAAACTCTTCTAGAACATGGCCACACAGCTCGAAAAACCCACAAAAAAAAACAATTTTATAATATGTCACTTATTGCTATGCCATTGTCTTCACCCTAGTCACATTGTTAACTATTTTATTTGGTATTGTTGTTATTGTTGTTGTTATCTGTATTCTGTGTGTTCACTGTTTTGTAAAAATATATATCCAAGTATGCAAAATTAACAATGACAAGCTTGTCAGTCTTGTGCCCTTCTTGCCATTTAATAGTTCTTGGGTCAGCCTGGTGAGAAAGCTCTTTGTTGAAACTAGTTAATTACAAAGATTGGTATGAAGAATGTTTTTAAGAAGCCCTGCTGATCAGCAGATTTAATAAAGAGTTTGGAAAGGCTACAATTTTGGACTATAGCTAACAGAATACCCAAGCCTGCATGGCCAAGCCCTCAGAAAATGATGACAATCTCTAGACTCTCGTTTTTGAAAATTATTGTAAATTCCTGGAAAGCTATTGCTATCACAGAGTTTGCTCAGGAGGAGGTAGCTCAATGAGTGCTTTTGTTTTATTAAGGGGGGATGCAGACCAGAGCGTCGGAGACGCCCTGGTCCGGAGCGCCGCCGGAGTTCAGCCTCCGGACCGCGGCGCTCCTGCGGCGCATCTAAAAGGAGCACCAAATTGGCGCTCCTTTTAGATTTAAGGGAAAGTGCGCCCTAAAAGCAGCGGGCGCACTTTCCCTGACTCAAACGGCGCAGCGCATGTGGGCGCTGCGCCGTGAGGTCATCCCCAGTGCGCCGGCCGTGCGGACGGCCGGCACTTCTGGGGGCGACCTCGTGGAGAGGAAGGGGCGCCGCTCGTGCGGCTGCCCCTCCTCTTCCCTGCCCGGAAGACGACTTTTTTAGTCGTCTGCTTAGGGCCTAAGAAATTTCAATGTTGCTGCTTATTTTAGACATCTAGATTATGAGGAGCAACATTTGCATTTTTCTCCAAGAAAACAAAAGACATTGTTTGTTTTTAGCTAAGCAGATATAAGCTGATAAATGACTTTCATTACTTCTTCATCTAAATCCCTTACAAATAGCAGCCAGCTAACTAAGGGGAGAAGAAAAAATCTTGAAACTGCTATTCTCCAGTGACACATGAATGGGAAGTAGCAAGCAGCAATTCTTGAATTTAAAGTTGATGGTTTCCCCTGTTACTGGGAACAGCTGGCAAAAGTACTCATCCAGCAAAGTCTGCCAAGGGCTAATAATTTAGTTTTTCTGGTATATTAGAAACTTTAAGCCAAAATGATAAGCTTAAACATAGAAATATTTTTGGAGGGGAAATATAGGCAGCTTTTATCATTCTCCGGCAGACAGCTAATTGAGCCGTCTCCGAGGCAAGGAAGAGGAGGAGCCACCGCACGAGCGGTGCTCCTTCCTCTTCCTGAGGTCGCCCTGGAAGCTGCCGGCCCTCCGCACGGCCGGCGCTTCCGGGGCAACCTCCCGCCGCAGCGACCGCACACACTGCGGCGGAAAAGACAGGGAAAGTGCGCCCTACGCGTTTAGGGCGCACTTTCCCTGTCTTCTAAAAGGAACGGCAATTTGCAGCTCCTTTTAGGGGCGCCGCAGGAGCGCCGCGGTCTGGCTGCCGCGGTCCCGCGGCGCTCCAGACCAGGGCGTCCCCAACGCCCTGGTCTGCATCCCCCCTAGGTCTCCCTTATGACTCTTCCCTTTCTCATTCCCACACACCCATCTTATTGACAGGCAGTGTCATCCTGTTCTTGGACAGACTAGACAAGATGCTCAGGATTATGATCTGTGGAAAAACAGTGGAAGACCAGATACCTAATGTATAGTTGCCATTTCCTGTACAAACCATTGGAAAAACAAAGAGATTATGCATTTCTGGACTGACAGAAACTTAGGGCCTCGGCAAACGGCTTATTGAGCCATCTTGGAGGCAAGGAAGAGGAGGGGCAGCCGCACGCGCGGCGCCCCTTCCTCTTCGCGAGGTTACCCTCGGAGCTGCCAGCCCTCCGCACGGCCAGCGCGCCAAGGGCAACCTCCCGCCGCAGCGTCCTCACACGCTGCAGCGGAAAAGACAGGGAAAGTGCACCCTACGCGTTTAGGGCACACTTTCCCTGTCTTCTAAAAGGAGCGCCAATTTGGAGCTCCTTTTAGGGTTGCCGCAGGAGCGCCATGATGCGGAGGCTGTGGTCCCGCAGCGCTCCAGACCAGGGCATCCCCGACGCCCTGGTCTGCATCACCCCTTAGTTGTTTTGGAGAACAAAGAAATGAGCAGATGACTATAGTAAAGTAAAGGAGGGTATATGGGAGGCTGACTTATACTATGCTTCCAACTGTGGAAGGCTGGGAACTGCATTATCCTCCCGTCATAAGACCTTGGAGGGCTACCCCCCCCACTATATTCACTCCTGCAAAAAAAAAAAAACCGAATCTTTTTGCTCCCAAACTACTCTTTTGCCCTGCCTGCATTGGTCAGGATACTCCAGTGGGGGCACTGGTAGATGCGTCAGGTGGTTCAGCAGGATTTGTGTTCAGACAGCATACGCCACACAGGAATGGGAGCTCCAAGAGGTAAGCTTCTAAAATTCATTGTAAGAGTGTTATACCCTTGTTCCAGTGCTGAGTGTGCTGGATGTTGTCCACTCTTCACACTAGAACCAGGGAATGCGCTGTGCATCATCTGAACAGAATGTTGACAGAATGGAGGGGGGGAAAACAGACCTTTGGAGCTGTGCAGACAAGGCCTAGGAGATATTCTCACCATGTTTTTGGACCTCCCTAAACCTCTAGGGGCCATTTCGAGGGGGAAATGTTTTTGTAAAATTTCGCAAAATTCTGTTTTTGGCACTGGAGGGAGATCAAAAGCGGTGGAAATCCATGGACACACTCTAGAGCTTATTCTGGATCATTTGGGAGCAAAGGGTGTTTTGTTTTGTTTTTACAAAAAAACATATTCTGGACTCATGGCTGAGGGTTGGGGGCTGCACTTTGCCCACCCCTGTATTAGATGGATCACTGGTCCATTTAGCCCAGTATTATCAGCTCTGACTGGCAGCAGCTCTCTAAAGGATTTTAGGCAGGAAAATTTATTTTTCTAACTTTACTCAGAGAGGTAATAGCAGATGTTAAGAAAGAAGAAGTATTACATGCAGACTCACCTTGCAGAGTTGTGCTATTCTAAGATAAAGGAATCTTCTGCTAAAAATGGCCAGTTTATCTATTTATGGTTTATGAACTTGTAGCCCAAAACAGCTGGAGGACTAAGAATCCCTCACCCTGTTATATATCCTTCTTTACAAGGGCTATAATAATGAACGTCTATGCATGTGTCAGCAAGGCAGCTGAGTACATATGCTGTTGAAATGCTGAATGTGCATTTTCAGAATCTCATTTACCTTATTTTCCAGCGTATAAGACAACCCAGCGTATAAGACGACCCCCCATTTTTCCAGTCAAAATATAAAGTTTTAGCACCTCTATCCTCCTTATCTTTATACCCGGCGTATAAGACGACCCCCCACTTTAACCACAGATTTTGCAGGTTAAAAAGTAGTCTTATACACAGGAAAATAAGGTAACATTCTAAGGTACAGTAAAACTTTGTGGACATGGTGCTCAGTTCATAATATGATTGAACTTGATGAACTGGAGGAATTAATACAATAAGCCAAGTAATGACAAATTCCAGCAACATTAGTGATGATAACTAGTTTGAATGCCAAAGATGCATCTTGAACGTCAATAGGGCAGAGAGGGCAATGTAGTAAAGTATGAAGTCTATTCAGTCAGGCTTGTTCTTTTGACCTATGCAATGGACAGATTTAACTTGCTGTTGTTCTTTATCCTCCTTTAACTCCTAGTACCATGTCTAGGCAGGAGTCAGGTATGACAGGCAAGGATGTGTGCATGCATGGGTAGGTAAGAGAATACACACACAGTGCTATTTTTTATATTTTTTATATAAAATAACTTTTATATTTATACTATTGTTGCAGGTTTTGCATAGTTTTAATCAGTACTTTTTGAAATATACTGTAAGCCTCATTGAATCTCATTATTAAGGAAAATGCAAATTATAAATGAATAAAATATAATAATAATAAATAATAACTCTCAGACCACTATACCACACTGGCTCTTTATTAAGCCACATACTCACTGGAATTGTATGAAATGTCCCAAAGACAGGAGGCCTATGATGCCAAATGTGCTTAGACAAATGTTCAGGGAAGTTAAAGTGCAAGTAAAGCTAAGTGTTCCTTGCTGTCTGTGAAAAAATGTCAACAAGTTGAGGGAAAAAAGCACACCAAAAGACCTATATAACAAAAACCTTAAATAGTTCTTAAAGGCAAAAATGTAGAGATCATGTATTCTTCAGAAACTGCCTCTACTTTTCTCAGCAAAGTTTATCTTTGTGAATGTTCTTCTAATTATTGATAGAAGGGAAACTGAGAGTGTATATACACTCCAGTTATAGCAGTTCTGTACCACTTTTCATTGTCATTGCACTGTCCTGTGGAACCAAGGCATTTGTGGTTTGGTGAAGAATTCTCTGCTATTGAGTTTTAGTAATTCAGGGGCATGCACTAGAGTTCTCACTAGCATTATAAATATGAGAGAGCTTGCTCATATTTATAATTATATTCAGATGCTTCAGCAATATAAATGAAAACTGGCAGTAGCCTAAAAAGTACATAAAAGGCAGTCTAGGTCCTTAACTTTCTATTTTGAGCCCTGAGATGCTCCTTTTGAATTCTGGAAAGTTAAGTACAGACCACAAACTGTAACTGATATAACAAAACCATTTTAAATGTGTATTGTGGTGCTTTTTAAAATCAAACTATTCCACTGATACATCCTGTGAGAAAACAATGGGATATGGATCACAGTAAGACAAAAAACAAACAAACAGAAAATGGCTCATTTGGAAACATCCTCACTTAGGTAGACACAGACTGACAATTCAGCAGCAGTAATGCAGCATGGTGAGTAGGGGTCTGAGTGTGGAGTAATGGTTTCAATTCCCTGCTCAGCCATGGAAACCTGCTGGGAGACATTAGGTGAGTTGCATACACTCAGCCCCAGAAAAAAATCCTTGATAGGTTCACTATAGGGCTGCCATAAGTTGGAAATGACTTGAAGGCATACCACCACCACCACCACCACCACCATAGAAAACTATATTCAGCCAAAATAAGGAATCAATTATTTAATGTCATTGTCCTAAACCAAGGTTCAGCAAGATTTTCAGACCTGGGGCCGGTCGCTGGTCCCCAGGTCTTCCACCGGGCTGGGGGGGATGGCGGCATGCGTGCGCATGCACAGTACTTCAGGAGTACTGTGCATGAGCAAGCGAGTCGCGGCTGCCATTTTGGCAAACAAAATGGTGGCTGCAACTCGCTTGCACATGCGCAGTACTCAGTGCATGTGGAAACGAGTCGTGGTCGCTAATTTGTTTTCCAAAATGGCGGAAGTGGATGGCAGCGGCAGGGGACGGCAGGGGGGGCAGTCCAGAGGCCTTGGGGGCTGCACCCGGCCCCTGGGCCATAGGTTGCCGACCTCTGTCCTAAACCATTAAGGTTGAAAACCTACACATACTGATCAGGAGATGGATCCATCTACAATTAATATCATACTTCACTTTAAGTATTTGTGTTAATCATCATTTTAATTAAACTAGCAATCTTTTAGCCAGGCCACATTATTAGAGGCTTTCAAGCAGACCCAAAAGAATCACCAGTTCCCCTTGTTGTATAATTATGTTAAGACTCAACAGGGCCTGTAGTATAACAATTATAAGATTTAAGATATAAAGTTTTTCTTTGAAAAGTGGCATATGTATAGATGTGAACAAGAAACTGTATAATCTGACACAAAATACAATCTACTTTTCCCACTCATTTAGAACTTCTGTAAGGGTCTTATCTTTTTTTAAAAAATTATGAGATTGGAACAATTTTTTTTTCAGAAATGTGTGCAACATTGTTTTGCAACTAACAATGATAGGCACTTATATATTTCTCTTAAATTGGCATTGTATTAACAATAATCCTGTAGTGTTCAACAACATAGTATTTGAAGTATGGCAATAAAAATCTATGGTCTTCTGGTTAACCTTAGCATATTTACAATTACAAGTCCATCAGAGTCAAGAAAATAATTATTGTTCAGAATTATGAAAATGCTAGAAATATGACTCTGACTCAAAAGCCAACTGCATGTTCTTGAAATATTTTTAAACTGAAATGGAGGAATCCCTCAAATAGGACTTGGAGAATTAGTAAGGCAATCAAAGGGTAATCCACCTCTGTTGCAAATAATCAAACCTTAATGAAGCTTTCTTATCACTATGTCAGTATCACAGCAAGCAGCAACACAACATTTCTATTGCCTTAGCAAACACTTCATGCTTGCAAGGCATATCAAAAAATTCATAGCTTTCACACCTTGTTGTTGTCATATGTCTGTGGTTGAACTGATAAGACATATATAGTACAGTCTTATTCTGACGAGCAACGAAGTAGGAAAACAACCAAACAATTGCTTTGTAGGAGTAGCATATTTCACAGGCTTATGGAAACGTTTTTGGACAAGAACAGAATATTTAGCACTTTCTGAAGCACTACCTTGGTACAAGCCTAAAACATTGTATGCTAAGAGAGTTGCTTACTAAGCTTTCTAAAGTGTGATGACTAACAATGATGGGGAAAATGAAAGGCACCCAAGGCTGTCCCGTAATGACAAAACTGACAGAATATGCCTTGGATTCTCTACTGCATCATAATCTAGCATCAAAGATAAAGAGAGAAGGTGGAATACTGTCATTTAACATTAATGAAGGGGTTTTTTGGGGGGGGATTTTGAGGAAAAGAAATATGTTCATGATGTTACACTAGACGAGAGTAAGACTAGACACATCACCTCTGTTTGGAAACTAATTATTTGAATATGTGTCTTTGTTATTTTTATTTAGGTTTAAGGCACAAGAAGTCTGTTTTTGCACTTCAGATATCTGAAGACCCAAAAAATGCAGTTCTAAAAATGGGGGGAGGCTACTCAGATTACCTATAAAATAAATGTTACAGAAATATCTAAGTCAAAACCTGAAAATTCAGGGTAATTAAATACGCACAGAAGTTCTGTGAGGCATCTCCTTTCCACAGTTCATTAACTGTGATTATTCACACACACACACTCCACCAAAGAGGCACTCCCATCAGGAATCTTATCTTTATTCTTCTTACTGATCTCACAACTATTACATATTTTCAAATGTGTGTGGGGGGGTGTTTTCAGTGTAGAATCTTTTAAACACCTAAAATGTTAGAACAGGTCTTGATAGGCTAAAAAAAACCATATTGCAGAATAAATCTTATGTGTTACCTACAGCACAAACTACTAAGATGGAACACAGAACTGTGAGCAGATGCTGTCAGTGAACATCAACTAGAGGAGTGGGAGAAGACATATGCTAAAGAGGGAAAGAAGGCAGGGCAACAGCAATTAATTCTGCCAGTGAATGGCCAAATCTGCCCATCATGGGCACAGATAACATCATCAACTGTGTTCCTTTAGTTATGATGCCATTGGATATAAAAATTGCTAGTGTGTATGCAAAAGAGCAGCCACTGTACAAAACAAACAGTCAAACAACAATCAGGAAACTATGGGGAAAAAGAAAAGTAATGTACATGATAACTATCACCATCACTTGTTAAAATGAAAAGACAATACTATCATTTTTCTCAGCTGTTTAGACCTATAACCACAGCTTCAAAAAATTATTCATTGCCAGAATCTCCCAACAGAAAATGCAGGCTGAACTCTTGGCTCAATTGTGAAACTGACTGGGTGGCCTTGGGTCACCTGTTTTCCCAGCATGATCTATCTTCTAAAAATAATTTTATACATACCACCCTGAATTCACTGAAGAAAAATCAGGAGCCAATAATAATAATAATAGGCCTCCCTAACGGGGAAAGATACACTAGTGAACTTTCCCAGACAGAATAAAGATTATGAAACAGTAGGGAACAGAACAGGTTAGCCTTGCCTCACTAATCACCAACATTTCACTTTATTCCATTTGGGTTAAGGTGAGTATAAACTGGCATTTGGCTTCCTTGCTTAACCACTAGCAGATAGCAAGAACTTCTGGAGTGGAAATTACATCCTCTCTGTCTTTACCTCCCTCAAAAGAGTCTCCTCTTTAGACAACTGCTGGTCTATACAGATAGTTTTAAATACTCTGAAGTCACCAGATTTTGCATGATCTTGGAAGCTAAGCAGGGTCAGACCTGGGAAAGGGATGGGAATTCCTGTCAGGAAATACAAGTTGCTGTGGGCTATACCTTCAGAGGAAGCCAATGGCAAACCATCTCTGAGAATTTCTTCCCTAAGAAAACCCTACAAAATTCATGAGGTCACCATAATTTGACAGGTGACCTGAGGGCACATACAACAACTACAACAACAATGGATAGAATAGCATGGTAACAAGAGCTTGGGGGGGGGGGAGGAAATTTAATTTCGAGAACCCTTCAGTCAACATGACCACTGATCATGCTGGCTATGGGGTTCTGGGAGTTAACAATCCCCAAAATAACTTTCCCATGCTCTAATAATTACATCTTTAAATAAACATATTTTTTTCTTCAGATTTCTTTCATGCCAATTGGCCTGAACTAATAACAAGGAATTTAGAAGAAAGCCCACTCCCCTTTGATCATTTATTCTTTGTCTTCATTTTTTAAATCATAAAAATGGCAAAAACACTTTCATGAAGAAAATTAGCTCCTTAATGAAAACGAAATACAAGAAAAGGCTATATTAAGACTGCATTAAGTGAAGTACATCTACAGCTAGCTCAAAGCAATATAGTTTGGATGGTAATAGAACTGAAGGTATACGTGACAGCTTTCATTAATGATGGTAATCATGCAGCCCTCCAGATGCTGATGTATTGCAATCACCATGAACTCTAGCCAATGTCACCAATCATGAGAGATTCTGGGACTTGCAGTCCAACAAACAGTCCCACTCTGGCCTAAATCCATTTACTAGTTCCAACTAGAGTCAAATCACTGAATCAGCCACTGAATGGTAACTCAGCAGGTATTGGTTCAATGGATCTAACTAGCAACTAGATTTAGGCAAAGTTTATCCTTATTATTCTCTAGAAGAAATAGAAATGTGGTTTACTGGAACCCATCAAGATGAAAAGATCAAAGACATGCTCCTATATCATGGATAGCTCTTTCTGACCTATTTCCAATCTATAGGAGCACCCAGAGAAGGATTACTGAACAGTAAGAAAAAGAAATGCAGAAAGATTCTTATAGGTCCACACAGGATGAAAGAGAAAAAGAGAGAGAAGATCTGGCTCATAGAGTTATTTCCACACTGAAATTATGAATGTTTTTTACAAATAATTTATCACTGCAATGTTTTATACAACAATATTATTTCAATAAGTTAAAACTAGAACTTTATGTTTCCATTCATTTGAGTGTAATTGTAAATACACTGAGCTAATGATCTGACTATAGTGTTTAAATGGAATTGAAATGGTAGCACTGATGGCAGGACAAATAGGAATCACACCTTCTGCAAAGATGAACATGGAATCTGCCCCCCCTCAAAAAAACAG
>CM034701.1:89573309-89600655 GCA_020142125.1 Phrynosoma platyrhinos | reverse complement strand
GGCCTTCATCAAATCAGGATTCCACAAAATACAGCCATGGCAGTCAAAGATATGTCAGACTGGTACAATTGTGTCATGTGAAAGAGATCTCATACCCTCTGCCCCCTTTCAGATTTAATTTCTCCTAGATGCTATAGGACAGGGGTAGGCAACCTTTCCCCTTTAAGGGCCGAGGAACTTCAGCTCCCAGAAGCCTCAGCCATGTTGGCCAATAGTCCCATGTTGGCCAATAGCTCCTGGGATTCTGGGAGCTGAAGTCCCTTGGCCCTTAAAGGGGAAAGGTTGCCTACCCCTGCTATAGGATGTATTTCAGATGAAGGCAATGGCAAACCACCACTGAGTACTCCTTGCTTAAGAAAAGCCCGAGAAATTTATGTGGTCTCCATAAACTGACAGGCAACTTCAAGGTACTTATATACACATACATTTGTGTTTATTTTAATTCCTAGTATCACTTCAGCATTCCATAGACAAAAAAAAAAAAATCACATGATTTCTTAATTTGTGTAAGACTAGTGCAACGTGGTTGAGAGACCAATTCAATGCATATTTAATTAGCATACAGGGCCAAAAAAGGATTTTCTTAGTGGTAACACCCCTGCGATAAAGCTCTGTCCCATCTGAACTCTAGCTGGTCCTCAAATTCTTTCCCATCCCAATTAACACATATTTGTTTATTCAGGTTTTCAAGGGTATTTTTGATATTTGTAATTTGTGGTTTTAACTCTGTGTTTTTATGTCAAATGGAGGCTTCCATGAGCTGTAATAATAAATAGTGGGGCTACAAATCAATATTATTCATATTAGTATTAGTATTATTAATGTTAATTATAAGTCCTCCTTTGTTGATGTATTCCTCCCCAGTATGTATAGGATTCCAGCCTTGTGCCTCAGAGGTGAATCAAGAAGTGTCCTATTCAAAGCTCACTTCTGAAACGTAATCACAACATATGATCCCATTTTGAATCCCATTTTGGGAGAAAGGTAGGATATAAATCCAGTAAATAAATAAATACATAAATAAGTAAATAAAAGGTCTCATTCACTCTTGCTCTTAGCCTTTGCTTTCTACAAGGATTATGTGCCTTCAGTTGACTCTGACTCATAGTAACCCTATCATAGGGTTTTCATGGCTGGATTTATTCAGAGGAAGTTGCCATTGCTTTCAAGAGAGTGCAACTTGCTCAAGGTCATGCAGTGAATTTCCATTCCTAGGTGGGGATTTGAGCCTTGGTCTTCCATAATCTAGTTCAACACACAAAACTCTACACTGACTCTCATACACAGGGAATATCAGCCCAGTAATATCTGCTGTACTGTGCTCTTGCAAAGCTCTCTATAATAATGTGTGTAAAGCACTTCAAACACTCCAAAAGTTACAGAAAATGCTACATTTTAATTTTCTTTTCCCTAAATTGCCAATAAGTACATGAAAAGCAGAGAAACTCCAGTATGCTTAAAGAACTGTTTTAGCTGAGCTGTGCAAATACAAGTGAGCTTTTTTAGTTAATGCCAGCAATTGAGTAAAATTACTGCACCTACCATAATTCATACTAAAGCAGAATCTGCTCTTTTCCCAGACAGAGTTGGATATGTGAAATGAGATAAAATTAGCATATAAATCAAAACCAAGTTAATGTGATGTTAATATTAATTGGATAACTAATGTTTAGTGTATACTTCTCCCAGCCCCTTAACAAAGATGAGACCAACTATTTTAAAAATGCCATAATTAGCAAACACATTCACTTAAGAACTCAGTGCAATCCATTGTCCAAAGAATTTTAATCATTTAGCTTTAGACATTTGCAGCTTTAATCTTCAAACTTGGCAAGCTAGCATTTCCCCAGGGGTTTACAAAGACTTTTCAGGTCAATCTGAGGTCTTCCTGCCTCCCCCAAGATGTTATAGAGTCTGGAGAAAATGTTATATCACTAATCCATGATAGGTTCAATGTCTGAATTTTATAGACTGAAACAGTATAATGAGAAGACAGACATTATGTATTTGGATTGCATTAGCCAGACTCCAAACACTTTGGCAGAAAGTTCCCATAACACCTATCAAAAATGTATAGATCAAAAAGCCATGATTGCCAGAAGTATGAGACTGATGGATATTCAAGAGTACCTGAGCTCTCTTTTGTGTTACTTGGCTGTTGATTAAAGGCCTGACTACAAAGTTCCATTGCTGAGAGGAAAGTACCCATGCTCTGATTTCTAGAACTTGGAAAAGTTTACCTTTTTTGGATGACAGCTTCCAGAACTGTTCATCTGTGCTAGTGGCCATGTTGGCTGGGGGGATGCTAGGAGTTTTTAATGTATTCTTATACTAATTGTTTGTAGAGAAAGGGCTTTAAATAATGTACTGTATTGTCTATATGGATGCAGTGGCTCAAGTGGTTAAGACGCTGACTCTGTTGATTGCAAGATCGGCAGGTTGGCAGTTTGAGGCCTGAGAGCTGCATGATGGGGTGAGCTCCCATCACTAGGTAAATAGGTATCACTTCAGTGGGAAGGTAAACAGCATTCTGTGCCATCATGCTGGCCACATGATCACAGAGTAGTCTCTGACAACATTGGCTCTTCAGCTTAGTAATGGAGATGAGCACCATGCCTTATGGTTGGACACGACTTGACAACCTTGTCAATGGGAATGCCTTTATCTGTTGTCTATATTTGTTGCAGTTTGAACACATTTTAGGTGCTGTAGCTCCATCCTATGGAATCATGTAATTTATAGTTTTGCAAGGTTTTTAGCCTTCTCTGCCAGAGATGGCTGGTGCCTCACAAAACTACAAATCCCAGGATTCTATATAATGATGTCATGGCAATTAAACTGCATTATTTCTACAATGCAGATGCATTCAAGAAGTAACTTTTCCCAAGCTTTGGTTATTTTTTTTATGTTTGGGGAATGCAATATTAGCCATGCACTGAACCTAGAAAAAAAATTATGGCTCCTTCCTGACAGCCCAAAGGAGAGAAAAGCTGGAAATGTTTGCCTTAATCATTAAGGGTAAGAGGATCGCCTTTCCTCAATGCCATCCCAAAAGGGAAGGAATGCCATCCTAACCAGCAGGACATATTACCTTTAATTACCTTGCTCAGAACATCTTCTCTACCAGTTGAGGTATGAGGAGAGGTTAACTGAATGAGAAAATCAGAAACAAAAGCCCACTGGCCTGCAGTATCTTATTCATTTCAGGATGATGTCAAAGCAAGCAACGCTTGTGGGGTTAATTCACTGGCATACCATGTTAATTTCATATTTCCCTCTATATATGAAAAAGGCACTGCATTTGCCATATGCATAAGTTTAATATCTAAAGCCTGGCTGAGACTTAAAATACAATAACCCAGCCAGCCTGTATTCTAGTGACTAGCCTGGCTGATGTTTGCCTAAGGATTAACCTGGCTGTTAATTACATGTACACACAGCCTAGTGGATACACATCTTAGTTGATGACCTGTCTGGCCTACCTTTAATGGTTAACTTGGCTGGTTTCTTGTGTCTTGTTTGCTTCTCTTGACCTTTGAGCCTGACTACCTTCTGACAGTTAATGAATGATGAACAAACATCCAGTTGTCTTGTAAACAAAATGTCAATAAAAGGAGGAGGGAGATTTCACCCCCTCGGGTGTTTTCCCCCTCAGGTAGATGCCACCAGCAGTCTGTCTGAGATCATTCCCGGTCAGGGAATCCCAACAAACGCTGGCTTTCTTCTGTTCAGAAGGGTGACTTCAGGATGTTCAACAGTCACAGCCTGGCTGCACTCACTTGGATAATGTAATGTATAGATATAGGCAGGTTTTAAAAGCCTTGGATAATAAGGGTCACATCTAATTAAGTGGAATGGTTAAAGGATACGCTATAAGCATTTATTGATTTAATATTTGTACACACTTCAATAAAATTTTATTAACCTTTTTTTTTTGTTTTGTAGGTTATCCTCCATTTCCTTATTCCTTCCTGTGGACTGAATATGAAAATCTGTAGAACACCATCTTCTTTTACATGGACACACACACTGTGATTGAGGCTGCAATTCTAAATATATTTTCCTGAGAATAAACTCCACTGCATATAGCAGGATTTATTTCTAGGTAAACATGCACAGGATTGTATCTCTTGGATGGGGAGGGGATTTTGTGTATGAATTGTCTGTTTGCAATTGCTTGAAATATTCCAAATCCCTCTGCTCTATTACAGAAACACATATGTGCCAAGTCTGGAATTCTGTCAGGTGTATTTTGTCAAAGTATTGATGGGATATACAGTCAATGGTGAAATGTAAAGATGTGTGTGTCTGTATTTTTCCATGAGAACATGCTTCTAGGCCAAACAACAACTCAGTCCAGGTGGCCAAAAAGACAAAACAAAAAGAAACCACTAGATGGGAAAGTGTTCTTGTTTACACAGAGGAAACAATAATAAAAGTTGTTATGAGAAAGTAGATCACATGGTAAAAGATGAACAACAAGAGGTTGGGTTAACATACGTCATATACAGAACAACCAATTAACCTGAAGGTTAACACCCAAGAGGTGGAGAAAGGATGGGCTGAGAAAATTGTGTATCAGGCATAGAAGTCAGTCTGCTTTTGAACTTTCATTAGAATTGATTTGGTTTTTCTTTATTTTTGCCGGAGCTATAGCATGTCTAACTTTTTCACAATGTAGCATTAAGGATTTGTAGTTTTGTTCTTGTTAGCCACATCTGCCTGATGTGATGCTTTATTGGACTTTATAGTTTTTACTCTGCATATGTTTTTCTATAATAAAGCCTACTGCTAGAAGCTTGGATGCTCTGCGTGTTGTTACTCTGCTGCAATATAAACTCTACTGGATTTACAAAAACCTGCTCCTCCAACACCGAACATATTTAGCTACTCCCTCTTTATGTCTGGGGACAGAGACCAGCCTATACATTACATTAACTATAGGGAATTTGCAGGAAACAGCTCTACTCAATCAGGACCTTCAGCCATTCTCATTTGGGACCAATAGATTATATGCTGATAATATGTTAAAAGAATGAATGCATTTAACTCCCCCCCTTTTAAAGGTGTAACACAGGAGTACTGGGGTAGCAATTGTGGTATATATAGGGTCAACTCATAAACCTACCTTTCAAATCAGTCTGACTGACAATATGATAAGACAGGACTTTTTTGGTGTCACCCTTCATTGATTTATGTGCAGGTTTTTAAATGGACCTTGAAATTTTTTCCTGGATGTTTTTAGATGCTGGACTGAAGTTTCAGTTAGTAACTAATTATAATACTGCAGGTTTCTTCTAACTTGGTTTGAAGAAGCATGAGTTCTCATAGTATAACTCCGTCAACTCATGTAGTGATTTTCTGGAACTGTACTAAGGCTTTACCAAAAGTTGTTGAAGGGGAGGTGTCATTTGCTGAGATATTCTATGATTTAAAGGGGATTTTGGGGGTCCGTTTTTACTTTTTCCCTTGGATTTATTGTATTATAGTACAAGGAGAGCCAGCATGGTATAGTGGTATGAGTGTTGGACTATGACTCTGAAGACAAGGGTTTGATTCCCAACTCAGCCATGAAATCTACTGGGTGACCTTGGGCAAGTCCCATGCTCTCAGCCTCAGAGGAAGGCAATGGCAAAACTCCTCTGAACAAATCTTGCCAAGAAAACCCCATGATAGCTTCACTTTATGGTCACCATAAATAGAAAATAGCTTGAAGGCACACAAAGACAATAACAACAACAAAGTACAAGGTACCATTTCACTGATGCACACAAGCACCATAATTGTAAGAAAAGTTTGTTTATTTTTAATGAAAAGAAAAAAGAAGAGACTTTTTTCTTCTGACATATCATTGAATTTTCAACCAAATCACTCAAGGGTGGGAATAAAATCTTGCCCCTGTTGCCTGTAAGTACCAGAACATAATCTAGGGCAAAAGAAATGTCATCTGAATTAAAACAAAACAAAACAAAACAAGAACAGCAACAAATACAACAACTTCCCAACACCATTGCCCTGATTGGAGGAGCCTTTAGGAATTATTTTAAATTGGTTTAAATGGTTGATTTAAATTACTGTACTTTACTGAAATTTGATACTGTATTGTACAGTTCTTTTCTTTATACCACATTATTAATTTTTCACAAATAAACACAATATATGGAATTAAATATGTAAAACAAATAAACTAGCAGCTGCCTTGTGATGACACTGCCCAAAAAGAAATTTTATAAGAAGTAGCAACATATAAATATTGTATATTTATTATGATGATGATGCAAAAGTTAAGTTGTTGCTGTTATATGTTTCAAGAGCAAGACAATTGCCCAATATCTAAGCTCGTGGAAATACAGAAGTAAAACAGGTATGATTTGAGCTTGTCTCTTCTTCCTCCTTTACTGTTAGCAGCTTGAATGTTTTTCTTTGAAGTTTCATTTGTCACAGATAACACTCTCCCCTCTATCCATGTCTGTACTTCCGTGTGAAATTCAGAGCCCAAACAGAAAGTGCTCCTGTATCTCTGAGGTGCAATCAACACCTATGTAATGAGGTCTTTCCTGATGTGTAGTTTTTGTTCAATCACAGAGTCCAAATGTGTGTAAAGTGCATGTAATTCCTTTGCTTTGAGCTATACCCCCTCCCTTTCGCAAATCAAACTCTGCAAAATTATATTTTAATCAATTATTCATAGCTAACACTCAGAAGTAGTTTCATAGATGCTGTTGTGAGAGTGGGACCAACCAAATGAGATAGAGGAAGTGCTTTCACAAGCTTTTCCATGTCCACTGAAGATCTGTGCTGTTATTCACATGTAGGGCTCTACATATTGTCAGACTGCCACTGGTACACCAGTTGTCAATTCCCACTGGTACACAAATGTTTGATTTTAGCAGCCAATAATCAAAGCCATGAGTATACTCTGCCATGCAAAGACAACAACACAGAGTGTCTTTTTTTTTTTTCAGCTTTTGCCAGAATGGTTACATCTTGTGCTGAAAGACAGCATCTATGTTCTGGAATGTTTCCAAGGACTGGAACAGGAATGAAAAATCTGTTTCAGACATTTCGAGTGAAAACTCCCCAAATCCCTTACCAATCAATACCCATGCTGGTTGAGGTTGATAGACTGACTGATGGGAACTGCAGTGCAAAACATTTTGAAGCCCAAAGGTCATTAACCATTGGATACAAACACATACCTGCTTCTGCTTCCTGTAAACCTCTCCATCTGGCAATGCACGAGTTTTAAAGAAATTCACTTATATTCCTTCTGTGGAACAGAAAGTGACAGCTGAATTTTGTTTACTACTTGAAACACTGTTTTGGCTACCAAAACTATCAATTTCTGTTCACTTATTTCTGGTTACATTAATGAAAATATAAGATACAGTAGCCAATTCATGATTACACTAGCTAGTTGGAAATTTTGCCATAGACTGCAAAGTAGGAAAAGAACATTTTCAGTTCTAAGGCAGAGATTAATGGTATTGAAGACAATAATAGGAATCTAACGTACAGTGCCAGCATAGTGTAGTGGTTTGAGTGTTGGACTATGACTCCAGAGACAGGAGTTCAGTTCCCAGTTCAGCCATGAAACCCACTGGGTGACCTTGGGGAAGTCACATATGCTCAGCCTCAGGGAACGTCAATGGCAAACCTCCTCTGAACAAATCTGGCCAAGAAAACCCCATGATGGGTTTGCCTTAGGGTCACCATAAGTCAGAAATTACTTGAAGGCATACAACAACAACAGGAGATATAGCTGTGTACCAGGTAGCAAAGGATGACATCTATTTCAGTACTACACTGTTGACTTAAGCAGTAAATGGAATGGTGAATAAGAAAATTATCTTGTTTACAGTATCCTTGTGGGAAATAATATCTAAAGTGAAAACTTCAGAGTAGCTGACACCAGGCTTGAAAGTACATGTGAAAAGGATTTAGGGGTCTCATCAGACAACAAGCTAAACATGAGACAATTGTGTGATGCAGTGGCCAAAATAGCCAATGCAACTATAGGGTGCATCAATAAGAATATAATGTCCAGATAAGGGAACTACTAGTGGCCAGATAAGGGAACTCTATTCTGCTTTGGTCAAACCTCACCTGGAATACTGAACACTAAAGTACAAGGATGTCAACAAGCTGGAACATGTCCCAAGGATCCATGCCTTATGAAGAATGACTTGGGGAGTTGGGTTTATTTTAGCTTGGAATAGAGAAGACATAATAACTATCTTTAACTATCTCAAGGGCCACCAGGATAATTTACATTAAGAAATGCCTACAGTAGATGAATAGATATAAATGCTAATGGAAATGGCAGAACTGGATAAATTATTGTCTTTACTTAGTGATAGAACAATTAAACAGTATAGAGAATAAATAAATATATATGTATAAATTAATAACCAGTAGTGACAGGGGAAGGAAGTGTTGTTTGTTATGTTCATATGTATGTATGTATGTATGTATGTAAAACTATATATATATATGCTTGTTTGTTTATTTGACTGTCCTTTGCAGAACTCTCTCTTATACTCTTGCATAACTATATAAGTCTCTTACGTTATTTTACCATGTAGTGTAGAAAGTTATTTTAAGACAGGTCAGGTACTGTAAGGCAATGAATTGTGAAAAAAGGTTTTAGTTTGTCATTAAGAGGGTATGAGTAAGTGGAAAAGAGAATAGTAGTATGTCAATTATTGATCTTAA
This sequence comes from Phrynosoma platyrhinos, assembly GCA_020142125.1. Classification (NCBI taxonomy): domain Eukaryota; kingdom Metazoa; phylum Chordata; class Lepidosauria; order Squamata; family Phrynosomatidae; genus Phrynosoma; species Phrynosoma platyrhinos. The sequence goes on along the minus strand of CM034701.1, from coordinate 89,591,940 downwards.
GGAGGGTTTTATTATGAAAGAAGTTAGGAGATAGAGAGAAAATGATAGAAGAAGCAAGTTTGGAAGAGAGAGATTAGGAATGAGAATGAACAAGATGGCTTAAGTCAGAAAAGAAGAGTTTGAGGGGAGATGAAAGGTACACAGATCTGCATGAGCAGACAAAATGTATAAATTAGTACGAATATGTATGTAATGGTATATATAGAGTTGTTTATACAAATGAATATACATATAAATATATATATATTGGCATTATTTTTAAACTCTTAATAATAAAATTTATTTAACTATATCAAGTGATGACATGTAGAAGGTGAAACAAGCTTGATTTCTGCTGCTCCAGAGACTAGGACACAAGTCAATGGATTCAATTTACAAAAAAGCGATTCTACCTAAACATTAGAAAGAACTTATTTACTGTAGGGAATGTTTGACTGTGTAAAGACTGCTTCAGGGGATGGTGGATTCTTCTTATTAGGAATTCTTTAAACAGAAGTTGAATAGACATCTTCCAGGAATGCTGTAGTTGTGTATTCCTCCATGACAGGGGGTTGAACTAGAGCAGGGGTAGGGAACCTACAGTCCTCCAGGTTCTGATGATGAACTATTCCCATCATGCCTGATCACCAGCCAAGCTGAAGGAAGTTTCAGCCAGGCTCATGAGGGGAATGATGGGAATAGTTCATCATCAGAACCTGGAGGGCTGTAGGTTCCCCACCCCTGGACTAGAGGGTTCTTGTGACCCCTTCCTACTTTAAGATTCTCTGAATGTTTCAGTTGAGAGCAATGGGACAGCACTCAGCTTTAGGAAATCTAGTAGTTCCTGGTCAGGATCTGAAGGATTTCAGCTGAGCCCAAGAATGTCAATAAGTAAGTATCTCACCTCAATATGGCAACTGTTGGCATATGAATTCAGGAAAAACAGAAAGGAATTTAACTCTTTTTTGTGCATCAATACAGTGCTTAGTATGAATTATTCAACTGATCTTTACAATCCAAAAGTGCAGTTCCCCAAACAGGCTAAATTGCCACTAGTTTCACATTTGATTCTTTTTAAAGAAATTAAGCTAGTGGGCTTTATGATGTTTGTGTTTGTTCTGAGTATACAATTATATTCAAGGTCTTTTATTGCCATATTGCCATTTAGATGATGTATTGGTTGTCAACTGTTCTATTCTGCTTTAGGAAATTGTTGTCAACACTTCCAGTATCCTCCATATATTTTGCTATGAGGGTCTTTGTGGAATTTTTCTGACACTTCAGATTATGTACAGCTTCAGACAAGAAGTGTGCAAGGCTACTTGAGCCCAGGAGGTCTGGTAAGGGAGAGGTGATGGCTAAGGCAGCTATCCAGTTCACCAAAAGATCCCAGACTGAGACGCCCTTAAGCTGCAATCTCAAATACAGTGAACTTCATTTTGGTTTATCAAATATAGTACATCCATTCCTGCATGAAATACAAACTCCTCAGGCTGGGATTGTTTAGCTTTTTCTGCAGGTCAGAAGAAGAGGGCATTTGTGTCACAACATCTATTATGTAGTTCCCACACAAAGTTCATCTCCAGGGAAAATGATGGCAGAATTCCCACAGAGCCTAAAGAAGACTTTTTTTTTTTTTCTCTTTTGGGAGAAGGACAAGATACCCCTTCCACACAGAGGTCAACTGGACTGACAGCAACAACTGAATTTTGCTTAGCATCCTCCACTGGAACAACTGGAAATGGAGTGTTACTCCTGTCCATGACACTTCAGTTATCTGTAGCCTCAGGCATTTGCTCACTCTGCCAAATGATAGGACTGTGTCACTCTGCTTGGTGCCTGTGTTTATTTCTACATTGTTATCCAAAATGCTAGTGTCCCAAGAGGATACCCACACTTAATATTCAAATAGAGAACTTTTATTAGCTCAGATGACAACAGCTGAGAGGGCTTGGGCAACTAAAATGAGGATCAAAGCTGTGGTTCCGAGAAACAGGACTCCTGTGGAGGTTCAATGCAATTTTAGTCATAATTAAAGAAAACCACCATTCACACAATATACTCACTAACACACACATACAAGAACTAATAATATGAAGGTGGTAGCAGATAGCAACTTAAAGAGGTTTGCAGAGCGTAATACTGTACTGATTCCAGACATGTAGTTTCAATCAGGAGATTAAAAATTGCTCAGCAGCTGCTTTGGGATTGTGGTGTGGAATTTGAAAATGACTGGACTATCGGTGCAAGTGTCCTTGGACGAAAGAATATCACTCCTAGAGTATGGCGCAGGCACACTGTACTGTATTTTCATGCCATGGATGCTTGAATCCATTGTTTTAAAAAAATCCATGGATATGGAGGGCCAACTGTACTTAAGCATTTCTCAGAATCATGTGAATGGCTTCAGCTTAAAAGATGAAAACATTTGGAACAGTTAATTTAATTACAATGCCCTTCACATAAAGTTCCATATTAAATTAACCAGACTAAAATTTTAAAATGATAAAAAAAATTAAATTCACATTTTGGCCATTTCTACTGGAAATTCAGATAATTTTTTTATTTTTTTACACAGTATTCATCTCCAGTCTGGAATTAGCACAGACAGAAAATCAAATGTCCCTGAACATTGATGCTAAGGAAAAATCTAAGCCCAAGAGTTACAAATCATCATAACAATTTTGACCTTTGATTACTCTTTTCTTGTCAGGTGCATTGTAGCATGTTAATTTTGTATTAGAAATACAGTGGTACCTCTACTTACGAATGCTTCTTCTAATGAAAAATTCGACTTACGAAACGCGCCTTGGGAAAAAATTTGCTTCGACTTACGAAAGTGTTTCCAACTTACGAAATTCCAGCTGAGGCCGCGGCTGGAAGGATGGTTCCGCTTCCAGGGTTGGCCCAAGGAATGGCCGAGGCTGCCAGCTTACCTTGGGCCGCCCCTGGAAGCGGAGCCATCCTCCGCTTCCAGGATCGGCCTAAGGAACGGCCGAGGCTGCCGTAAGTTGTGGAACGAATTAATTTCGTAAGTAGAGGTAAAACTGTATCCTAGATATTTGAAGAGTCATGTGGATTTTTAATCCAATGTTATTCAAAACATTGGTCCATGGACCAGTCCCAGTCTATAAGTCATGGACTGCCACCACACACAGAATTTTGAGTAAGGGGGAAAAACGGTTGTAGACATTAGGCACAAATATGGTACCAGTACTTAGCACATTAAGAAAAATATACTGCTAGTTTTCTACATTAGATAGCATGAGAAGCACTCTTTTAATCTATATTCCTGTGAGATAGAATTTAACTGACAGTCACTATGGTTAGAGACTGTTAGTAACTCATATTCCAAGGTTAAAAAGACAAATATTCACCATGTAGTGGTCAAAAGATTTTCACACTCTAGCTACATGCATGCATTTACATCTATAATATGTAAATATTTTTGGACACATGGCCAGCTTTTATTAATGTTAATATCTAGTCCACAGTCATAGACAATAATGTCTTCACCACCTCCTTCACCATTGTTCTTTCTTTTTCTTTCTCCCTTTTCTTCCCTCCTTTTTTCAATTTATAATTTTAAAATACAACACTTTTTCAAAAAACAACAGAATTCTGAATTTTAAGGAGCCGAAATCTTAACTTTGCTTTTCCACTGGCTTTCCTTCTCTGTGGATATTGGGTGTTTTTTTTAAAAAACACACATACACACACACACACACACACATACACACAGCATTGGAAAAACATAAGCTATACTGGTCTGTAAGAACATTTAGAAATTCCCTGGGCAAATACTACTTATTTTAGGATAGAAAAAATATGCACAACATTGTGAACAAGCTTTTAAGTTCCTCAGGTTCACTACTCCCACACTTGTGTTTTGTAATATGTTGCCTATTCTAGAGATCTCAAAAGCTTACTCACATGTTTGGCTGTTCCTGGTAATATTGGTTGGTCTTAATGAAGGCAATAAATCAAGAGTGGGCAAAGTGTGGCCCATAGAGTACATGTGGCTACCAGTATTTCCCCCGGTATCACCAAGTTCAAGGGGGCTGCCATAGGGGTGACAGCAGCTGGAGTGGGTGGCAGTGCCCAGAGGATAAGTGCACACCTTCTTAACTGCAGCAGCAGAGGGTCCTCCTAGCTGGCTCTTCACTCCTTCACCTCTGCCTGGCTTCCTTGTGAGGAGGGAGCCAGGCAGAAATGATGCCAGGAGGGGCTGGGTCTCCCCACCTTTGCCTCTGCCTGGTTTCCTTGTGAGGAGGGAGCTAAACAGAGGTGAAGCCAGAAAGGGCTGGCTCTCCCATCTTTACCTCTGCCTAGTGTCCTCATAAAGAGGGAGCTGGGCAGAGGTGAAGTCAGGAGGGGCTGGCTCTCCTCTCCTTCACCTTCATCTGGATCCCTCCTCATGAGGAACCCAGGCAGAGGCAAAGCCTGGAAGGTTGCACTCACCCCTCCTCTTCCACTGGCTTGGCTTCCTCAGGGAGAGAGCCAAGGCAGTGGAGAAGAAGTGGCAGCAGCACTGCACGCTCTCTCCCTGCAGCAGAAGGAGGGCCCTACCAGGTGTCACCCAGTGCGATCAGCAGTCCCCCCCCCACACACACACAGTGATGCCACTGCCCTTAGGGCTCAAAAACTGCACACACACAGACCCCAAAAAACTTTTTGTTTTTGCCTCCATGGGGCAGACAGTCTTTCAGATAAACTGGACCTGAGCTGTATAGGGCTTTGTAGGTCATAACGAGCACTTTTGAGTGGTCCCAGAAACAAGCTGGTGGCCAGCGGAGCTGCTGCAACAAGGGAGTTGTATACTCCCTGTTTGCAATCTGGAAGCTGCTTTTTTAACCAGCTGAACAATCTTCAAAGGCAGGTCCATATAGAGTGGGTTATGGTAACCCCAATGGGATGTAACCTAGGTATGTGATACTGTGGCCAAATCCGATATCTGAAGAAGGTTTTTTGTGGGCTCTTTGGGCTGTGAGACCATGTTCTAGAAGAATGTATTCCCGATGTTTTGCCTGCATCTGTGGCTGGCATCTTCAGAGAATGATGGCATGGAGGTGTGTGGGGTATATACATACACTGTGTGACTCTTGGTTGAGAGGCTAGTGCACAAACCTTAACTGCAAATGCACTCCTAAAGGTAAAGGTAAAGGTTTCCCCTTTGAAAAGGTTATCAAGTCAAGATCAATCTGTGCTTCCATGCTCTGGGGTGAGTGTAGGAGTACACCCAAGTTGTAAACCTGCATTTTCAAGGAGAGCATAACCCCATCCAGCACAGGCTGAATTCCTTTATTACTCTACATTCACCTGGATTTGTTTTTTATATATAAAATACATATAAATATATGTATACATATAAAATACATCCATGGACTTAACTGTTGCTGATCCTGGCTCAAAACCCCCAAAGATAAGTCACTTATGGTATAACGCACAATAAAGCAGAAACATTGCCTCAGCTTTAGTTTTAGATTGATAGGCTGCACGCCTTTGCCTGCTATGTTGTATGTGAGACAATGTGCAAGAGGATGAAGAGTGAGTTCACTGAAGAAGACTATTGTGCCTATTGACCTGAGACAGTCTCCTGGAAATAATCTAACAGCAGGGAGCAGGAATCTTTTTAAAAATCAATGGAGCAAGAAAATACTGTTGACCAAGCTTTTGTGTGCATTTAACAAGAGAGAGGGAGGGAGGGAGGGAGAAGGAAAAGAACAAGGAAAAAAAAGAACAAGGCAGAGCTTTCCTTTAATACTAACATTAATAATTCCTCTGATCATTCCACAATACCATAGCCAGTTTCCTCCACCATTCCCTTTTGCACTGTTTCTGCTGTAAGAAAATTCAGTCCTGATAAAAGTATTTATTTTCAATGCCAGGTTTACCAGAATTTCTAAGTTCATAGTTTTTATTCTGTCTATTGTGGAAAATGGGCTTGGGTCTCATACCACTGTGGGGCTTTAAAGTGTCTCTTAATGGAATGATAATATATTATTGGTTTGTTTCACCCATTTAACACTCCCATGGAAGTCTCATCTGACTTCCTTATGCAGCATCAGTTCCTTCAGGGCCCTGGTGTCTTCCTCACCCTTTCTTCAGGTTTTGGCTTGCTTCTGTCAACCAGGCTGTGTGCAGCCCTGTAGGTGATGCCATTCTTGGCTAACTGGGTGATCTCCCACCTTGCTACTGAGCCACCCAGGCTGCCCCACAATCTTAAAATATGCTACTTCCACAAATGGCCTACCTCCTTGCCTCATTACATGATTTTGCCCTGAGGCCTAGGGTGAGAGTTCTGCTGTAAGTGGAGCTATTTGACTGTCTTTCATCAACTGCAATTGAGTTCCTTCATTCCTGCAGAATGGCCTATTGTGGCATAACTCCCTTATTCCTGCTCTGTCTTGCTCTTCTGCAAACAAGGTATATCTGCACTGCAAATGTAAACTGATCTTAAAATTGTTCTCGCTGCAACAAATTCTCTCAAGGATTCCTTAATATTGTAGATTATTGTGAGGGGGCTAAGGATACAGACTGAAATCCAATTGCTAGTCCCAGCTCTGTGTGTGTGTATGTACAGTTACCTGCATAGCATTGCTGTAGGGCACAATTCACCAGAAACATTTGGTGTGTGAATGCTATTGAATGACACTTGAAAGGTCGATAGCTGAGTGACAGAGTACCTGACTTGCATACAGAAGGTATACTGGATGTGGATATGGCAGCATTTAATGTTCCTATTGAAAGGAAAAGGAACTCTGCAAGAGTTGCAATCCTGTGTGTGTACATGCCTTCAAGTCTCCTGTGCAATTATGGTGACCTGTGGGATTATGGTGACTATGAATTTCATAAGGTTTTCTTAAGCAAGGAATACTCAGAGGTGTTGCTGCTCCAGAGACTAGGACACGGAGCAATGGATGCAAACTAAAGGAAAAGAGATTCCACCTAGACATTAGGAGTAACTTCCTGATAGTAAGAGCTATTCAACAGTGGAACACTGTTCAGATCAAGGGAAGTAATAGTACCACTCTATTCTGCTTTGGTCAGGCCCCACCTGGAATATTGTGTCCAGTTCTGGGCACCACAATTTAAAAGGATGTGGACAAGCTAGAGTGTGTCCAGATGAGGGCGACCAAAATGGTGAAAAGTCTGGAAACCATGCCCCATGAGAAGCAACTTAGGGAGCTTGGGTATGTTTATCCTGGAGAAGAGAAGGTTAAGAAGTTGGGAAAGTACTGCTCCTGAAACCTTTTACTGAGTTCCTCAGGGTCCCCCAACACACAAATTTGAAAAACATTTTTGCAAAAAAAAAAAAGGGGAAAGCCTCAGAATCATAGGGGTAATTGCACTATGCCCTCCTGGGCTGTTTTGGGCCCAAGTGAGACCTTTTTAGGACAGGAAGTCAAACAGAAGTCAGCATTCAGGAAGTCAACATTCAGGAAGAAAATTCTAGGTGATACCCTATTGCAAAACAGAAGTCTCCAGGGCCCAAAATGAACTGAGGTGCCAAAAATGTGAAGGAATTGTCCCCCAAGTTTTCTGGGAAACATGGAAAACATCTGGAACATTTTTTTAAAAAAAAGAAAATTAAAACATTATAGGGTGGAGGTGCAGCAGCATACAGGATGACAGTGGTCTTCTAAGGTCCCTTGAAGGGCCAATGCATCCCCCCAATCCTTGGTGGTTGCCCACCCCAGCATCCCTACTTGGATTAGAGCAGACTCATTAATTCAATGGGATTTTCACAACTATTGATTCATCTTTCCCCAGTTGATTTAATGGCTCGAATGTGCATGGGACTGGATTCATATTGAATTTAGGCTGCAGTTACTAGAAATCTCTTAACTGCCTGAGAAACAACATCTCTAAAGATCCATTTATCTTTGGAGAGAGAACATTTACAAAAGTTTTAATCTGAATGTTAATTATACTTGAGTTTTAATACAGAATATTCAAGACAAGGTAGAACTGAGATATTCATGCAAAAAGACAATTTTAGATAGTATTATGTAAAATCCTTTATATGGAGGTCAAAGTGGCTCTATCTGTGCATTTTAAGACTAATTTTAAACTCTGAAAAGTTATACTAATTATGGATGTTTTGGTACACATTTAGCACATAAAAATTGCAAAACAAAGTTACAATAATAGATAAACAGACTGTACACTTTTATTACAGGGTTACTTGATCTCCAATGTTTAGAGTATTATGCCATGGTAACACATTCAGAATGAAGGGTTAGTGCTTACAGTCTTTGTTACAAGTAAGATTTTATTTGATAATTCAATGTAAATTTTTAACAAAAGTATATATTTTTTTTAAAAAAACAGTTTGTTGGCAGATCTGTGAGAACACTGGCTAAAAAAATTTGTTCTCTTGACAGAAGAGCCTTATGCCTAATTTTATAGCCAGCACACCTTTCAATTATAAATGCACTGTTACTAGGAAGTAAGTTCTTTTGAACTCCAAAGAGGTTACTTTTGACTTAAATGTATAATATTCCACTGCCAGTAATGTAAAGGTGTGTATGCCTATGTTTGTAGCATCTTTCACAACACCAACAGAGCACTTCTCTACATACAAACCAAGTACAAATATGAACCCGAAGGTTAATGCATTCAGATATCTGTAAGTGCATGGAAATAGATGCTTTCAACAGAAGTGCCTCTTCATACATAACTCCAGTGTCACTAACATAAAGCTATAATCTTCATTTTTTTCCTGGTTTTTTTTTTTTTTTTTTTTTTTTTTTTTTTTTTTTTTTTACTATTATTGATGTACTAAGTGTCAGGTGGGTAGGTATAAGTATAGGAATCTTCACTGTAGTGGAAATCATTCTGCTTCTTATATGCAAAGTGTAACAAACAATAGAAGTTTTTGTCCCTGATTTTAACTGATCCACCATTTATTGCTGCTTTGACAACCTTTTAAGCAGATGGACTGTGAAATGAAATCTCATTTTGACACTCACTACTAGACTTGGAGGAGTGCCTTTTCTCATGAGAAATGGCAGTTTCAGTGATAGGATGAGGAAAGGTTAGGTGGAGGTGCTATGAGGAAGATTATTGAGAAAGTGCTGGCACATTATATTTCAGCTTCCTTGCTTTTATGCATGGCTGCATTGAGCTGTGCTATTCCAAGTTGACTATTTCAAGATACCCAGTTATCTCAAACCTGTTCAAAATAGACAAATTGGCTGGTGATGTTCACCAGTGGTAGACTGAAGCATTTTAGCTTTCTAGACCGAATATTGAGCTCTCTGCTCATTATTCATTGAATGTGAAGGAATAGTAGCCCTTCTTCACATATCCAACCCGTACTTTGCCAAAACCTAACATAGTCTTTTCTGTTAATATATGTATCTGGCCATCTGCCCCCAAAGTCACCTCTATGCTGTATTTTCCTGGTCTGTTCACCCACCCCACAGAGAATATGGGGTCTCACAGGCAGTTATTATCTACCTAAGCAGGTTGGTTTCACAAATGTAAGTAAGAGAAGCTGAGTGTTAATGGGTGAATTTGTTTGTGGTATATTTTGGTCTGTGCATCTTCATATTCTGAAAGTTTGTGTAACAGAATGTGCATTGGTGAAAGCAGACAGTTAATTAGCTCAGGAAACTACACTGTATTACATTTTGTTAGAGTCATAGAGGTGGAAGAGACAACAAGGGCCATCCAATCCAATTTCCTGCCCCATGCAGGAATACATAATCAAAGTACTCCCAACCAACGTCAGGGCATCCCCATGGTGCAGTGTGTAGACACACTGCATCAAGGGGGTGCAAAAGAGCTGTGGTGGCAGCTCTAATGGCAGCTTTTTGCCACCCCAAAAAGGAGTGGCATTTGCCAGCTCTTTTTAGAGTGGCAAAAAGCCAGATCAGGGCCACAGCATGCGGTTGCCGTGGCCCCAATCCAATGCTCCCAGAGGCGACACAGAGCACCCCTTAGGGGCCATCTGCATCAGCCCCTGGTCTCTGGAGCAGCAGAAAACAAGCTTGTTCCATCCTCAATATGACATCCCTTGAAATATTCAAACAAAGCTATCATATCAACTCTTAACCTTCCCTTCCCAGGCTATACATACTCAGCTCCCTAAACCACTCCTCACACGACATGCTTCCCAGCCCTTTTACTATTTTGGTCACCATCCTCTGGACACATTCCAGCTTTTCAGCTTCTTGAATTATAGTGCCCAGACCTGTACATAGTATTCCAGATGAGGTCTGACCAAAGAGTGGTATTATTAATTCCCTCAAACTAGACCCCATACACCTATTGATGCAGCCTAGAACCGCACTGGCTTTTTTACATTGGGCTTCCAAAAAATACATTGGGCTTCCAAAAAATAAACAGCCATTTTATGATCTGTCACTTTTACTTTTTGCTTACCCACTCAAGCCTGAAGCCCACGTCAGTTTTATGACCCAATGATAGAAAAACTCTGGCATGGAAACAAACCACAGTAGTGGCTCTTTTGCACTTCACAGCTAAAGATCTATGATCCTACTGTAATAGTCATGGCTGCATTCTGTAGTGTAGAACCTTCTGAGGCACTAGAGTTCTTTAGCTGAGATTTTCAAATACCCCTCTTTGAAATGCACTTCCCAGAATTCCATGGGATGCTGCCATGGTAGTTAAAGTGGAATCATAGTGCTATAATTGTATAGTGTGAAAGAGCCCAAGGTCAGAGGCCCAGGAAGTATGAGCTGTACATATGCTGAAATGTCCATATCCCAGCCATATGGGAGAAGCTTCATAGCACTTTCCCATTAGTTGTACAGATGTTTGAGTTTAATAATTATCCCATATTCCAGGCTTGGGTTCCTCATGCTTTAAAAAAAGATGAAGTAACGGGAAAGCTTTTGTATCTCCTATGGAATGATGATGTATTAGCTTCCAGTTATAGCTTTTTTATTACCAGTAATCCATAACTATACCATGACTGTCTTTCCAGCATCTTGTTAGAATCAGTTTGATTGTAGGTAATCTAAACCCTGGATGTTTTCTTTTCTTTTTTCTTTTTTTCTTTTTTTTTAACCCTATATTTCAATAAAGGATGTTTTACAATTATAATCAACTTTTGTCTTGTGAGCCCTCCACATTTTCTCCAAAATGTTTCTGTAACCCATCACAAATAGAAATATGTGCCCTTTGCTCACATCCTTGCCAGAAATTAGATCTATAATCACTGCTTTGACTGGTACAATATAATATTACAGATTGTTTTCTAAAGCATTCCCTATATCTTGGCTGAAACTGATGCTCTCAGCTTTATTTACTAGCTTAGCTTCCACTGTTTTTCTGCTACTTCAGACCCAGTGTCTTTCTACCATGCTATTCTAAGTCTCTTCATTGATCCTTTTTCTAGTGTGATTAGGATCCACTATAGTTTACAGCAGGAGTGGAAGAACTGTTTCTTTCTGGGTTACCCCTTGGGGCAGGATCTTTCCTTCCGAAATCCACCCCTTCTAGAAGCCCCATCCTCTGATATCAAAACAATCCTTCTCTCCACAGAGAGAGGAATGGAGCACTATTTCTTTCTCTGCACAGCCCTGGCAGCTGGTGGTTTGCCAGTCAATGAGCCCATGAATCTGCTGCCAGTTTTAGCCTGGAATTTAAAGGAGCTATCTGAGGTGCTGGACAGCCAGCATGGTGTAGTGGTTTGAGTGTAGGCTTATGATTCTGGAGACTGGAGTTAAAGTTGCCACTCGGCCATGAACTCCACTGGATGACCTTCAGTGAATCACACATTTACAGTCACAGAAAACCCAGTTCATCTTAAGACTGATAAGTCGGAAATGACTTGAAGGCACACAACAACAAAAACGACATCCAATATGCTGAACCCTATCTACATCCTATAATGGGTTCACCATCCCACTGACACGGAAGCTACCAACCATCACTAGAGAGTGGAGAAAGAGACTGTCCATTCTATGTGCAGGAAATGGCATGGAGTGATCTGACATCTTCACCTCTTGCACCTCTGCCTCTCTCTGCACCATTACAGAAATCAATGCAGAGAGGTGGCCTTCCAGTAACACTAGGAGAGACGAACCCACTCTTATCCTTGATCACTGTTTGGAAGCAAAACTGGGGGGATGCCTTTCCCAGAAAGCCTGTCTCTGAATATATATGTGCATGTGTGTGTGTGTGTCTGTGTGTGGACAGTGGTTGTTGATCCAGCAGTTCTGCATCTTCTTCAAGCCTCTCTCTCTACTAAGAAAAGTTTGTTTTTGAGAGCTCAGTATTTCTGCAGCAGCTTGTAGATCGACATGTATAAGTTACAATATATAACTTGCTGATGTGGAAACACAATGGGGTGTTTGTTTTGTAAACTTCTGGAGGTTTCCCCCTCTGCTGGACCTCTAAGTACAGACACCATCATTTCAATCATATGTTCATATGAAAGGAAAAGGATAATTGAAATAAATGCAACCCCATATACTTTCACAGCAGTGACCTGTCAATATTACAAGAGCTAACTGGTAAGGATTTCAGCCCTGAAGCCGCCCATTACCAACCTGAACAGGGGCAGCTACAAACTAGGAAAAGACACACTAGAATGGCTTTCACAGTTTCACCCAGAAGAGACTATAACTGCAGGATATGGTGTTATAGCCATATTATCCTTTGTTTGTGCTAAGAACATCAGCTATCACTTCATCCTCTCTCTCACTCATTCACTTACTCAGTCTCTTTGTCTTACAATACACATACTTAGTGCAAAGAAACACAAAATGCTGAATATATTTCCACACCACTGAACTGCATTCCACATTTTCTATAATTAATCCTGCTGAGAAACTCATTTTGAAGAGAGAATTTTCCCCCTTCTTCTCAGAGACAGGAAAACAGATTAATTCCTTGGCAACAAAATTCTAATTAATTGAAAAAGTAGCCTTATACTTTGCTTTTTTTCACTGCTGAAATTATATTACTGGTGTTGTATAGAAAACCAGGTGGTTCTTCCTCTTTAATTATAGAAGTAAGAATTAGGTTATTATTGACTCTGTACAAGTGTTTATCTTGCTCTGTGGCTCACTGATTACTACACTAAATGATTTGGAAAGAGCCGGCAGATTCTCTGTAAACACTGAGCATGCAGTGTGATTATCTCCAAAGTGATAGGGTGCCAATCATCTAGTAAAGCTGCCCAGTTTAAATTTTTCATAGCTTTGTTCCTCTGCAGAGAGAAAGTAATTTTAAAAATATATAAAACCTTTTCAAAGATACCTGATCTTTTGGGGAACATTTTTCTGTCTCATGTTCTTTTTCTTTCCCCTGAAACCAGTAGCCAGCATTAATACATGATCTAAAAACTGTGGGCCATCATTTTTAGCACATTTTGAGCATCCAAATCTTCACAATACATTTATTCACTAACTCTATTTCTTTTTAACGTAATATTGATTTCCTGAACTGCAGCATTTTCTCCATCCTGTTTAAATGTGCCTGATGCTTCCAAACATGAGATGCATTATCCTCCCTTGCATCAGTCTCCATTGAAAAGTAAACAGAATTGTATTCCTTATGCATGTCTATGAATGAAAACGTTAATATTAACATTCAGGAAGAACTCTTCATTTTAGGGGAGTAAACTAGCTGCATATCTTCCAGTGTGGCAGGGATACTTCTCATTAATCTTTTCTTGTCCCACTTTTCCAGTTGCTTTTAAAATATGTCAGTTTCTGTCTCCTTATCTCACTTTCCCCCCTTGTCCACAGCTTACTTCAATTGCTGCAAGCTGAGGTCAAAGTGCAAAAAGTAGTTTGTGCTCAACTCGGGGGGGGGGGGCGGGTTAAAAGAATAGAAAGGTTGGATTTCTGCCCTTCCCAGAAGGCTTAAGTAAAAACAAACTGCTGTAGCTTCTCCTAGTTTGTGTGCTGTTCCTCTTAAGGATTTTTGTCAACTTGACCACATGCTGATGTTCCTTGGCCACAGCTTTAATCTGTCAAATGTTGGAGGGTATGGAACTGGCTTAGACAACAAATTGATAATATCATGAACAGAAAATAAATGGTTATTTATTTTGTTATGGTTGTATTTTTACTACCTGTGATGGGAAAAAGGACTTGTGGGATTTTCTGCCTTGTGGGTACTATGTATCTTGACTTCTGTGAGTGGACTGCAATTGGATTTTCTATATCAGACAATAAAAACATCCCTGTGATCATGTGAACTGCCAGTCAGAGATTATTTTTTTCTGAATTCTTGAAAAAGTGTGTGTATGTATTGATATCTTACTAGATTTTTCATATATACATGCAAAGAAAAGGAAGGGGAAGAAAGAAACAAAGAAGAAAAAAGAGAGAGGAGGAGGAGTATAAGCATATTTATTAATATGGGGAAGGGGAATAAGTCCAGTGATTCTTCTCTCCGAGGTTTGGACCATGGCAAATGGACTGGAGGGAGGGCTCTTCTTATTTTAGGCCAGGCCTGATAAAGCTGGCTGGTCTTTCTCTCTGAAACCTGGTGACTGTATGTCTGAAGTGTGTGTATGTGTTATATATATTTCCCCATTCTGAGACAGAGGTACCAGTGAATGCTGACAATCCACATTATTAGATTGTCAACATTTTCTCTGCTTTTAGAAATTCACAAAATTATCTGAGATACGTTATACTCACTATTACTGTACTTTTATATAGTTCCAGTCCTTAGGTGCCAACTAGATGTGACATGAGGGCTGTGTGTTTAGAGCCCCCAGCATCCTTTTCTCCTGAAACCCCAGCTATGGGATGAGGCTGTTAGACTGAAACCACAACACTGGAAGTAATTTGCCAGTGCACTCAATTCAAACTACTCCTTCTGGCCCACAAGATGTAGAACTTCAGCTTTCCCCCTCTGCAACTAAAATCAGATTCATAATGGATTTGGACTGTACTGCAGAGGCAAAACCTTCAAGTCAGGGTTCCTTTTTTAGAAAGAAAAAGAGACTGGAAACTTAACATACAGAATGCTCACATTATATCTGTATTTGAATGAGCAACTAGGATATTATTAGGATATTTCTATGCAAGCTATAAACCTGTATTAGGCTGTTCTCCTTCCTCTAATTACTACCCACTTCTCTGCTGCTGTCCATTGCATCTACCTTGCCAGTCACCATGCCCAGTGCTGGAGTGTCTCACGCTGATACCATGCTGCCACTAGCCATTTTAAATTTATGGCACAGATATCAAAAGTGCCAGCACACATAGAAGAACCATGAGGATGACCCACAAAAGTATTTGATAAGGGATAAGATTGGATCACATGCTTATGGAGTATTACTATGACACCATCATATCCTGAACAAGTATGGAGACAAAGTTAGTCAGGAACAAGGTCTTTGGAGATTATTGCACACAGGATAGACACGTGTTTAACCATCAATGATGGATCTTACTGCATTCCCCTGTGGCTGGGCTGTAGGCAGCCCATATGCAACCCACAGTTTTTCAAGCTTCTCCTGTAGCTTTTCAAGAATGGGATTTTCTGTTCTTTGTGTGGTCATGATAGGTATCCCTCAAGAATATGAAACAGGATATAAAGATATACTCCAGACATGTCCAATTTGCAAACAAACACCAGACTTCTGTCCAAGCATTCAGAGCTTCCTCTTTCCCTATTGCCCTCAGATGCTCTCTGAGCCACACTCCACTTTCCATGGATTCCTCTGCAGGACTGTAAATATCACCCCCTCTACAAACCTAAGCCTCTGCTGTCCAATATTCCAAACCACTGTTTTGGTTAGGCTTGTATCATGTTTCTGACTGAGTTGCTATTGTGTGTTTAGTTGCACTCTTGCATATTTCTAAATAAAACATTCTTTATTCACCAAACTTGGAGTCCTCCTGCAGTCAGCACTGGTATACACAGGTGAATTGATCCCCCCAGTTATCACCTCTCACAGGCCTCTTCTGAGCTAAGCAATTCTCTCAACATTTTATGGAGACATTGCTGCAGTTGATAGGGATTCCAAATCTCCCCATCTTTTTAGGTAACACTGACTTAGGCAGCAATTGTAGAGGTGTATGGAAAAACAGTGGCAGCCACTTCAGGCAAATTTCCTTTGTTGGAAAGCTGGAGAAATGCCACAGAACTTGCACTATGCCTACTAGGAGACTCAGGAATCCTTAAATTTGGGGGAAGAAGTGGCCCACCCCTGTGTGTTGAAATAAAATTCCACAATAAGTCCAACTGGCATCTATACAAGGAAGGGGAAGATGCTACCCTGTCTTGTACCTTAGTCAGGAGAATTTCTTGGACCAGCTGTAAAATGGCTATCCTACCCTTCTAGTGCCTATAAACTATCTGAGGTAGCTTACAAGAATATCATCTATAAAGCAATACATTTAATTAAAAACAAAATGAAAATACAATAGATTGAGAAGAATACATGTGAAACACAAGTTATAAATGCAGCATCATTATGAGCTTAACAAAATGATAGCGTACACAAATTTCTGTCTCTCTGTCTTCATGGGAGAAGGTCCTCCAAAATGTCAGTGCAGCCACTGAAAATGCTCTGTCTCTTAATGATTAATTTGATTTATATCCCACCTTTCTCCCAACATGGCACCCAAACTAGCTCTTGTCACCATCAGCAAAACTTCCACCCTATGTGGGAGAGAGAGCATAAGGAACAGGAAGATGGATACAAAAATGAAGCAATCCATCATGTGTGGTAGAAGCATGCCACCTGGGCCTTTGAATTAGCTGTGAGTAAAATATAAATAAGAAAGAACAATGACAACATTGTGCTGGGATTGCAAGATAACTACAATATAGTGCCATGGACATGCATGTTCTCCTAGCATGTTGCATTCTGGACAACGCGTAGATTCTGGAGTCTTCACAGGTAGGCACTCATTGAGCCCATTGCAGCAACCCAGTCTTGATATAACTAAGGAAGGTATTGCTGTAGCCATGCTTGACTCCAAACATGGTATTCTCTTCAGAGAGAATTCTGGTGGGTGGCAATAGGTGAAAATAATGAATGAATGAATGAATGATCTGTCTTCTTGCTTATAAGAGAAAGGATTCCATGTAAAATATAACTTTTAAGACCATTTGAGTTTAAAATATAAAAGGGTTCCATTTTCCTGTTTGCCATTCCCTGGCTTTAACAGAGCAGAAACAAGAACGAGCTGACTGAAGGATCAGCCTTGGGTTTGATTAGCAAGTCAAAAAACACTTGTGGTTTTTCATCTCTTGAGTCCAAGACAATAATTTGAGTAGACATAGGCAACTGACAGTTATGACGACTAAGCACATTAGTGGGACATGCTCTCAAATTTCCCAGGGGTGCCTGGGATAGTGAGAAGCTCAGTGATTAACATATTGTTTGAAGTCATTTCATGCTCATATAAGATCTGTTGGGCAAGCTTGTAAAACAAATGAGTTATTTATAGAGGCAAAGCCCAGTCAAATTTATATGTGCTAGAAGAAACTGCTACATTCCAGATCTGGATTTGATGGATAAGTGTTATTTCTGGCTATCTTTTGAAAGAGATCAAGCCAGAATATGGGAGTGCAAATGGATCTAATCCAGATTTTGAGAAGCTTTTATCCATCTCCAAAGCCATAAAGTTTAACATTTCCATCTGGCATTTACTGATTTCTCCAGCAACGCCTGCTCTTTGGATCTAAACCTGTGACGTACTTTTATCTTCCTTAGGGTCGGACAGCAGGACTGGTCTTGAGAAAAAAGATATTCTTGAGCTGACAGGCTCGACAATCCCTATCCCAAAGATAACAAGTAGGCTTAAGCAACAGATGCCGCAACATGAACTGCTCCTCTCTTATTTGGTTATAGGCATTGGCCTTTACAACCCATATGACCCTGAGTGCAACTATGCATTATAACAAACCCAGAACTCCTCCCAAATTGTGGCAGACCTCTGTCATGTTCCCACCACTACCATCATCACCATAGCAATGTGTATAGTACAATTTACTCTGTGCATTGTGACATCTCTTGGCTGTGCCTTTCTCAGTCCCCATCAGCTAATGAGATGAAGGCAAAAGAAGGAAGTGGGAAGGTGAACCAGAGAGCTTAAGAGAAGAAGACAGAAGAAAACAGATGTCTAGATGCCAGAAATAGTGCACATTAAATTGAGGCACTGTCCTGGCTCAGTGCTAGGGAATCATGGGAACTGTATTTTTTTCTGGGACATTGAGCCTTCTCTGTCAGAGAGCTCTGGTGCCACAATAAATTACAGTTCCCATGATTCCCTAGCACTGAGCCAGGGCAGTGCCTCAATTTAATGTGCACTATTTCTGCCAGTCTGCTTAGGCCCTAAGAAAAGCAAGATTGCTTCCATCTGAGACACAGGTTGGAGCTCAAATCAGTTGCCCTGGAACTACAGGGCAGAAGGGAAACATGTTTGACCTCTGCTGTCTTTGGCCAGGTGAACAAGGGATACTGAGTCAGTAGTATCACCTTTGTGCAATAGAGGTGACCCAGGACATTTTGTTGCCTGAGGCAAAGCAGTTAAAAGTACAATAATCACCCCAACCACATATCCAGTTCAAGGTGCACAGCCAAAGTCCAACCTATCTTTGGGACCGCCTACTCCCATACAATCCTCCCTGCACACTCCGGTCCTCTGGAAGGAACTTGCTCCAGCCATTAAAATCTAGGCTGTCGGCAACCTCCCAG
>CM034701.1:89562930-89573209 GCA_020142125.1 Phrynosoma platyrhinos | reverse complement strand
GCAATTTGGGGAGGGGCATTTGGAATCCTCAGCCAAAGGAGTCTTTCCCAAACTACAGCTCCCTTGTTTCCCTAGTGTTTCCCTAGTGTGCAGCCATGGCCATTAAACTAGAATCGTAGTGCTATAATTGTACAGTGTGAATGGCCCTTAAGACTACAAGCAAGAGAGAATAATTCTATTTCTGTTTATTTCATGCCACTTTGTTCTGATATTGTCAAGCCGATCTTCATATCCTGTTTTTTCTTCAACTTTCTTTGCCCTGTATATTTGAGTTTTGGGTTGTTGTTGTTGTTTTTAAAATTAGCATGCACTTTCTCAGTGATTTTTGCTGGATATAAGATTTGCCTGGAAAATGGCATAAAATATAAACACATAAACATCCAATATCTAGCAGGAATGGCTAACAGGGTAGAGATGTAGAGACAATAGATCATTGGCTGTACACAATACCTTTCTTCATCCAGCAGGTTAGAAGCTCCATCAAATTCTTCAAGCAATGTAGAAGTTACCATTGTAATGACTGTGCCTGTGAATCAACCCACAGGCTACAAGAGTAATATTAATATTGTCTCAAGAAGGGGAAGACAAGATAAAGTAATGAATAGCGTGGAAGAAGTAGACAGGAAGAAGCTGTTCTCATTCTCTTCTAATGTTAGAACACCTGGTCACTTGAAGCTAAATGGTGGGACATTCAGGAGGCCAGATCAAAGGAAGAATTTCTTCACACAGTATATAAACTGGAACTCAACTCTTGCAAGATGTGGTGATGGCTTCCCGCTCAGATGGCTTTAAGAGCAGAGTAGCTAAATTCATGAAGCTCATTAAAAGCTATAGGCTAGGACAGTGCTATGTCTTCTCCAGTATTACAGGCTGTATGCTTCTGTATATCAGTTGCTAGGAAATACAGGATGGAGGGTGCAGTTACACTCTTGTCCTTCTTGTGCGTTTCTTGTAGACATGGTTTAGCCATTGTGAGAACAGAATGTTGGACTAGAAAGGCCATGGTCTGATATAGCATGGCTCTTCTGCTGTTTCTAAGATCATATTCATGGTAATATCCATATACATGGGATTGGGAGGGGGGTGTTGGATTTTGGAATAGTACCTCTATTTGCATATATGTACATAATGAGATACTTTGGAGATGGGACTCACATCTACACACAAAATTCATTTACATTTCATATAGACCTTATACACATAGCTTGAAGGTAATTTTATAAATAATTTAATAATGTTGGGCATGAAACAAAGTTTGTGTGCACTAAACCATCAGGAAGGAAAAGTGTCACTACCATAGCCACTCATGAAAAAAAGTTTCAGGTTTTGGAATACTTCAGATTTCAGAATTCCAAATAAGGGAGACTCAATTGTTATACTTTATTTTCTATGCAGTGAGGTCTTTGCAATTCAGTCTGCTGCTGAAAAGTGTTTAAAGACAATATCACACTATACTGTTATAGCACTATTATTCCACTTAAACTACCATGTCTGATTCCTGTTGAATCCTGAGATTTGCAGTTTAGGGAGGTGCATTTAGAATTCTCATTCAGAGAGCTCTTAAGCCTTACTAATCTACAAACCCCAGAATTCTACAGGAGGCAGCCATGCCCATTAAAGTGGAATAATAGCACTATGACAGTGTAGTATGATAGTGCCCTAACTGGCTAGTTAACGGTCATGGCCAGAATCCTATATATTAGTCCCAAATAGAATAGATCTTCTGAAAGAACTGTTGACTGGTGAATCAAGATGTAGGTCAATGTGTCTACTATAGAAGACACTGGAGTAGTATGTAGTATGATTCTGGAGACCAGGGTTTAAATCCCAGCTCAGCCATGTAAACCCACTGTGTGACCTTGGGCAAGTCACACTCTCTCCCTCAGAGGATGGCAATGGCAAACCCTCTCTGAAGAAACTTGCCAAGAAAAACCCATGATAGGGTCACTTTAGGGTCTCCATAAGTCGGAAACAACTTGAAGGCGCACAGTAACAACAACAACAACCGTAGTTGGGACAAACAATATCTCCTCCTTTGGAGGTCTTTAAACAGAGACTGGATGGCCATATTTTGGGAGTGCTTTGATGCTGTGTTCCTGCATGGCAGGGGGTTGGACTGGATGTCCCTTGGGGTCTCTTCCAACTTTATAATTCTATGATTCTATATCTTTTGTTGCTGTTTTTTTATTGTGCTTTCAATGTATTTATTTTACCATATATTTTAAATCAAGATTGTTTTTATTATATTATTTTCATTGATTTTTTTTGGGGGGGTGAAAGGTGGGATACATTTTTTTAATGGAGAGGAGATAAACAGGGCAAAGATAAACTGGAACCCCCAATGCCAAGGTCAACTGTTCTTGGTTATGGAAGCAGTCAAGGTATCTTTCCTCTTCATACATGGAAGTGGCATGTGTTTTCTTTTTCCTCTGCTTCACAACCAAAAGCTGCCTTTTTTTTTTTACTTGAAAGAACATGGTGAGCTTTTCTCAGAACAAATGGCCCTTGAAAGGGTGTCAGCATGATTGTTAGCACTATCTATTATACTTCATATTGTGAGCCTAGTGTGCTGAGTGTTTCCCCACTCCCTGTCATTTTAATGGACAACTCTCTATTGTAACTAAACAAATGTCAGCCAAGCCCTCCGATACAATCGCATCTGCTCAGACCCGCAAGACAGGGATGCCAAACTCAAGGAATTACAACAAGCATTCCTCGAACTACAGTACCCACCACATGAAGTGGGGGGGGGGGAACAAAACAAGGCAAGGTGTGTACCCAGAACTGATCTATTACAGAACAAATTGAAGAGGGAAAATGACAGGACCCCACTAGTGGTCACATAAAGCTCTCAACTGAGACCACTCAGATGCATCATCAATGAACTACAACCCATTTTGGACAATAATGCCACTCTTTCAAGGGCTCTTGGTGGCAGACCTTTACTCACCTACAGACAGCCTCCAAACCTCAAACAGGTACCCACCTACAGGACAACACATGACACAGATGGCGACACAGATGCCACAAACAAAGATGCCAACTCTTCCCACACATTTATCCAGAAAATGTCATCAGAAGACCTAATGGCATCACCCACAATATTGGGGGGGGGGGGGCTTCACATGCTTATCCTCTAATGTGATTTATGCCATACTATGTCGGCAATGCCCTT
Organism: Phrynosoma platyrhinos; assembly: GCA_020142125.1. NCBI lineage: Eukaryota > Metazoa > Chordata > Lepidosauria > Squamata > Phrynosomatidae > Phrynosoma > Phrynosoma platyrhinos. The sequence continues at coordinate 89,570,034 of CM034701.1, read as the reverse complement.
CAACACTCTACATTGAGCAAACAGGCCAGTCCCTGTACCAGAGGATAAATGGACATAAATCAGACAGTAGGAATGGCAATACAGAACAATCAGTGGCAGAACATTTCAATCTTCCTGGGCACTCCACTTCAGACCTCAGAAAAGTGGTCCTTGAACAAAAGAACTACAAAGGTAGATTGGAAAGAGAAACAGCAGAATTGGAATTCATCCACAAACTACAGTCCCTCCACAACGGATTGAACAAAGACAAAGACATGGTTTCCTGATCCACTACACACACTTCAACACTAGCTGACCCCATACTTATGGGGGTGCACTACATTCATCTATTCTCACCATAGGCTAGTCCCATTGCAAAACTGGATCTGCCAGTTCATTCCCATGCACAAAGACAAGTTTCCTATGTCTTTGTGCACTAATGACCATAGTTAGGACTGGACCTAATGCTTCATTCCCATACACAAAGGATTTGTAATTTGAATTAACATCCTCACATATATATGTCCCTGGTTTCCACTCCACCAAATGAATCTAAGGAAGTAGACTGAAGTCTATGAAAGCTCATACTGCCAATTTCTTTCTGTTAGTCTCAAAGGTGCTACAAGATTTCTCTACACACTGATTCTACAGACTAACACAGCTATATCTTTAAACAATTGTCAGTGCCTTTAGGGGGAACTGTATTTCAGAATGCTATATACCTGACTAATAGGCTGGGATGGGGTTGTGGGTAGCCAGATGTAAATTCATCTAGGAAAGCTAGACATAGCCATCATTTCAGCAGATGCAAAAATTTATTCTGCAAAGGAGAGAGGGAAGGTAAATGGGATTTTTGATGGCCCACTGAAATGGATATCAGAAAAACATTTGCCTCCTCTCTCTCTCTCTCTCTCTCTTTTTTCTTTTTCTTTTTCTTTTTTTTTCTTTTTTTTCTTTTTTTTTTTTTGTATTGCAGCATGACAATATCTTCAACAAATGCATTGTTCCTTGGCAAAACTAGTGCAGCTACTAACACAGAACCATCAATTTCATGTGTAATCATTGTGAGCAGCAGCAGCATTGTTCTCTTTCAAGACACAAAGATTAATGCAAGTGCTTTTTGGAAAGCAGACCACAGGGCAGAAGAAACCACTACCAGAAGACTGGCATCATAAATTAATGTTTCCTAGCTACCTTATCCTTAAACCAGGAATGGGCAAATTATGCCCCTCCAGATGTTGGTGGACTGCAACTCCCATTGGCTTGGCTGGCTGGGGTTAATGGAAGTTTCAGTCCAACAACTTCTGGAAGGTTGCACTTTGTTCATCCCAGCTTCAAACACTCTGTATGGAGGAACCCTTAAAGACTATCCAAAAACTGTAATTAATGCAAAATGTGGCAACAAGGCTGCTGATAATATATGGTGCATGAGCATGACCAATAGTTATTTGTTCCCAATCCATTTTGAAGTCCAATTCAGTGTGCTGACTTTTCCCTGTGAAGCCTTAAATGGCTTGGGAGTGAGTTGGGTAAGATTCCCTCCACAAATCAACCTACCCCCATCCCTTTGCCTTATGGCACACAAAAGACAAGGATGTATCAGTTTTATCCTTCAACAATGCCCAGATTGTAGAACTCTTTATTAGTGTGTAATTTTGCTTGAATGCACTTTTGGTGATAATATTCTGTTCTTCTCCATTTCTGATTCTGATGGACTGGGTTCATTTTGTCTGTGTTATCACCTTCTGGAGGCCTCTTTGGGGGGTTGCAGACTGCCAGAAATAGTGCAAATTGAGTCCACTTTAAGGGTTAGGGTCAATGCTAGGGAATCATGGGAATTGTTGTTGTTTTTCTGAGACATTGAGACTTCTCTGTCAGAGAGCTCTGGTGCCACAATAAAATACACTTCCCATGATTTCCTAACCCTAACCCTAACCCTTAAAGTTCCTACATAACAGGATCCAGAAACAGAGGAGGCTGGTAGGCATACCCTGGAAACAGAGCCTGCACCATCATGGACCTTGAAGAGAGCACAAAAGTACAGGGACAAGTGTGAAGTTCCTTTAAATGAAAATGCTGGGAGAAAGAGGCCAGTGGTACTGAGTTACAGCTGGTTATATATTAGCTCAGCACAGCAGTGGCATCCCTACCCCTGGTGTCACCTGGTGCAGAGGGTAGGGCTTCCTGGGGAAGGGGCTTCCAGAGGAGACATACAAGGCAGTGGCACTGAGGTGCAAGGGCGCACACTCCTCATGAGGAGAATGAAGCAGTGGCACCAAGATGGGTGCGGCAACCATCTGTGACTCCTCTTCTGACATGTCACCTGGTGTGGGCTGCATACACACACCCTCTAGTGACACAACCGCAGCCAAGGCCATGCCTATGCTACATTGCAATAGCTCCATTATCTTTGGTGTTGCCACGAGCTCTGCTCTTTAGTTTCTTGATCCTCAGCTTTTCTTTCTCTCTTTCTTTCTTCTTCTCGTTGGTAACTCCCTGGGTGCCTGAACTGCTTTAACTACTCTCCCACTCTTTGGGATCCTTTGTATATGAGTATGGAGTGGTTTAAGTTCTCTTTTATTTGGTTTTTGAAATACAGGTGTAACCTCCTGAAATAGGACAGATGGAATGAAACGTTTATTCTGGGAGGAAATGTTCTGGTTTTTATTGTATGCTTATGGCCCATATGGTCTCTTCTAACTCTATAATTCTATGATTCTCTAAGCACAGCACAATGTGATTTATTAGAAAAAAAGAGAATAATGTTCAATAGAGTAGAAGGCAGTAAGAAAAGAAGACCACATTGCAAGTGGATTGACTCAGTCAAGGAACCCACAGACCTGGGTTTGTGACAGCTTAGTAGGGTTGTCAATAACAGAATGTCTTCAGGAAGGTTCCACAAGCTGAAAATGACTTGATTGTAAATAACAAAAACACCATTCTGGAAATCTTTGTGGTTAAAGATGCCAAATATAGATGCCAGATATGAGTAATGAATGCAAAAGCGAAGCAGCTTCATTTATATACCGCTGCATATCGCGCTATGGGATGTCTAAGCGGTTTACAACTGTAAGCTCATTGCCCCCCAACAGCTGGGTACTCATTTTAGCGACCTCGGAAGGATGCAGGCCTGAGTCTAGCCTGAGCCCTGGCTAGTATTGAACTCACAACCTAGTGGTCTATGAGTGAGTGGCTGCAGTATGGGCATTTAACCACTGCACCACCAGGGCTCCTTGTGCTACTTGATGTAGGGCTTTAGTGTGTTTTGAGGTGGTAGTCTCGATCCCAAGTTGTCTATGTCCATCCATCCATCCATTGAGTATGGTTATTCAAAAAAAAATATTCAACACATAAGTACCTGCTTATATTTATATATTTCACACATCAGGAATGTTGGTTGTGTATAACATCTTTCATGTGATTAACACATAAATAAGTAATAAATAAAGTTCAGGCAAACAATTGCCTGTGGAGGGGCTGAACAATTCCCATGCATCTCTCCTCCCAGAATTCAGAAGTAGCCTACCATACTGTTGCTACCAAATCTCAGTGATGTGGATTTGCACCCTGGAAATGCACCCAAAATTGACTTTTGCCATTACCCTGGCACTAGATTTGGCAATTGTGAGTGGGCAAAAATGCAGGGCACAGCTGCAGCCCTGGCCTATGGGCAAAACTTCAAGCAGGAAATAAATGTGATAGCATTGTTTCACTTGCCTTCCCTAGCAACTAGTATTCAGAGGCATACTGAATCCAGTTGTGGAAAGAGATCCAACATAACTCGTAGTCTTACCCTTACCAACATGCTGATTTGCTTAAAAAAAATGCTGAGCAGATTACTACAAAATCTAATTTACTGGGAACAGTAAGTGGATTCCACTGAAATAAATGAGACTACTACTAGACAAGGACAGTTAGGTTCTCTTGTAGGATCTACTGTACACCAAACTGCTCTAATTATATGGTGTCTGTGACTATGTTGTGATAGGGTTGCGAGATAAGCAGTACTCAATTCCCTGATGTTTTAGGGTCAAAACCAGGGCTGCATCTTGAAGGCAACATGATGGAGAATGTGTGTAGCAGCTAGAAACCTTGATTAAGGAGCAAAGACACCAGTGCCTCAAAAAACAAACTAAAGGCTTTCTTGTAAGAACTCATTTTAAAGATAGGAAAGTTCTCTAAGGTGCTGAACTAATACTGATTAGTTTTACTTTTGAAAGCAGCTGAGAGAGAGGGGGGAAAAGTGGGAGGAGAAGAGGTAGGAAGATCTCTGAGTGTATTTGTTCACATCACAGAGATGGCAGGATAGGTAGACAAGAAATGAGACTCTGGAATTATCACACTCATTTTTGTTAATGATTCAGGCATGGGCTGGGGATGTGCATGAACAAGGGAAAATGGATTTTATTGCATTCGAAACAGTAGGCAAGCCATCCCCATGCTGTCACTCCACCACAACCCATCCCTGAGCCTCAATGAGCCAGCCAATTTTGCAAGGATGGAAGCTTTCCAGCTGAGCAAAATCAGCCGGCTCAGCGTGGCTTGGGGATGGGTCAAGCGACAGCATGGGGACAGCTTGCCGACTGTTTCAAGTGTGATAAAATCCATTTTCCCTCGGTTGTGTTCATGCACATCCCCAGTCAGTGTCCGGATTGTTAACAAAAGTGAGTGCGATGAAGTCCTCTGAGTCACTTAAACTATTTAATTCTATCACTGCTATTCTCTCTGAGGCATGTTTAACTTTTTAGTGCTAAGCACTGCTACATTTCCAACGCAAACTAAGGACAATATTACACCACATTGTTATAGTGCTGCTATTCCACTTTTACTATGACTGCCTCTTCTGGAATCCTAGGATTTGCAGTTTAGGGAAAGGCATTTAGAATTCTCAGCCAGAAAGGCCCAGAGCCTCAATGAACTACAAATCCCAGCATTCCACAGGAGGCATCCATAACAGTTAAAGAGGAATAATAAAGCTATAACAGTGTAATGTGATAATGTCCTAAGGGTGGGTGCTTGTGATGCTAGAGAAACATGCCAGACAAGACCTGCTAAGTGAGCCAGAACTGCTTCTAGATCAGGTGATGTTAGAAACAGTCATGAAGACTAAATAGGACCCAAATATGGACAAATCCAGGCTCACCAGATAAAATGACAATCCAGAGCCTGTGGGCAGGAATATAAATTATTCTGAGTGGCTGGGTAGGCAGCAAAATTTACTCAGAAACTGCAGCAATTGCCATCAACCAGGCTCTGTCATCTTCTGTGGGCAGCACTGATGCCAGGCTTTTGCAGGCTGGTGCTGGAAGACTTTGGAAGGGACTTTTGGAAATCTCTATAACAACCCATGGGGAATTTCCTCCCTGTCTAGTCCCTTTGGCTTCCTTCTCCTGGTGTTCAGGCCCACCATCCCAAAAGCTCCCCAACCCTCTTCACCCTTGTTCAATAAGCAGGCTCATGAGTTATTGTGCTGGTGCTCTGCAATACCTTCCATGTACCAAGTGCCAAGATGGACCCGAAACTCTCCCTAGGCTGGTACCCACAATGCTTTTGATGCATAAACAATTATTTATTTCATGCAGTGTTTTAAATAGTTATACCCTGCCCTTTATCATAAGATCATAGGATGGGGTTCAAATAAAATCAATTTCATCAATTGTAAACAGATTGGAATGTAAATTTTAAAGTGAAACAGTTTAATATACTATAGAATTGAAGACATTTTAAAAAAAAGATTAAACATATAACAAATAATTTCACAAGTACAAACAGACTAAAACAGTCTAAAGCTGCCTATAAGTACATCTAGGTAAAAAGATAAATTTGGTCCCAAAGGATTTAATAAAAAGGCATGTTTTAGTTTGGTGGTTGAAGGATGCCAGCTCTGCTACCAACTAGATCTCCAAGTGGAGGAGACATTCCACAAACAAGGTGCCACAGCAGAGAAGTCCCTCTTCCATGTCTTTCCACAATATATTGCATCCCATTGGTGGGATATAGAAAATGACCCTTCAGCACAGTTCATTCTTTTAGGCAGGTGTATACAGGGAGAAATACATTTTCTAGTATAACACATAAGCACCTTCACACCAAGCCAGAGAGTCCTGGTGCGATTTTAGACACAAAAATCAAACTTCTCCTCCATTGCTGCATTTTGCCCAGCAATTTGTTTCCTTGCTTGGAGACCCAGAGAAACGCAGCAACTCCATGAGTCATTCTGGTGCTCTGAGACTTGGTAAACCTAACTGCACACTATTTCATATAACAGACCTATGCACAATCATGCCTGAAATGCAGGTTGGGAGCTACCATTAGGCAGAGTGAGGTGACTGCCTTAGGCAGAAGATGCTGGATGGGGTAGAAGAGGGACAGAACAGCAGTGTAGTGTTAGGAAAGCTTTAGATATACACTCGCCCCTCTCTTTTCATGGACTTAGAGTCTGTGTCTCTCTCATTTGCAGGCAGCAAATGGAGGGGGACAAAATGAGGGGCACACCCTTGGTGCGTGGCACCATTCAAGCCAATGGGGATTGAATATTGGCAATTTTCTGTTTTCACGGGTGCAGGGGAGGGGGGGACTGGAACAGATCCCCCATGAAAACAGAGGGGAGATTGTAATGTGACATGTCCTACAGCTCCTAAGTTATTCGTTGAAACATGATTCAACTAACAGTCTAGATGGCTTTGATATATTATATAGCAGGGGGCATAATTTTATCTTCTGCCTCTTATCCTCTGGAAGAAAAATTATTTAGGCCACCCCTGCTGAAGTGGCTGCCCATGTGCATTTTGGTATGCTTACATCCTGGGTGAGTATAATCCTACAAAAGGAGCAGCTAGCTTTGCACAGCACAGGGACAACCTAGGTCTCAAGGGAAGTCACTTTTCTGTTGCTAATGGAGTTGAACTGTTATTACCTGTCTTTTATTGCCCTTTGTCGCTGATCCTCACATGGCCAACACAGAGAGTGGTTTTTGCCTGTATTGATATCCCTCCAGAACAACTGAACTACTACAGAAACAGTATCTGATACAAAACATAGGCCTGCAACTCTCCCATCATCACCTTTTCTCTCCTGTATACCATATTTTTCGCCATATAAGACGCACTTTTTCTTCCCCAAAAC
>CM034701.1:89524515-89536397 GCA_020142125.1 Phrynosoma platyrhinos | reverse complement strand
GGATGGCCCTTGTGGTCTCTTCCAACTCTATGATTCTATGATTGTTATGCTTTTAAGTTTACCTTTTGTGATTTGGTTTTACTAATATACAAGGGGGTATCGTAAAGTTTTAATTATCACCTTTAGAAAAATTTGACAGAAAGTTTGTTTTGATTTGTAGTTGTTAACTCATCTCTGCATAGTCACTATCCAGATTTACACATTTTGCCCAGCATTTCTTGACCCTCTGAATACTGTTATTGTAGAAGTCTGCAGATTGTGCTTTGAACCACTCTTCCACTTCATGAATGACATAATCCCTGTTGACAGATCAGCAACCCCACAACGGATTTTTCATGGGGGGGGGGAGTCACTTGGTGATGATGACACTGACACCATTTCATCAATATATCATAATAACTTCCAGGTTATAATTACTTTACAATACCCCCTCATAGTTCTTCACATTTTGACATAAAACAGCTGAAGAAGATCTCTTTATATCCATGTGCTGACAAGTTATTGATGAAATAGTGGATTCTGAAATAAGTAGAAATAAAATTACATCTACGTCACATACAGTTTATGCACAATAGCCATGACTTGTGTCATGCCATGTAGACAGTTTGTCTGAAAAACTCACAACGTGCTCTATAGTATAAGTAAGACATTACAACAAGAAAGATATATTACAGTTTTATGCCCTGTCTGATCACAGGGAGCAAGAGACAGGAATGTGCAATAACATAGCAGGATGCAAGTTAGCACTGAACACAATGAAGCATAGGGTGGAATCTAATGTAGGCCCATGTTTAAGATGTAGTTCTGCCCTAAAGCAAAAAGATTGTGGCTGTCTTAAGTATATATAAAATCTGATAGGAATTAAATGCATGCTTCTTCTGGCAACAGGTGCTGTGTTGCCAAAAGCATTTTACTGATGGTTTATTCATTAAGAACAGCTTTGTTTCTATGCCTAACTGCTCTGATTTTGAATCACACTGTTTCTTTTTATTTGAACATAGGAAAATCAGTCTTTCGAAGCACATGAGCGCACAGTGAAAACGCCTCTGAAACAGATGACTACTTCCAGTTCGTTTTTGGCAGAGATCCAGCCTGCTGCTTCTGGCCATCTGACAACACCACCAAAGCCTAATGAAGTCTCTTCTAGAGATCCATGGACACCAACAGCTAACCTCAAAATGCTGATCAGCGCCGCTAGCCCTGAGATTCGAAATCGAGAGCATGAAAAAAAGTTGTCGGACAACAGAAGCGAAAGCTTTGAGGCAATTTATTTGTTTGTTTTTCTCATAAATATTATTGGGAAATTATATTTGAGCTGGAAAAGTAGTTAGACAAACAACATCTTGGTTGGTTCCACTCTACTATGTTAAACCTTAGATGTGGAGCGCTGCTTATTTTTAGAGCTTATTATAGCTTATACACAGTAGATGCAGCATGGCAGCTGTATTATTTGGGGGGGCTCAGCAGTTGTCACAGAGACAGTCACTTGGTGTTGCTCAATTACAAATGCTGATGCTAAATCTGTCAAACCATAATTTTTTTTTTCACAAAAGAGCATTTTCTCTTGTCTTTCTGCAGGAACATTTATCAGGAGATGAATATGAAAAATCCCAACCAAGCCGTAAAGACAAAAGTCTAGGATTGCTGTGTCACAAATTTTTAGCTCGCTATCCTTGTTATCCTAACCTTTCTGAAAACAATGAAATTTGCCTTGATGAAATAGCAGAAGAGCTTAGTAAGTTTAAGGCTGGGGTCTTAAAATATTTAATGCTGGTAAAAATACTACTCAGTTCACACTGCAGGTATACTTCAGTTAACAAAGTAGATGTGTCCCTGGGCATTACTTCTTCAACAGAAAGTTGGTACCAGAAGCAGAAATAACATGGAAAGGCTATAGTATGCAAAGGAATCTTGTAGCAACCTGGAGACTAGGGGCCTTTGCAGACTGCTAGAAATAGTGCAAATTGAGTCCACTTTAACTGTCCTGGCTCAGTGCTAGGGAATCATGGGAATTGCATTTTTTGCTGAGACATTGAGCCTTCTCTGTCAGAGGGCTCTGGTGCTGCAATAAACTACAGTTCCCATGATTCCCTAGCACTGAGTCAGGGCAGTTAAAGTGGACTCAATTTGCACTATTTCTGGCAGTCTGCAAAGGCCCCAACTGAAAAATAGAAGTTGGTAGCATGAGCTTTTGTAGGCTTGAGCCTGCTTCCTCAGAGAGATGGAGTAGAGTGGAAAGTCCAGGGACAGATCTATATAGCAGTCTGTGTGTGGGAATGTCCATAGGAATGCAAAACTTTGTGGATGTGAAAATGAGGTGACAGGTTCAGTTTTAACAATAATCCAGGCGTAGGCAACCTTTCCCCTTTAAGGGCCAAGGGACTTCAGCTCCCAGAAGCCTCAGCCATGTTGGCCAATAGTCCCATGTTGGCCAATAGCTCCTGAAATTCTGGGAGCTGAAGTCCCTCAGCCCTTAAAGGGGAAAGGTTGCCTACCCTTGCAATAATTGATGGCTGTTGGAGGACAAGGCAGGAGGAGTTGCCCAAAGCCAAAGTGAGTGGATAACCATATCTACACCATATCGGGGTGTAGAGTGGGAACCAAAAAAGAAGACATGAACCAAGAGAGCACCCATGAGATGTATATGTGGGGGGTTAAGTAGTGTTATAATGTGTGTAGTGTGCTCAGAAACCATTGTCTCTGTCTAACCTACTGTTGATGTACTGCAGTTTGTTGATATATTCCAATTCTACTGCTTTTCTGTGGAAAGAATAGGATAAGTTCTTACATCACAAAAAAGAAAAACAGGTCAAGATGTTTCAGCAGGTTTTTTTTTTACTCAAATGGTTAAGACCAGGGGTAGGCAACCTTTCCCCTTTAAGAGCCGAGGGACTTCAGCTCCCAGAAGCCTCAGCCAAGTTGGCCAATACTCCCATGTTGGCCAATAGCTCCTGGGATTCTGGGAGCTGAAGTCCCTCAGACCTTAAAGAGGAAAGGTTGCCTACCCCTGGTTAAGACGCTGACTGTTGATTGCAAGATCAGCAGGTTGGCAGTTCAAGGCCCAGGTGCTGCATGATGGGGTGAGCTCCTGTCACTAGTCCCAGCTTCTGATAACCTAGCAATTCGAAAGCATGCAAATGCAAGTAGATAAATAGGTGCCACTTTGATGAGAAGGAAACAGCGTTCTGTGAAATCATGCTGGCCATATGATCACAGAGTGATCTCTGACAACGCTGGCTCCCTCGGCTTAGTAACGGAGATGAGCACCACTCCCTATGATTGGACACAACTTGACAAACTTGTCAACGGGGAATACCTTTACCTTTTTTTAAAAAATAATAATATGCACATGTAAAATGAAACAACCAGGCCAGCTAAAAGAAACATTTTGAATCTTCTAGGTATCACATGAAGGCTTCTAATGCATCCACAGATGACTTTTTATTTCACCAACTTCCACTATTGTGATTTCCATTTTAGTGCCCAAACTTAGAGACTTGTGAATTTTTTTAACATGCCAGGAGTAGCTAGCAAAGCAGGTTTATTTATTTCCCATTTTCTCTCTGTTTTGCTGTTCATGCATGCTCATTAAGGGATTCAGGAGGCAGCTGCCATTTATCTTGCCTGTTGTAGGAAGGCTAACACAGCTACAGTAGGATTAGCTAGAGTGCATTCCCACTTTCTCAGATCAAGCATTATTTGATCCTCTTTCACCATCTTCCTATTGTTGCTGCTGCTAAAAACAAGCAAACAATCTTCCACATACATAGAGGACAAGGAGGAAAAGGGCTGGATGGGCATGAAAACACTTTGTAAAAAGAAACGTTTTTTGTCAGGCTTTATTAACTGCTGTATACCTGTATTGAAAATTGTTAGTGATGTCTTAAGAGACATACTGTTCAAGTCAAAATGGTGAAATGCAAATACAGAAACTGAGCAGCATAGTCAATGGTTACATGATGAAGTTGTGCTTTCAAAGTGGTTAGCATGCATCATTGATTCTCAGCCTTTGGACTTCCTGATATGGTGGACTTCACCATCCACAGTTCCCAGTCAGGTTGGCCAGTGGGGTGTTGATGTCCAAAACATCTGGAGCACCAACATTGAGAACCACTTGTGTGTATCATCTCAGAAATCCTTAGGAACAGCTTCATAAAATGCGAAAGTATAAGACATGCTGTCCTTGCAAATGAGGTGCTATGGTTACTGAGCAGTGCCTTGCATGAAGCTAAAACTCAAGAGGGGAGCTAAAAAACTGGTTTGTATTTTAGTTTTTTATAAGTGTATAAATCTCAGTTTGCTTTGCTTTTTTCCAAAAGGTAAACCAAATGGTATTCCAATTGCCCATTTGTGGCCTATATTAACACAGAGGTTGTCATAAATTGCACAAGCAGCCTATGTTATGCTTGCGTGTCCCACAATATTGTCATTGGATTAACCTCTGAACAAAGTTTTGATTATCTGATACAGGATGGCAAATGATTGGGCTACCAGATATTGTAGGATTCCAATACCCATCAGTCCCAGTAAGCATGGTCAGTGGTGAGCAACAAGGTGTAGAGAAGGCTGCAGATTCCTCACTCCCAGTTAGGGGGGATGCAGACGGCACAAAGCACCATCTTGGAGGCAGGGAAGGGCAGCCACACGTTGGGTGCCTCAACCCCTTCCTGAGAACGTCATCAGAGTGCGTGCCATTGCACATAACGAGCGCTCTGATGATGTCCTCTTGGCGCAGCATCCAGACATGCTGCGCCAGAAGAGACGTGTGGTGTCTCTTCGGGCGCCCCTTTTGCCTGCTCTGGAAAGAGCAGCATTTTAGCGCTCCTTCCAGGGCTGGCAAAAGGGTGGATTGGGGCCACTGCGTGTGTTAGCAGCATCCCCAATCTTCTGCTTCTTGGGGCGGCCCACGGCCGCCCATCTGCAGAGGGCCTTTGTTTTGCAAATAAACCAGGCTTTGTCACATTACACGTTTGCAACCACCAGGAATTTGGTTATAGACCACCTAGTGAAGAAATCCCTTAGTAAATGTTTCTGAAGGCTGCAAGCAGATAAATGGTAATGTCATCACAAGTTCTCATCTGTTGCATCCTCACATTCTGATATATAGGCTCAAGAACCAAGGGTGCATCAACAGCATATTTGATCTTTTAGGATTAAAAAGGTATTAACTGGGTTTGCATATTTTACTCGTATTGCTGAAATATTTTAATTAGAACCAAACAAGAAGTTGGAAGGGATTACAAGGCCCATCAAATTCACACCCCCTACCATGCATAAATACACACTCAAAGCACTCTTAAAATATGTCCATCCAGCCTCTGTTTAAAGTCCTCCAAAAAAGGAGATTCTCCTAAATGTATCCTTTGGGAATCCAGAAAGCTTGAAAAGTAGATTGAAAATTACGTAAATAAATACATTTTATTCCTTTCTTACAGATGTTGAACGTAGACGTATCTATGACATAATGAATGTCCTGGAAAGTCTGCACATGGTGAGTCGACTTGCCAAAAACAAGTATTCTTGGCATGGGTGTCATAATCTTAAAAAAACACTGCAGATTTTGAAAAAAGTGGCTGAAGAGAACAAATACACACATCAAATTGAGTTGATTAAGAAAAGAGAACTTGAACAAGAGTCTAAGGAGGATGGCCAGAAGACTGAGTTGATGGCAAAGCAAGTTAGGCCAAATGATCATACAGACATATTCTTTGTGGAACTTCCTGGGATGGAGTTTCGAGCAGGTAAATAGTTTGCTCTCTATCTAGGACTGACATATTAGTGTATATGTATACCTCCTGCAGTTTCAACTTATTTTGTTCCAATTGTGGGCTACAAAATTTGACCTAGTAATTTGTTTAAATAATCCATCAGTTCTAGTACCAGTATTGATAAAATCTGCAAATAGTACCATCTCCAAGGCCTTTTCCCTTTCCCTTACATTGTTAGGAAAACCTGTTTTAAAGATCATACCTGATGTGATCCATGTGCGTGAAGTACACACTTTTGTGTTTATTTATGCAAATATAATTAATGGATTGGTACTGGGGTCGCCATAGGTTGTCAGATGACTTAAAGGCATACACACACAAAGAGCATGTGCTGTTTAAATCAGACCCTACTGAAGTGATTCAGGGTTGTATAGCAGTAGTCTTTAGTCATCTGCACCTTAGGTAAAAAAAGAACAATGCCTTAATTTATTGCTAACTAGCTTTTCCATTTGCTCATTATTATCTCTCTTTGCACAGCTTCAGTAAATAGTCGTAAAGACAGGTCTTTAAGAGTGATGAGTCAGAAATTTGTGATGCTGTTTCTGGTATCATCTCCCCAAGTTGTGAGCCTTGACGTTGCTGCTAAAATGTTGATTGGTGAAGACCACATGGAGTATTTAGATAAAAGCAAAGTTAAAAGTAAGTGAGCAAAACAGCTGTTTGTGTGTCTGCTTTATTAAAAGGGGGGGGGGGTTCCTCCAGGTCAGTGTGATGGTGTTGGCTCTGTACAATAATTTTTATTTGGGTAAGGAGAGCTGTATTTAAACTATGAAGGCATGGTCAACAAGTATCATTCTCATAGCAGGGAGGGTGGCACCCTAATCAAAATAATGGCAGTTGCCAATGTTTGTAGAGCCTTGTACAACTTGAAGCCAGACTCTTTGAAATGTCATATCTCTCACTATAAGCCTGCCCAAGATTGATTTATTTCAAGTATTTTATACTCCAGTCTTCAGCCACAAAGGCTCAGAGCATCTTACAAATTGTTACTTTGACAGTTCCCTGCCTGTGACTTACAAACTAAACAAGACTTGACACACAAAAGGGAATGGTAGTGGAGGAGAGAATCAAGTCCAGCAGATACAGTTCTTCTCTCCTTTTAAGGCCAGGGCAATTCCAGATGGGATGGAGGGAGGACCTTTCTGGGCTTAGTTTTAAGGGTAAGCTTTCTCTCAGTCCCACCACTGTCACAGGTATGTCTGGTGAGAACTCAGAAGCTTCTTCTGTTCACTCCAAGACTGAACTCTCTTCTCATGGAAAGTTCACTTGGTTCTCTGTTCACTTTTTGCTGACAAGCAAAACCATTTTATTTAGATAAGTCTTTGGCTATTTGTTTGTTGTGGAAAAAAGTTTTTAATGGGGTGTGCTCTCTTTTATCTATGTTTTAAACATTTTTTAAATGCATTTTAATGGCTTTATTTTTTTAAAAAAAATGTATTGTACATTGTTTTAATGTTGTTTTAACCTGTATTTTATGCCACCTTGGAACATGTATCAGGAGACAGGCAGGATATAAATTAAATAATAAATAAATATTGTCATTCCCTTATTATGGCTTAGCTATGTGTAGTCACTTCCTCTCCTCTGTTTTCTGTTCCCCACCATGCTGCCTTCTCAAACGGAAGAAATGATACCAAGCTATTTCATCTCTCTCCATGGTACAATGCTAGACCAGACTTCTGTAACCTAGAGAGGAAAACTGCATGTCATTTATGGTTGATTCCCTTTAGCTGCCCTGTTAACCACAAAGAGCAACTTCCAGTTATGAAAATGCCTCTTTCAGTTACAGTATAGAAATTGAACATGTCAATATTCTTCCCTTAGGAATAACAATTCCAGTATGCTACAGGCAAATATTGAATACATTCTGCCCTCATTACAATTTCCTTTTAATAAAGCAAGAAGATTCATCTTATATGACCTGAAAACTACCTTCTGAAGGAAATTGGATCTGAATGACTAGCACTTGAATTGAAAATGACATTCCAAAGTGATATTCTTGGGAAATATGTTCTGCAGGCTTAAATGTACTGGTTATTATGACCTCAGGAGGGAAATGAGATCCAAATTCCTGAAAACTGGACAGAGAGTGTTGTTGTTCAGGGAAGTGCTTTTGCTGACACCTAATCACAATTTTACTCTCAGCAGTTCTCTGTATAGTCCCTCCCCGCTGTTTTAAGTGTCTTCTTCCACACCCTGAAAACCAGGGTGGGGGGAATCATTTAAAATACTGAACATATGATTTGGCTGAGATACCAACAATTATTAACATGCACACTAGATTGTTCGTGTACTCTGATGGATCCAAGAAACAAAATGTCTCTACTGCTTTTGTGTTGGATGTTTGAAACAGCATTTGGGAGGTAAAGACTGATCAAGGCAGTCTGAGATTTCACAATATTTAACTTTAGTTTAATGATGCTGCAATACCAATGCATTTTCATAAGTCTCTTTAATTATTTCAGCTAAAATCCGAAGATTGTATGATATTGCTAATGTTCTCAGTAGCCTTGAACTTATCCAGAAGGTTCATGTTACAGAAGAAAAGGGCCGCAAACCAGCATTCAAATGGACAGGACCAGATATTTTTTCAGATATTCAGGGTAAGTGAATTATTGTTTCTGCACTCTTGAAATTTTCCACAGAAAGTTGTTAGCTTTTATAGTGATGTGATAATGTTGTAATTTATTTGTTAACTGTATTTCTGTGCAGCTGCGTAACCAATGTTAAAACAGTATAGCAATATAATTACAGTATAAAACATGTCACAGCAAAGATTAAGCACTGAAATTAAATCTGTTAAAATTATATGGACAATTTTTGTTCCTGTTGTTGAGAAGAATTTGAAATGAGGATTAGGTGAACTTTGAGGAGGAATATTGCACAATGTGCGCTGTTCAAGAGAAGATCTCTCGAAATCAATAAAGATTTATTTTGTTTAAAAAAAAAGATTTTTCTGTAGTATTTGTCTGTTGGATTTTGCCTCTGACAGTCACCTACAGATCTAGATAAAAATATACAGGTGAAGAAGACCCTGGCTACAAGATTTTATAGTTTTAAATGCTAAAAGCAGTGCTTTGAATTGGGTCAGGAACGGAATGGAAAGAGGAGCTGACAAGACCTATGCTGTTACTGTTCTGTAGCTACCTATGTTTTGGCCTAACTGAGGATTCCAAATCACTTTTAAAGGCAGGTCCACATATTATATAAATGGGAGGTTATCCAAACAAGGACAATTGTAGCTAGGCTGTCTCTGTACAGATAGTTTCACAGTTGTTTTTTCAAGAAAAGCTGATGAAGAGATCTTGAAATTCAGGCTGCCCTTGTCTTCAGTGTCAATGCTAGATTAATGAGTAACCCCATAATACAAACTTGATTCTGTAGGAGGCACATTCTCCCTCCAAAACAGGTTAATACTATTCAACTAGACTAGGGGTAGGCAACCTTTTTGAGCTGGGGGCCGGGTTGCTGTCTCTCAGACAATTGGGGGGGCCGAAGCACCAAAAATAAATAAATAAATAAATAAGTAAATAAATAAATTTAAAAATAATTTAAAAATTAAAAAAATATGCATGCACACTCCCTCAGCCTCAGAAAAGCCATGACAAAACCCCTGTGGAGATTTTGCCAAGAAAACCCCAAGAAGAGGTAATAACAACAATAATCAATATCATCATGTGCTGGCGGCAGTGGCGGCGACAGGACCAGCCTGGGGCCGATCCAAAGGCCTCAGGGGGCCGCATCCGGGCCTTAGGTTGCCTACCCCTGAACTAGACAGTTGATGCACCCTCTAAGTCTTGTCAGGATTGGGTCTCAGACTACTGGCTCCTCATCCAATGTAGTACTGTATGCAAGCACTAATGCAGAACACTAACTGTTTTGAAGCCAGTGGAGCTTTGAAAGCTTGCAACAAGTATATTATGCATTTTGGTTGGCTGAATAATGGTATCACTGTTTGTTGGATTTGTGATGTTATTGGATTTGCTATATTGCCAAAATGGCTACCTATGAATGTCTCTCCTAGATTCATTGACGGCACCTCATTTTAAATCTCTGGATAACCATGCTAGTGATTTCATGTGGATGTTAAACAGCATGGGGAGTAAGATAGTTTCCTGCATTACTTGAAAACTCTTTTCAGGGTGGGTGGAAAGGTGAGCATAGAAATACCTGTAACCACTTTCCAGAATGAACTGTCCAAATAAAAATAGAACCACTGCAAAGAAGTATCTCCAGTTATTGTACCTGACTTAGATAGCTGTTCAAAAAGATACTGTGGTAGTGATGTCTAAATATTGAACACAGAGACAGCATTGTACTCCCCTTGTCTTACTGTCAAAAGAGGCTTTTGCACATGACAACCAAAGCAGCTTCTGTTATAAAACCAGGCCTGACCCCAGATTGAAATCAGTGTAGAAAATTAGTCTACTCCAAAAGTGTCTGAAGTTACCTGGTAACAGGTTGCTCAATCACTTAGCCAAGGTACTAATTACTAGCCTATTTCTCTGGGCTTGGTTTAGTTTTGTTGGCTGAGTCGCTGCCACCTTCAAGGAAGCTGCTATCATTCCCATCCTCAGAGAAGTATTAACAATCTTGAGCCAACTGGACATTGCCTCAATAAACATTATCAACCATGATAGGCAAGAGTCAAGCATGCAGGTAGTCAATCAGATTTGTCCAAGTATCCTGTCTTCATCTTCGGTTTCAGCAGTTGAAAGTCATCCATACAAATTAGACCAGAAGTGCTTTGGAACATCAGCTGGTTTTGCTGTATTAACTGGAGTCCAGATCATTGGGGGTTGACCTTTTTTGTCCATAAAAGTGCTGTAGAGAAGTCACAGCATGCCACAAAATGTGTTGTTAAATTTCTTGCCAGGCAAAGTTGGAAAAGACCACATATTGCTTACAACTTTTCAAGTGGATGATAGTGAATTAGTATAGTGGTTGTGGAAAAGAAATCATCTTTTGTATGCTTAGTAATGAGCTTAATTCATGTTCAGTCAGATGTATCATCATTTTTCTGCTTGTGTTCTACATGCATTCTGGCTTGCTTCATTGTCCTCAGCTTAGAAGTATAAACCAGGGAGCCACCTGTTCAGTGAAATACAGCATTTAGGCCCAATTGTGTAAATTACCCAGGCCATGTCTGTGTCCCATAGAGCAGCTTGCCTTCATCAAGATTTCCCAGTGTATCAGCTACAACTTTCCCTGAAGACCTTCAACACAACAGAGGATAGGTATGAGATGACTTTTCTCCTTAAGTGGTTTACCAATCCCATCTAACACCATCTCTCAGTCTGTCATAACCACAGAAAGGAATTAATAGCCTACATTAAAAATATGTTACAGCATCAATATGATTAATTTATAGGTGCACAGCCTGTACTCACACCTGCTATGATGGCTTCATCTTATCCTGTGAAAGAGGAATCCTCCAGAAATAATTGTTCCAAGGAGCTCTTCCCTACTAGAAGCAAGCAAGGCTTCACAAGGCATCCATCTTTAATAAAAACGGCAAAGACAACACAAAGTGATTGGAGGAAGATTCATTCTGCTCCCAGCAGCCCCATTAAGAAAAATACAAGTATGAAAATGTTAAAATATAAACACTACTTGATACTGTTCTGAAGATGTAAGGAGAATGCTTCATGAGCTATGAGTCACGCAGTTAAGCTATATAAACAGTATAATTTCAATAAAACCTTTAATGTTTATCTTTTCTCCCAAAGGTCAAATTGTGTCAACTTTTCCAAGCAAGATGGCACAACTAGCTGCAATATGCAAACAACAGTTAGATGAACAGTCAAGGTATGTTTGTAAACAAAATTTATATTACAGCATCTGTTGAAACTGGAAATTCACAAATACCGAATTTTCCGGTGTGTATTTTCTGGCGTATAAGATGAATTTCTAAGCAGGAAAACCTGGAGTTAAAGCTGGGGGTCGTCTTATACGCCGGGTATAAGGTTGAGGAGGTTGAGAAAGACTCCTCCCACAGAGGAAGGAGGAGGGAAGGAGCCCAGGAGAGGAGGAGGAGGAGCAGGAAGACCGCTCTGAGGCTGGGGGAAAAGCCTGGGAGAGAAGGAGGAGGAAGAGGAGGTACTTCTTCTTTCT
>CM034701.1:89502107-89515783 GCA_020142125.1 Phrynosoma platyrhinos | reverse complement strand
ACTCAATTTGCACTATTTCTAGCAGTCTGCAAAGGCCCTAAGTCACTCATAGGGCATGGTTTTCATCATTCTGGTCACTCTTCTCTGGACACACTCTAGCTTGTCAACATCCTTTTTGAATTGTGCCCAGAACTGGACACATTATTTCAGGTGAGGTCTAATCATAGCAGAATAGAGTGGTACTATTTTTTCTCTCAGTCTAGACACTATAATTCTATTGATGCAGCCTAGAATCACATTGGCCTTTTTAGATGTTGCATTACACTGTTGACTCATGTTCAACTTGTGGTCTACGAGATCCCTTTCACATGTTGTCCTGTCAAACCAAGTGTCCCCCATCCTTTATCTGTATATTTCATTTTTATTGCCTAAGTGTAGTACCTTACATTTCTATCTATTGAAATTCATTTTGTTAGCTTTGGCCCAGCTTTCTAATCTATTGAGATCATTTTGAAATTTGGTCCTCTCTAGAGTATTAACAACCCCTCCTTATTTAGTGCCATCTGCAGATTTGACAAGCATGCCTTCTTTGCTATCATCAAAGTAATGTATAAAGATGTTGAATAGCACTGGACAGAACCTTGTGGCAGCCTACTAGTCATTCCAGGAGCAGCCATTGTTGAGTAGACTGGGTTTGGTTGATCAACCAATTGCAAATCCACCTAACAATTACATTGTCTAGCCTACATTTTACTAGCTTTTTGGCCAGGATATCATGGCAGATCTTGTCAAAGGCTTTACTGCAATCAAGATATGCTACATCCACAGCATTTTCTTCATCTACCAAGCTTGTGACTATCAAAAAAAGAGGTAAGGTTAGTCATGACTTGCTTTTGAGAAATTCATGATGACAACTAGTAATCGCTACATTCTTTTCTAAGTGCTTTCAGACTGTTTGTTCAATTATTTGCTCTAAAATCCTTCCTGGTACTGATGTCAGGCTGACTGGACAGTAATTTTTTGGGGACCTCCCCCCCCTTTTTGGGGGGAAGATGGAGACAACATTTACTCTCTTCCAATCTGCTGGGACCTCTCCTTTTTTCCAGAAATTCTCAAAGATTATTAACAGTGGATCTGAGATTACTTCTGCCAGTTCTTTCAATTCCATTGGATGTAATTTATCTGGCCCTGGAGACTTGAAGTTGTTTAGAATAACCAGGTATCCCTGTACTACCTCTACCTATTCTGTGCTGCATTTCCCCTATTGCATCATCATCTCCATTTTCCCAGGTTGAGCACTGTTCTCCTTTTCAGAGATGACTGTGGCAAAAAAGAGGTTTAATTCTGCCTTTCCTCTGTTCCCTGTTAGCATTTTGCCATCTTCACACAGTGGCCCTACCATTTCCATCCTCAAAGTCATCTACTTTGAATCTTTGGGTACCCTATTAATTAGATTGTCAAGCTTTGTAAATCTCCAGTTCTATTGTTTTGTTCTCTAAAAGTACTTGCTTTTTTTTAACCCCCCCAAGTCTACACAGTTTGAATTCCTGCAAATTGTCTTTAAGACCTTTTTTGAAATGGAGAATGACCTTGTCCAGCTACAATGTGTTTAATATAGGAAAAATGTGATGCTTTCTGCTTTGTGCCCTTGTTTTAAAACAGAGCATTTTGAAAGTTACTGTTTTGTTTCTCTGATTTCTTCTAGGCTGTCTGATTCCTGTTCAGACATCTCTATTTTCTTACCTTTTTATACTTCCAGTATGTTTAATAATGTACAAGTCAGGCTTTCTGGTTTTCCCTGCTTGCCTTAAACATGATCTTATTGCCTGATTCACTTGCCTGATTTGTAAAGCTTTCTTTGATCAAGTCTGACTTAATATTTTGATATACTGCTTTCAGATATTTGAAAGGGGTTAGTAGTCTCTGAACGTTCAGATAATTAAAATAACAGCATCTTGTATTTCTAAACCACCACCACCACCCATACTATGATTCACTCAATACAGAGAAACCTATATTTCTGCTTAGGACTATATTACATATAATATTATTCATGTATACAAACAGGTTCCCCCTTTTATTTTGGACAGAAGCCCTGATCTGAAACATGTTCCAGATCTATCTATATTATGCCTTCATGCCAATCTGCACTAAGTTATTTACTTTATACACTATCTTTCTCCCAATATAGTACGCAAAGCAGTTTACAATATAAGTTAAAGCAGCTTAACAATATGTAGTACAAAAGTTTTAAAAGCATTAAATAATCCAGTTGAACATTCATTTAAAACAAGTATGGCACATGTTACATAATTAAATATGGGTAAGAATATAAAAATGTCTCCATCTAGCTCTTTTACCTTGAAAGTGTGGTAACTTCAGACAGTGATGCTTATAGCCACCATCACCCCTCCCCAGAAAAAAAGATACCTCCCAAAGGGAGCCCAGTCCATACTGGGAACGTCTGGATAACATTCCTTTTACCCCCAAAATAAAAGCCCAGATAAGTATGTACATTTAAGTACACGACTAATGTCACACTTAGTTCAACTCTTGGATTAAGATAAGCAGAGCCTGTGGAGTTTGGTAATGAATGGATTAGTACAGTAACTTGGTATGATTCTATTTTTTAAACAAACCACAATACTACCGGGTATGTTTAGCCTGGAGAAGGGGTGGTTAAGAGGTAATATGATAGCCCTGTTTAAGTATTTGAAAGGGTGTCATGTTGAAGAGGGAGCAGGCTTGTTTGCTGCTCCAGAGAACAGGACATGGAGCAATGGATGCAAGCTACAGGAAAAGAGATTCCACCTCAACATTAGGAGGCACTTCCTGACAGTAAGGGCTGTTCATCAGTGAAACCATCAGTCCTTCTGGCTGGTCAGAGGAAAAGTTGAGACAGCAAGGCTCACTCCATCAATTTTGGGTAGTTCCATCTGCTATTTGTTTCTTTCTCTCCTCAAACTGCCGGGAGTTACTTGGTCACCATGTAACAAATATTGGAATTAATAACAGAATTTGCTTATTTTCCACTTCCTTCTAGAACTTGGAAAAGTTACTTTTTTAAAGATTCAACTCCCAGTATGTCCAGCCAATGTTACCATTAAGAGATTTGGGGAGTTACAACCCCCACAAAGTAACTTTTCTGTGTTCTTCCTTCCATATGCTTTTTTCCTCTATCGTCTCCTAGTTTGTATGTCATTTGCATTTCAGGACTCTAGGCATTTTACAGCTTGCTTGGGATTTTTTCCTACATATTCATGTTGCTACACAGCTCAGTTTTCTCATTTGTCCTTCTTTTACGTGGGTGACAGCAAACAGAGAACTGAGTCACAAATATATCATTATATGAAGTTATGATATGCATTAACAAGATATCAATAGCAATATGTTTGACAGCCTTTAGAGGCCTCATTCCAGTCTCAAAGGAATAGTTTCCCAGTTTACGCAAAAGCAAACAAACACGGAATATCCACTGTCCTTTATGCAGCACAAGCCAATCAGTTAATTATAAACATGTTTCCTTACAAGTTCTTTAACTGAAACCGTTCTGATCTGGCAGATGTGTTGGACTAGTTCTCCCATCTTCTGGAACCAGTATGTCAGTATGATGGAAGTTGTAGTCTACAACATCTGTAAGACATTATTTGGGGATAGGTGCTTTACCTGGTCCTGCAACTACTGGTTTTCATTTTGTTTTTAGTCTTCCTATATATATATATATATATATATATATATATATATATATATATATATACAGTTGCCCCTTTGTTTTGGCAGGGGATCCGTTCTGGACACCAACCCCCATGGAAAACCACAAATACTCAAGCCTCATAGGCTTGAATGGGGGCATGCACCCCATTTTATCTCCCTCCATTTGCCACCCACTGCCTCCCCCGCGGGCGAAGGATGCGGACTTGAGGTCCACGAAAACGGAGTGGCAACTGTTTATGTGTACGTGTGTTTGTGTGTGTGTATGTATTCATATTTCCCCACATTGCTTCTTTTTTAACCTTTCAAGATTAAAACAATTCAGTCTTTTGTCTGAGCCAAAAGCTGACCCAGCAGCAAGAAGCATAAACTCTTAGGCTGACCAACTGACTGGACAGCTACTGTGCTTAATTTTTATCTTTCTGGAACTGCAGCTCTCAGCTCATATGCTTTCAGTGATATAAATAAATGGAATGGGCTCTGATGTGAATAGGTGGCAGTCTATCATGACTAAAGATTCCCGTGCTATGGTCTCTGATATTCTTGCACTATGTGTCCATAACTGTCTTCAGGTTCACTTTTAAACATTCAATCATAATTGACCTCTAACCCAATGCGTGCCGTGTCACATATTGATTTATTTTATTTCTTTATATCTAAGCAACTATGTTTGGGAAGGGCATCTGGGTGTAATCTGAGGGCCCTGCATTGTTCTACAACTTGCTCATGTTCAATCCAAGGCTCTGTCACAGGTTATTTTAAGCCACCTGATAGCAATGGCATTGCTCACGTACTCTTTCCCCCCTGCCCCAGTACACACACATATATATACACTCGCCCTCTGTTCTTCTTTCAACCTTTCTTAGTCAATGCTGGCAGATACTTGGAAGTATTTAAAGACTGCTGGTGCTGGCTTCAGCTCTACAGAAAGATACAGAAGACAAGAGGCAAGGTCATAGATACAACTACTTTTGGTAGGTACTGATGTGTCTGCTTGTTTGAGAACAAGCATATTGGAGTTCTTCACAATGAGAAGTATTCTTATAATTCACTGAATTTGCAGTTCTATGATGAATAGATCCAAAAAGTCATTCCTTATATTAGGTTTCTGGAACTAGACTACTTTACAAGAAGTCCCCTGGAAGCCTGATTCTTAATGATGTTTTGTCAACTAAATACTTCCAAATGAGTGGGGTTTCTCTGTATTTTCCTTCTTTTCAACAGAAAAATATTGGCAGCTATCTTAGCATCACTTGAAGCGTAATGAGAGTGAAAACTTTGTTGAAATGTGATGCTTGGCTTCCAAAAGGTTGAACAATTTTTATAGCAACTCTGTATGGAAGTATACTTGTTATACAGTGTTAACTTTTCATGCTAAATAAAATATTTGCTGTCTGGATACTGCTTTTGGGACTATTATTAGTCGTGCAGCTAATAGTAAAATTTGGAAGCGCTAATAATCAGATGGTGTTAATTTTCAATTGAAAAGCATTAAGTTCAATGATAAAACAGACTTGTTAATGCATGAAACATTTCCTTATTTTCTTACATTGTATGTAACAATACAAGACATTTATCCAAGTTCTGTCATAAGAAACAAAAATTTCATGAAAAATAGCTTTGGAGTTCTTTGTGTTTTTTGTTTTTTTAAAATAGTAGTAAATGTTGAAATATGCTTCTATTTGAATGAAATGGGTTCATGTCATTTGAGCAGAATTCCTAGTAGAATATTTACTTTAAATTTAAATGCACATAACTGCAATTTCATAATCTATATTCAACATTTGTGTGATAGATCAAAGGCCTGCTCTATTCCAATTATTTTGATCACCTCTAGAACATCTGATTTTTATAGTTCAGTCATGATTCAAGGTATTTTTGTCATCTTGGAGTGCACATGCAACACAATTTTAGCCATGTTTACTTGAAAGTAAGTCTCAATGTGTTCAATGAGCTTATCTGCTATGTCTATGATCCTTTCGCCTGAAATTATATTACATAATTAGAAGTAGTTCATTAAATACAATTGAAGATCCAAAATGAGAGCATGGAGGATGCTGACAAATAAAGATACTTTGGAATCTGATTTAATGAGCAATGGGATCATAATCATGGAAGGTACTGTTTTCAGGTGGGGGAGTGCCACTATTTTTTATTTGCTTTGTAAGTCAGATGTCTGTATCACCCTGCTAAATAGTGAGGAGATTTTTAAGAACCATTTTTACGTTCATGATCAGAATTTTTGGGAAGTCATCAAATTCTCAGTGGTATTTAGTACAGTTGTTGTTGTTGTTTGCATTCAAGTCATTTCCAACTTATGGCAACTATGTAGCAAACCTATGATAGGGCTTTCTTGGCAAGATTTGTTCAGAGGAGTGTGGGTTTCCATGGCCAGGCACTCAGTGCTAGCTCCCAATTAAACATTACAGAAGTGAAAATGTTTATTCACTAGAATTATGTGCTTGAAGTAATCTATGTCAAAGTATTTCCCAACTGCCTCTTTGCATAATATCCTTATATAGAAGGCAGTGAGCTGTACTTTACTGTGCATTTCAGTCAATATCACACAACTAACCAAGCCTTAGTAAAACTTGTGGAAACTGATCCTGTATTGGCCCAAATGGAATTAATTTTTCCAATAGAAAACTATGAGCTTCTGGTTGAGTTATAACCCTCCTTTGAATGTACAACATAATCAAAGTGAAAATATCCAATAAAAAGCATTAGATTGCCCACAGCCAATAGATGTATCCTAAGTATGTCCTTAGAAAAGGTGGAACAAGAAAAACAGTGCGGATAGAAATGATTAGTGTGAAAAAACATAGTGTGAAGAAGATCTGAATTCCTTTCTGTGCTTTCATCCATTCACAGAGGTAGCTGCAAATGTCTGCCTTGCCACAGCACCCCACCAACAGTTCTTCAGTGAAAACATGGAAAGAGTCTGGCAATATCATTACAAATAATACCAGAAGCACTGCTTCATTTCAGATCTCTGACAGTAGGAGGTGGTTTGTGAAGGCCTATAATGGTGAAAGGTTTGATTAAGTTAGACCAGCGACAGGCAACCTTTTTCAGACCTGGGCCGGTCTGCCGTCGCCCAGGTCTTGGCTGGGCCGAGGGGGGGAATGGTGGCGTGCGTTTTCATGCGCCCCCCATGTGTGCGGTCGCAGCCACGGCATGCGTAAACGCGTCACGACCGCCATTTTGACTTCCAAAATGCTGATTTCCGCAAGTGCGGCCGAAAACGCGCTCTGACGGCGGCGCGTGGTGGTGGCGATGGCAGCAACCTCCAGCCTGGGCCGGTAAGTCCGGGGCCGGGGGCCTTAACCGGCCCCCGGGCCGTAGGTTGTCGGTCCCTGAGTTAGACAATCCGCAGCTAGTATAATTTTGTTTCAGTGTCTGCCCCAGTCTTTTCAAAATGTCTGCAGTTATAACAGCTTGTACTGAGGCATCAAGGCTTGATTGCAAGAGGTGTCCAGTGGCAAGTTAGAAGGGATCATAGCTATACATGCTGCCTGAATATGTATTCCTCCAGCTTTACTCCTTCACATAATCAGTTAATGGGATTACAAGTGGTCTGACTGAGACCTTGGAGAGGGTTTCAAGTCAAGTATAGAGCTGGCTTCAGCAAGCTGTAGTCCTCCAGATCATCTTGGACAGCAGCTCTCACTCAGAGCTAAGTAACATAACTGTTTGGACTACAAATCCTAGAATCCCCAGTCCAGTAAAAAAAAAAAAAAAAACAACTTCCAAGCTTTGCTTCTATAATTCCTGCAGAAAACAGAAAGGAAGCAAAGCTCCACATGCTACTAGATGTGCAACTGGTTTTTGTTTTTTTCAAAAGCCCTATGCATTTTAACCTATATAAAAGCAGGCCTTCTTTAGGGGCATTTGACAGAAAACAGTGGAGTTGTCAACAACACTCTGCAAAGGGCTGGATCATTAAACATCATCAACACTAGTTCCATGGAGATGACAATCAAAAATTCAACCTGGGAAAACAAAGAAAGATGGGAATGGAGGTAAAATAAAAAGGGAAGAGCAATACAATTGATGTAGTTACCTGGTCTTGAGCTTTGTTACTAGTTTACTGGACAAAAAGAACCACTTTTCTGATATTGCACGGCTGCAAATCTATCTTTTTCTGCATTAACCAGTGTGTGGTTAGTAATGCAAGTCTAAACTATACTCAAAAGAAAGAAACATCCCAAATGTTTTCTTTTTGTGTTATACCAAAACTTGAAACACCTCTTTTCTTGATGTCAAGTTTTTAATGATGATTAGGTGAATTGTATATATTGAAATCTCTTATCTGAAGCAGTCGTTTCGTCTAGCACTGATGACATAAATGTAACACAGAGCTATCTTTAGTGGACAAAAAACTATAATGAGAAACTGACTAGCCTGCCAAGGAGGATAATGAAGTTCTGAGCCAAGAGCTCAGAACAACCAGACAGATCACAATGTGCTAAGGTCAAGGTAGCAGTTGGTCTTACTAGAAAATATGACTCAGAGTTATCAAAGAAAGCATCATGAGCAAAGCTGTTGCCTCAGTTCTCTCTGTATGTATCTACAACACACTCAAGAAAGCAGGGGCCTCAGAGCTGAGATCCCCTGAGGTCTGTGCCACCTGCCAACCCATGTCATATTGCCTGTCTGTATATTTTTCCCTGAACAGCCAGTGCAAATCACTGAACAGGAAAGAAACATAGAATCACAGGGTTGGAAGGGGCTTCATGGGCCATCAACTCCAACTCTGCTCAGTGCAGGATCTCCAGCTAAAGCATCCCCAGTAGATAGCTGTCTGGCCTCTTTGATGACATCCAGAGAAGGAGGCTCCACCACCCCTCTAGGCAATTAGTTCACTTCTTCTATTGGTTCCAATGTTTTACATTGTCTTTATTATTGCTAATAGTTTGATTCAATCTTAACATTTATACTCTGTATATTTTAACAATGTTATATTTGTTTTAATTTGTAAGCCACTTTGAGTCCTGGTGTTGGAGAAAAGGTGGGGTACAAGTAAAGTTAAAAAAATATAACAACAATAATTGTAATAGGATAATCCTGCTTTTAGGCCTATGTCAACATGTCAAATATGAAAATGTAAGCAACAATAATAATACTATAATATTATTTCTTACCCACCTTTTGGCATGGATCAAGTTGGGAAACAACAACAGATTAATAAATACACAACATCAATTAAAATCACACATCAATTAAAAAGAGCAAGCAAGACACATACATATTAAAACAATTCACATTTAAAACTTGTCATTTAAAAATCACAATTTACAAATCATCTGGATAGCCCTGCTGGAAGAGACTGGTCTTTAATGGAGTTTTAAATTTGGACATCTTATTCAGCTGTCAAATCTCTTCCAACAGGTCATTCCACAGTTTAGGAGTGGCTGAAGAAAAAGTCCTCTGACTGACAGTTGCCAATTTAGTTCTGGTTAGCTGAAGTAAATGTTCCCCAAAGGACCTGAACATACAGGACAGATTATACAGGTGAAGGCAATCCATAGGTAACCTAGACCCAAACCATGTAAGGCTTTAAAGGTAATAACCAACACTTTGTACCTTGCCTGGAAACTAATTGGCAGCCAGTGGAGTGGTTTTAATATTGGTGTGATATGATCACTCCTAAATTTATCAGCAACCAATCTGGCTGCTGTGTTTTGAATTAATTGAAGTTTCTGAACTTGTTACAGAAGTAGCCCAATATACAGTGCATTGCAAAATTAGGTCCTCCAGCTCTAGGAAGGGGTGCAGCTGTGACATATCATCTGAAGCTGATAATAAGCACTCCTGGCCATAACATCTGTCTGAGCTGTCATTTGGAGTGAAGAATTCAAAAGCATTCCTAGGCTGCCAACACAGTCTTTCAGGTGGTAGTTTAACCCCATCCAGGACTGATTGACCCTTGGCAGTAAGCACCTCTAGTCTCATATGGATCCAGCTTCATTTTGTTTTTCCTCATCCAGCCCATTACTTCCTCCAGGAGTAGACACACTATCCTCAGCTGAGGCTGTTTTTGAAGGCAAGACAAAATATATTGGGTATTATCAGCATGATGATCTCTCCCAGTGGTTTCTCTGAATTGGCGCATTCACCTCTGCCCAGTAAAAGGACAAGGCGAATAAAAAGATATTATGCCTTCTTCTAATTTTTATCAGAGTCTGTATGAGAGAACTCAGAAAAAGAGTGAAACAGAAGAATAAAGAGCCAGGCTGGTGCCTAGGAATTCCAACCCTTAATGCATGCTCTTGCTGAAAAGAATGACAAACTGGAGAAGATCTGAATCACTGAGACGGGTCTCTGGCTCCCAGATTATTAAACAAGCAATACTTTAAAGTCAAATTCACATTCACTATCTTCACACAGATGTTCCTATGAGGCTACCTCTTTTATCTTTTCGGTCCGTCGTTTTGATCATATTACCGCCCTGCTGCTATATCTTCATTGGCTCCCTATTTTTTTTAGAATCCGCTATAAACTTTTACTAACTTTTAAAGCCCTTCATAGATTAGCTCCTTCCTACTTATCAACACTCGTCTCTCCTTACCACCCTCCTCATGCATTAAGATCTTGCAACTCTGGTCTCTTGACTCAACCGAGGATCTCCTCTTCCCTTGCTTAAATCCGCCTCTTCTCCCTTGCTGCTCCCCATGCCTGGCATCTCCTTCCCAAGCAATTCCAGTCTACCACCTCCTTGGCCAATTTTAAAGCTGGGCTAAATACAGTTTTATTCAAGGAAGCATTCCAGATCATCACCTGATTCACCGATTATTAACTTCTTCCTTGTGTTTGTACCCTTTTATAATTGTCAGTATTTTGCTATGTGATGCCTTAATTTTATAACTTTGGTTTGTAGATTGTACACTGTCTGGCAGGTTTTATGTCTATTTCATCTCCTGTATGTAAAATGCTGTGTAAACTTTTACAACACTATATAAATAAATAAATAAATAATACCTGAGTTTAAAAATCCTCAAGAGAGGGCTATCTCTATCCCACTACCATCATAGATATGCTCATTGAAAAAACAAGAGAGGGCCTTTCCAAGGGCTGATCCCAAACTGTGAAATTCCTTCCCGTAGGAAGCTAGATTGGCCCCCTCCTTGTTCTTTTTGTGCTCATAAAAACCTTTCTGTTTGCCCAGGCTTTTTAATGTTGACTGGCTGTTACAAAAGGTCTTTTAATTGGGGTGTGTTGTATTTGCATTTGTATCATTACTGTGGTATTATATTTTAACAGCTCTTTAAAATTATTTTAAATTAATATTTTTAGTATGATTATTTGATTTTTTAAAAAATATTGTATTATCCATTGTTTTAACTGTATTTTGTTTTATTGACTCAAATTGTGAACTGGGATGTAAATTAAATTAATATGGGATGCATTCCAGTGACAGGAAGATCCAAAAATTGAAGCACGTATTAGCTTAAAACTTCTTGTCTAAAGACTCATCTACACTTGTTAGAATGCTCTGGGCTGCCCCTGGAGTATTCTGCCCCCCAGTTTTCCTTGATTTGGGTCCTAACTGTGCAGATTTTCAGCTCTGTTCCCCAGCAATGACGGGTAGCTGCCCTTCCATGCAGTTCTCATTCATCACCCAGCACCACCGCTGAGGTCAGAATGAGGTGTCCAGTCATGTTATCGATTTTGGTTGCCCCTGCATTGGTGGCACTGGGCAACAGCAGCTGCCATTGTTGCCGAAAACCCACCAAAACCCCACAGCACATGGTGAGTTATTTACATGCAGGTCAGGAGGAAGAAGCCCTGAGTGGGTATGGACATCATGAAGAGAGTCCAGATGGATTCAAGATTTTGGCCCTGTGTTGTGTTAGCGGGACACAGTGTTCACATGTGGAACTTGCCCATGTAGATAAGGCCTAAGACTTAGGAGAGGCATTTTAGTATTTTAGAATGGAAAGAAAATCTGTATAGAAATTACAAAACCACCAAATGATGGTTTAATGCAGAAAGGGAATGTTGCCACTTGGAGAACCTCAGAGGATTTAGCTCCCAGGGACAGATTCCTGACTGCTGAGTTTTAGAGGTTTTAGAGGTTTGTTTTTTGTTTTTTCCAGAGAAAATCTCTAGTGAATGTACTTCTCGAGGTCAAAGCAAACATAGCACATAGATGTATGCATGTGTAACAAATTTGCACTGGTCTTTTGAAAAATATGCTTTGGAGATATAGTGCTGAGAACAGAAACAAGTAAAAGTGATAGAGTGATTTTATCTTTTGGACTGCTTTGGAACCATGTCTTGCTATCTTTTGTTTGTTTGGTTTTAAGAAACTAGGCAAAATCAAATGTTTTTGTTGCTAACTCCCTTTGAGTCAACTTCGACTCTTGGCATCATAAAGTGTATACAACAACTATCTGTGAGTGAGCTTTTGAATGCCACAGAAAAATCCTTCCTTTCACCTCATTGCAACAAAGTTAGATGCTTTTTACAGGAGGGAACTCATCTATCAATCTGTAGGTAACTGGGGGGAGGGGGATGAGTCCTTGCAGTAAATTTTCAGATACTATAAACCAGTCCTACTACGACTTTTTTGGTGCGTGTTTTATGAGGGAATTCTGCCGCTTGTGTTCATAACCAATAACCAGCTCAGAAAAGTGTGTGGCCTGTGGTGTAGAATTTTCTTTTTAACTTTATTCCCTGAGCAACACCCCAAAGCTTTCTGTGATAAAATACCATCTGCTCTAGGGAATCAAAACCACTACAGTTGAGTTGGGCAAACTTCAAGCTAGTCTGATCCTTAGTTTTGTGTTTATTATAATCTGATGAGTCAGGTGCAATAGACCCATGGATTCAGGAAAAGGGTGCCTTTGAGCTTATTCAGTACTAAGGAATTTGATGGTGTTGGAACCAGAATTGAACTGGGGTCATAGTCTTTTCACACAAAAACCCATTCCCAGTTACCCCATTTCATTTTTCATTTCATTTTGTACTTGCTATTGTTAAACAGCTGTGCAGGAGAAATCCTTGCTAATATAATGCACAGAGATGGACTAGTGGATCCCAATCTATTTTTCTGTTTTCTCCTGTTTCAGCAGCATGACAGTGATATAGAACCTGAGATCTCCAGATTCCCTGTCCATGTCTGTGCAGCTTGCCACATCTTGGAAGTCCACTATATTCAGTGTTGCACAGAAAGAGGGCCAGCAAAACATCCTATTTAAAAAAATCTATTGCTAAAGCAAACCAAGTGACAAACGTCTTCTGATTCTGGCTTATTTATTTTGCAATTTCAAGGTGGCAGCTTGAGACCAGAGAAACCATCAAGAATGCCAAACTGGGGAGGTGGTGCCAAATGTGGTGCCTGTGACAAGACTGTCTACCATGCTGAGGAAATCCAGTGTAATGGCAGGAGTTTTCATAAGACGTGTTTCCACTGCAGTAAGTAGATCAATGTTTTTGCAACACACCGAACACTCTCTGTTTACTGTTGTTCTTATCTTGACCTATACATGCACCAACAGTATGTATCATTCCTCATTTCTCCTTTAAGGCAACAGGATGGATAAACAGCAATTAATATATTCAAATGCCAGGTTCATTCTCAAGTACTTACTAAGCACAAATAAATGTCTGGTTTCTTCATAATGTCCACAAGGCCCATTTTAATAGTGCTGTGTGAAATTTCTTTTTCAGAAAGAAAGCATTTGCAAAATCATAGAAATTGCAGAGTTGGAGGAGACCTCAGATGTCATCTAGTCCAATCCTTGCCCTTGTAGGAAATCCACTGCTACAGTAATCTTGATAGGTGGTCATCCAATCTCTGCCTAAAAATTCTCTAACAAAGAGGACACACCTCTTCCCAATTACATTTGTTCCACTGGCAAAAGAGCCTGTACTGATGATAAGAATCCAGTGAAAAGAAACCAGCTTTCTTTGAATTGAGAGACATAGCAATGTTAGTCTGGAATACAAGTATACTAAGGGATCTTGTAGTGCCTTTGAGTCTAACTCAGCGGTTCTCAACCTGTGGGTCGTGACCCCAG
>CM034701.1:89474268-89502007 GCA_020142125.1 Phrynosoma platyrhinos | reverse complement strand
TTTTTTTTTGGTTTGGGGTCACCACAACATGAGGAACTATTTTGCGGGGTCACGGCATTAGAAAGGTTGAGAACCACTGGTCTAACTGCTCAATCTATCCTCAAAGGTGCTATAAGATCCCTTTACATATTTTCTTTGGAGTGTTTACCGAACACATGAGCTGCAGGAAGTGAACTTGGCCTATCCTCCTTCCTCCATTTTCCTTAGCCTTCTACTCATATGACTCCTCTCTACATGAGTTCAGAAACTGGATTTTTCCAAAGTTCTAACTCACAAATAACAGAAGCTCTATGCTTCAAACTTAGCACCTTCCACATAGCATGCTCCTCTACTTCCTATGTTTTGTTTACACCTGGATAGAGCTACCATAACAGAAGTCAGGAGGAGAAAGAAGAAGAACCACCATCACTACCACCAAGACCACAGACCACCACTGAATATGAAATGCTCTTGTTTTAGGGTGATAACCAGTCAACCAACCAGCCAACCAACTATTTGGGGAATTCCTTTTGTAGGGGATTACAACTCCCAGACAGTGGCCTGATTGGGAATTCTAGGAGCTGCAATAAAATGCAAAACAAAAACCTTTTCTAAGTTCTAGGACCATGCTGTCTTCCAAGCATTCTTTTTGTTGCTGTTGTTACTATTATTGCAACAGGGAGACTAAATAATATGCAAGTACAGATTACTGCTAATGAGACCAAACTGTTTGAAGAATCAGAATAGATTTTTCTTTAGCACAAGGAATATGTGAGGAGCTGTGCAGAGCATAGCTGTTGCAAATAAAATAAGCATGAGAATCAAATAACATGAAGAGGAATGGGACAGCGTTTGGTAAAAGAATAGCTTAGCAAGGCAGAGAAAGATTGACAGCTAGGAGACAACACCTTTGTTTTCTTACTGATCTTCCTTGATAGATGGGACACATTCTCTAATGTTCATCTACTTTCCAGTAATTTAAACTGACATCTGCTGTGGATAGGGCAAGGAATAATGGTTTTAAGGTACAGGAGAGCTGATTTACAATTACACATTAGGAAAGACTTCCTGCTTTCTGAATCCTGATCAGTAATTATTTTTCTTCCTTCCCTCACTTGGACCGGCAGCCTTAACAGTGAAGAGTGATAGGTTTCCAATACATTAAGTGGACTGCTGCAATTTACTGTAATTTCTCTCCACCCTCCTTTCTGCTTTGCTGAGAGCTCAGCTGGGGAGCCAGTCAGCTGCTTCCACCCCCTCACCCACAAGATTGGACTTAGTTTAAAGGATTCCCATTGCTACAATAGGACTGAATAAATTACTTCTGAAGGCACGGGTCTCTTTTTTCCTAAAAGTATATATGAAAAGGAAAACAAAAGATGTTTTCAGTCAGTGTTGAACTAGCAGTACCTGTAAGAAATGAATTACATGTCACAGGTTATTTTCCTTGGTAACAAGGGCATAACAGAGGAGTTTATCACACGGGAGGCAAAGCACACAAATCCTGTGGATAAATGGGGTTTAAGTCCTGAGAATATCCTGCAAAAGTGGGATTGTTTTCAGACACATCGGGCTAATTGAGCATTAACACGACATTAACACGTGCAGAAAGTGGGCAAAATTGTGCCGCTTTTTACTTTGGGCGCTTCCCTTCCATGTGATAAACTCCAAAGCTAATTCAAAAGTAAAGTAACCAGGAAGAACAAAGTCACGTTGATGTTTTCTAATTGCTTTAAAAAGTCCATTGTAAAGGACATTTTTAGAGCCCTTCTGACAAGAATTTATCAGGATTTATGCCATACTCTTAAAATTCCTAGTTCCTCCGCCTCCATTATTCTTTTACAGTAATGAATAAAACCATGGCTTAGCTTTCTAACACTGCTTCTGGTTGTTGTTAACTGCCTGTGAGTCAACTTTGACTCATGTCAGCCCCATGAATGAGATGCCTCCATGAAACCCCATTTATCCTCAACTGCTCTGCTCAAGTCTTGCAGGCTCAGGGCCATGGCTTCATTGACTGAGTCTATCCATCTGACATGTGATCTTCCTCCCTTTCTACTGCTTTCCACATTTCCTAACATCATTGTCCCTTCCAGTGATTCATTTTTCTTCATGATGTGGCCAAAATACAACTGCCTCAGTTTGATCATCTTGTCTTCTAGGAGTATTTCAGGCTTGATCTGTTCCAGGAGCCGTTTGCTTGTCTTTTTGGTTGTCCACCAAAAAAGAAGAGTCCACTACTCTTCTCTAGCACCACATTCCAAAAAGTTGATTTTCTTTCTATCAGCTTTCTTCACTGTCCGATGATTGACTAATGGTTATAATGATTTCACTATAACGGGTAACTACAACAAATTACTTCTATAGTTTCTCAAGCTCTGTAAATGGCACAAGGTACTTTTACTTTTAGTATAAGAAAATAATGTTAATAATAATGAAACCATCCAGCTAATATTTAATGATTTAAAAGAACATTAAAGCAACTGCCCATGTTTCACACAGCTGTGATTGACTGTGAAGCAGAGGCATGTGGCTTACTGTCTGCCTCCTACCTCTTCCCTGTTGAATTTAAATTAAAATGCATCTGCAGTGAACATGTGGCATGGCTACAGCGCCACAAGTCAAAAAAGACTTGAAGGCACACACCAACAACAAACTGTGTGATGACAGCTGAGGCACCTCTGCCAGCAGACTGGCAGCTATTTCCACAATAGCACTTCAAGGGCTTTTGCTCCATCTGTTGCAGCCATCAGATACTCTGTCCCAAAGGGGCCAGAAATAGAAGCATTTTATCTGGTGTTGCAGTTTCCATCATCCCTTAACACCCACATTACTTCACAGATGAGATTCCAGACCAGAGGAAGATTGGCTTTACAAATTTACAGGACTGTCTTGCTTGAATTGTCCTAATTTTAGGAAAACAGTTAAATTTGTTGTCCTTCCTCCTAATCACATATATTTGCCATATTTTTAAGACATCTAGAATCTGCTGATGATGAATGTAATATTTGCAGTGGCATTTGTTAATATTACATGTGATATCTCCCTCTCTCCTAATCCCATAAAAAAAGAGATGGAATGCAATTTCCATAATGGCAGTAAGGTAAAAATAGGAACAATGGCAAAACATTTAAAATTAGATTGGCAGCAAAATGAGAAATATTTCCAATGGCATTTATGAATTTTATATCAGATATTTCTCTTTCCTCCCCCCCCCCCCATTGTTCACAAATGCAGAAAAATTAAAATTTTTGTTGTACAGTTGTACAAAAAAGTTGTACAGTTCTAGTTAAAAGCCAGCATGGTGTAGTTGTTTGAGCATAGAATTATGACTCTGGAGATCAAGGTTTGATTCCTGATAAGTCATTTGGTGACTTTGGGTGAATCACACAGTCTCAGCTTCCCCAAAACCCATGATAGGTCTGCCTTAGGGTTGCTATACATCGGAAATAACTTGAAGGCACATAGCAACAATAATTACAGAATCAGAAAATGACTACTTCCTAAAATGAAAGGTGAGTCTCCGTTTAGGTGGTGTGTGTGTGTCCGGAATGGATCCCCCACAAAACGGAGGGCTGACTGTAACACCATTCAAATTAGAACAATGTTAGTTAAGTAAGGGGGGTTGCAGACTGCCAGAAATAGTGCAAATTGAATCCACTTCAAGGGTTAGGGTTAGGGAATCATGGGAACTGTATTTTATTATGGCACCAGAGCTCTCTGACAGAGAAGGCTCAGTGTCTCAGAAAAAGAACAAATCCTATGATTCCCTAGCACTAACCCTAACCCTTAAAGTGGACTCAATTGCACTATTTCTGGCAGTCTGCAACCCCCCTAAATTCAATATTTTACTTAACTAAAATTGTTCTAATTTGAATGGTGTTACAGTCAGCCCTCCATTTTTGTGGGGGATCCAATCCGGACCCCACCACCACCTAAACAGAGTCTCACCAATATTAAAGACCCATAGACATGAATGGGGCAGGTGCCCACTGGCGGCTTGGGCACATGCCCATTGAAGTTAAAGAAGGTTGCCCCTCCATGAATATTTAAGTCCACAGATCTGAAGTCTACAAGAATGTAGGAGTGACTGTATTTCCTTATAAAATGTTAAAATATGAATATACATGAATCCGCAAATGAAAATACACACACTAAATAAACAAAATACTTTTTTCATATACCACATTGCAGGGAGCCAATGTCCCCATGTAAATGTAAAAGGGGGACCCAGGAGTAAAAAGTTTGAGTACCCCTGCACTATACTGTTACAGTATTATTATTCCACTTTAATTGCCACAGCAACCTTGTATGGAATTCTGGGATTTGCAGTTTACCTAGGGTAATTTAGAATTTTTATCTGGAGGGCTCTGCTGCCTCACCACACTACAAATTTCCATAGGATGCTGCCATGGCAGTTAAAGTGGAATCATAGTGCTGCAATTGTGCAGTGTGAAATAGAGCACTATACCAAGAACTTCCACCTGGGAAGTGTGGTGTAACAATCCTTTGTGAAGAGCAACAATGGGGAAATACATCATATGTATTAGGTGCAAGAGTAGGTATGGCCTTAAAATATAGACTCTATACTTTAAGGCTATATCTACTCTTGTGTCTCAAAGAGTATAGTATAAAGCATATAATAGTATTATAAAGTATAGCCTTAAAGTTGCTCAGTTGCTCCCCAATAGAAGACTCAGTAGATAACTTTGGGGAAACTATAGGCATCCCTGCCACTTCTGCAATGGGTTGCATCCATCCTTCTTGGGTCTCCATTTGGCCTTCATGGTTCTCCATTACACTATAGTTTGATAGTAAACCAGTCTTTGTATGAGTTTCCACACTCAACAAGGGTGAAATGTTTCTCCTAAGTTGTAGACTGTGGAATGATCTCCCGGAAGAGATTTGATAGCTGAATAAACTATCTGAATTTAAAGCAGCATTAAAGATCAGTCTCTTCCAGTAGGCTTATCTAGATGATTTTTAATGTGAATTTTAAATTTTAAGTGTGGATTGTTGTAATATGTATGCATCTTATTTGTCCATTTAAATTGATGTGTATTTAAACTGATGTCATGTATTTGTTAATTGTTGTTATTTGCCTCAGTCCATGGGGAGAGATGAGTAAGAAATAATATTATTTATTTATTTATTTATAGTTAGAAGTGAAAGCATTTTTAACTGGAACGCAGCCTTCAAGAATTCATCTGAAACTGAATATGGCTCTCAAACTGAAGAGCAGTTCCCTATCCTTGTCTTATGAGGCAACTATAAGGATTACTGAGATGTTCTGTGTGAAGTGGTTTGAATCCTTATTGATTCACTACTTCTACTAATAATAATTCCTCTTCCTATGAGATCTCATCCACGTTAAGCCTTGCTTGTGTGCCAGAAACTCAATGCATGCGTAAATTTAACACCTAAAGAAGCTCAGGAAGAGGGGGAAGAGGAGGAGGGGGGGATCAAGGCTTCCACTTCTTGCAATCCCCTTTGAGCAACTCTCGCTTGCCCCCCCCCCCCGGAGGTCCCACCTCACAATCTAAAAACCACTAGTGTAGTGTGATAAAACCCTGAAGGAGGAATGTTCAGCAAGGTCTAACTCACATTATAGCTACTGAAATAGCGGACATTGGCTGGATTCTTTCAGGTACTGCTCGAAGTATGTGACTTTGAGGAAAGACACCTCAGGTCAGACAACTAGGCATGGTCAGTTCTGTGGACAGTGGAAGTGCAGTGAAGGACAATGATAAGGATAACAGCATTTTCTCTCCTACCTCAGGCAGCAGGAGCACTTAGGCAACCACTCCTGAGGATTGATGGTGTACCTGTATATTTAATAGCGGTAGAATTCAAAGATATGGCTGTGCTAGTCTGTAGAATCAGTATGTAGAGAGATTTTGTAGCACCTTTGATACTGACTAAAGAAAGAAGTTGGCAGCATGAGCTTTCGTAGGCTAAAGTCTACTTCTTCGGATGCATTTTGACTTTTTGGATAAATGCATTCGAGGAAGTAGACTTAAGTCTATGAAACCTCATACTGCCAACTTCTTTCTTTAATTAGTTTCAAAGGTACTTCAAGATCTCTCTACATACTGTAATATTTAAATATTCTAACAAAACAGCCAGATCCACTGTACTGACATGAGTTACTGACAAAGAAGCACTTGTATCCAGAGATGTTTCCAGTTAGCTTAGAGTTAGCATTCTCATTTCTGTGTCTGTTATAATATATTAGTGTGCCATTAATATATCCTCCCCAATGTTCAACTTGGTGACAGTAAAGTGGAGGTGTATGTTTTAAAATGCTGTAACCCGCCCCGATTGCTGAGCAGAAGGGCGGGCTATAAATAAAAATGTATTATTATTATTATTATTATTATTATTATTATTATTATTATTATAGGTGTATATGTTGTTGTAATGCACACAATCCTTATGTCTTCTTTCTTTTCAGTGGCTTGCCGAAAAGCTTTGGATAGTACAACAGTAGCGGCTCATGAATCAGAAATCTATTGTAAAACCTGCTATGGGAGAAAATATGGTCCCAAAGGGATTGGCTTTGGACAAGGTGCTGGCTGCCTCAGCACAGACACTGGAGAGCATCTGGGGCTGGATCTGCAACAGTGAGTTAAACCTTTGGTTACATATTCAGTGGTAGTCATGTTGCCTATCTAGCAAAATACAAGAAAATCCAAAATCCCCCAAAGAGTGATATCTTTATTGGCCAATCAAAATGCAGAAAATACTTCATGCAAGTGTTCAAAGCTTAAAATCTTCTGTGGATTTTAAACCTTTGGTTGTTTGCTGATGCCAGTCTCCATTGCCTCAAGTCACTACATTCAGTTTCCATAACAACATGCCAGGGAAGTGCTAGCAGAGAATTTCCTGAGCACTTTTCTTCAATAGGTCTAATCATTCTTTGAAAAAAAGAAAACCACCCTATTTTAATAATGCTCAATCCCTGCAGAGCATTACTTTAAAATTATTTCATATTCTAGTGGGCAATTATGCTAGAAAAAGAAGCCTTGCTTTACATGCATGCCATTGCAGGCTGCAGTATTCACAGCAATGGTAACTCAGTAAGTGTAGTACAATCAAAGAGATGTGTTCTCAGTACCAATAATTGTACTGCATTGTACTGTGATATTATTAATACAGAAGCAGTCACAATGCAATCTGCTCTTTGAGAGTTTCTACCCCTCCCCTCCCTTTTCTCCAGTGGGAGATGGAACATTTGCTTTGTAGCATGAAGGTTAGCAGTTACTACTTCATCTGTACAATTCTGGGTTCATATAAATGCAAAAAAAGAGAGTAAGAAAGAGTAAGAATTATAAGAGCCTTACAATAGTGGTAGTGGTGGTATTTGGTTAACTTCAAAGAACATCTCACTACATGTAGAATTAGAAAAGAATTCCAGAGTGATGGCCTTTTGAAAATTTACTTAGAAATCAGTAGGACTTACTTTTGAGAATATCATCTCAATTTTTATGTTATGGATACAAGAAGGACCCCTGAACACACAGAGCTCCCACAGAAATAAGAGGCTCATGCCTCCATATTTTTCAGTAAAGAAATTAGACTCTTACACACATACAGTTGCACACATAAGGTTTGCAAAAGGAGTTTGAGGATTCTTCCATTTATAAGCCTTCTGCAATTACCAGTTAATCTTTTGAAAGTGGCAAATAGCACTACAGAAAGATGTCTTCAGTTAACATTATTTATTAAAAATCTCTGGAACACAGGATGCAGACTATAAATAAACACAATAAAAATAACTGAAATGGGTTGTGGGTTGTCCAAATCTCCGAGGAGGTGACCCAGACCCCAAGTGTTCTTCCTCTTAGCTTCTCCCTGAAACTGAAAACATTACCCTCTTTTCCTCCCATAAGATCTGGAATCAGGGAGGCCTTCTAGATGCAATACAACACAATCCGAAGATAATGTGCAGTAGTCTTTTCCCTACATCAATTGGTTTGCTGTGGCAGAAATAACCACAGAATTAGTGGTGGAAAAATATGGGATTACAAATGAAGAATGACAATATCTGGAGTGCACATTAGTGGTGTCACTAAAGGTGTGCGGTGGTGCAGTCCGCACCGGGTGACACCCCAGAGTAGGGGTGACACCCAGTCAGGCCCTGCCCCCTGCACAGTCCCCGTACACTGCTCTCTGTCCCCGCACGCACTCCCCATCTCAGCACTGGTCTGTCCTTTTCCTCATCAGGAAAAGGATGAGGCAGCATGGGGGAGGGAGTGCATACTGGTCCCGAAACCCCACCCCTGGAAGTCCCACCCCCCAGAAGCCCTGTCCCTTGCATCAGGTGACATCAAATGCAGGGATGCCACTGGTGCACATACACAGTTATAGCAGTTTGGTGTCACTTTTTCTTGTCCCTATTGTCGAGAATCCTGGGATTTGTAGTTTGATGAGGTGCTTAAAAGCTCTGTTACAGAGCTCTAGTGCAGTTCCCTTGAACTATGAAACTAAAATTATCCAGCAAAAATTTGTAAATATCCCCTCAAGTTCAAATCCCAGAATTTTGTAGGACTGGGTCCTGGCTATTAAGATGACATCAAATTATGATGACTGTGTGTTGTATATACCTTCCTGGAGTCATGTAAAATTCCACAGGGAGATGGTGCCACAAAAATCTACAATGAAAGCAACCTAAGTAGAAGGTCCTTAACAAGGCCAGTTGGTGCCGTGAGTATTTGGTTCTAAAGCTAGCATATGAATGGGCAAAACTATGGCCCTTGCTGTCTGTTGGTGGAGCTTGAACAGGGGATTTGAGCTGGAGTCAGATCTGTGTCTCTGGTCTAACATGTTCTGTCAACCACAACCACAAGAAGGGTTCATTCATCTGGCCAGATGCCTTGCCCAATGTTGTTTATTCCTTCCTCTTCCACTCTTTAATTCTAATCATGACTGAAGTTCTATCTGACATCTCTATGTGCTGAGCATTTTATATCACAAGAAACTCTATTCAGTCCAGCCAAGAGAAATGTAAGCTTCAAAACCAATTGTCTTCTGTGCCTGAAATGGACTTTGAGATCTGAACCTACACAGTTTTTGTAGGTAGAGCCATAGGCTCATTTCTCCAGGTCTTAGCCAGTGTTGGTGTCTCTGA
Organism: Phrynosoma platyrhinos; assembly: GCA_020142125.1. Classification (NCBI taxonomy): domain Eukaryota; kingdom Metazoa; phylum Chordata; class Lepidosauria; order Squamata; family Phrynosomatidae; genus Phrynosoma; species Phrynosoma platyrhinos. The sequence continues at coordinate 89,492,898 of CM034701.1, read as the reverse complement.
AGCAACCTTTTGGAGGGGAATAAAATTAAATTAGTTGGTTAAATTCAGTTGCTAGCCTCAAATACAGTAGATACATTCAATGAGGACATGGTTAATCAATATGTAAGTACATCCAATTGTTTTGATGGATTAAGGCTAGTAATTGCATTTAGCCCAGTGTCTCCAAGGTATTTTCATTTGTTTGTTTCTGCAGGTCATAGCTTTGTATGAGTGTGAAAATGTTGAAATGTACCTAATCCTCAGTGAGTCTGAATTAGCACTTATTAGCCCTACTAAAACATGCCCTATAAACTAAATGTTTGCTTACATAGCCAAAAATACCAATATGCACCCTCACACTAAAGTTGTCAGCGGGCTTTAGGGAACCTCAGAGTTTGCATTGCATAGATACAAAAAGGCCTTTAAGAAGTGGGGGGGGGGGACTTACAGAGGATAGTGATGATGGGGGAAAGAGGCAGTGGGTAAGGGATGTGGCAACCTAATGAGGATTGGCCATCTGAGCATCTTCTGTAGGCACAACGCTGGCTGACTGCTGGGAGGAAACAGGAAAGCCAGGAAGGAGAAGCAGGAGATGGAATGGAATGGAATGGAATGGCTCAAACCCTAAACAGAGATTGCTCTATGCTGCAACATTTTGTTGCAAGTTTCCCTTGTATTTTACACAACAGTTATGGGCCTAGAAGAGGTATTTATCTCTCATCATGTGCTTCAGGGACAATTGTGCCAGGAAATTCTGACTACTAGTTCATGTCTATGAAGTCTGCCAGTTTAGAAATTCAAAGGTCAGATCACGAGAGATTCCAAGCTGCCTCTGGAAAGCTTTAGAACACTATCTGAAAAAGAATGGATTTAAAACAAATTTTAAAAGATTTCCAGGTATAAGAACAGTGCATTGTTCCCCCTGCTGCTGCTGTCTGACCTTGACAAAGATTAGCCTTTATGAAGGGTACTGTGAATGACTAAGGAATCTTTACAATGAATAGAAGAAACGTGATAAAACAAGACGCTGACTTTTTCATTTAATGCATATTACATTTGCAGCTGTTACAAGAAGGAAGGACAGGAGCCCTTTTCCATTGTGACAATCAGCAGCCTCAGATCTTCACAGTTCAAAGTATAGAAATGTTATTCTCTATCTATTGCCAGTTTGTTAATTACACATTCTGTATATCTTGTCTTTCCTCCAATGAGCTCAAGACAGTCTATATTACGCACCCTCCTCCCACTTTTCTTTCACAACAATCTGTTTGGTAGGCAATCTGAAAGGGATCAGTGGTCCTTATTGCTTATTCCAACATTCAGAGAAATTGAGCTAGAAGCAATCTCTTGAAAGAATGTCAGCTATCTCAGTAGCTATAATATGAGGTAAACCTTGTTGAACATCTCTTTTTCAGGGTTGTATCACACTATACTGTCATAGTGTTATTATTCCACTTTAACTGCCTTGGCAACCAAATCTTGGGATTTGCAGTATAGGTAGGGTCATTTAGAATTCTCATCTGGAGAGCTCTAGTGCTTCACCAGACTACAAACTCCAGAATCCCACAGGATACAGCCATAGTCCTTAAAGTAGAATAATAGCACTGTAAAGTGTAGTGTGATACAGCCTTCAATAAAAAATATTTGCCTTCTTCCATCAAAACAGACAATTATTTCATTTTGCATGCCACAACAGATGCGTACATTGTAATACTGGTTAGGTCAGATACTGTTTAATTTACCTGATTTGGAATTGACATTTTCATACATGCCAAACCTTCTTGTCATCAGCTCACCAAAACCAGCTCGTCCTTCCACCCCTACCAACCCTTCAAAGTTTGCCAAAAAGTTTGGTGATGTCGAGAAATGTCCTCGTTGCGGGAAGTCAGTGTATGCAGCAGAGAAGATAATGGGAGGAGGAAAGGTAAGAAACCAACCATGTACTGCATTAGAGCAGAAAGCCAGTTGCCCAAGCAGAGATCTTAGTCCTCCTTCTTGTTTCATAAAGGGAATGGTAGTGAGATACAAGAACATTAGCTGCTTCATATTCTGAGATCATGGAAACAGTCAAGCCAACATTAAGGCTCCAGTTTTATTATACACTTGGCTGGGAAGTTGGTCTCATCGAACTTAGTGGGACACATTCCTGAACATATAGATGTGCATAGGATTATGTGGTAAAACAGGGGCAGTCCAAGCCACTGTGCTGCCTAAGGTGAAGGACAAGCTTGAGACCCTTCCCATGCCATGTACCCAAACCAACTGCATTAGCAGCTAAATGTTCAATATTCAACACTGGATGATGGGAAAGTGTCCTCTGATATGACTGAGGCATCAAGCTAGTTTGAAAGATCTGAGACAAACTCATTGAGAAAGAAACTGTGGAGTCCTAGAGCAGCGAGGGAGTACGCCTGCCCCCCTTACCCAGCACCTGCTGCCTGAGGGGATAGTTTCACACTTTGCCTAACGCTAGGGCTAATCCTGCAGTCTAAGCAAATGTTTATCCCATTCGTTTCAAACCTTTAGGTTTCTTATTGGGGAAAAACCAAACACAAAACCCAAGTTTGGCCACATTTTGCCCCTAGTATCCTGCTTCTGATCCCCATGGGTACCATTAGGAAGTATTGGTATTATTATCACTATCCTTAGTGCACAAAGTCCTGTAATGATGCCTTTTACTCAGTATGTTTGTTGTTAACTGTCCTCAAATCAACCCAAACTCATGGTGACTCTGGATGAGACATCTCCAAGCCCTGCTATGCTCCACTGCTCTGCTTAGGTCCTGCAAATTCAGACTTGTGACCTCTAACTGAGTCTATCCATCTGGCATGTGGTCTTCCTCTCTTCCTTCTACCTTTCCTAGCATTATTGTCTTTCCTAATGACTCCCCTGGAGTGTGGTGGAGTCTCCTTCTTTGGAGGCTTTTAAACAGAGGCTGGATAGCCATCTGTCAGGGGTGCTTTGTGGGTTCCTGAATGGCAGGGGATTGGACTGGATGGCCCTTGAGGTATCTTCCAGTTCTATGATTCAGTGAGTCCTGCCTTCTCATGATGTGGCCAAAATCCAATAGCCTTAATTTGATCATTTTGACTTCCGGGACGATTTCAAGCTAGATCTGTTCAAGGGCCCATTTCTTTGTCTTTTTGGCTGTTTATGGTATCCTTAGCATTCTTCTCTAGCACACCTTAAATAAGTTGAATTTCTTCTTGTCTGCTTTCTTCACTGAGCAGCTCTCACATCTGTACATGGTGATGGGGAATACAATGGATTAGATTATTCTAATTTTAGTGCTCAGTTGTATATCTCTACTCTTTAGGATCTTTTCTAATTCTTTCATAGCTGCACTTCCCATTCCTAGGCTTCTTCTTATTTCTTGACTGCAGTCTCCATTCTGATCAATGTTTGATCCAAGGTACGGGAATTTTTTTACTATTTTGATTCTCATTGTCTAGATCAGTAGGATCACCAGAGGAGCCTGGGTGACACCACTAAAGGGGGGTGACACCCAGTAAGTGCCCTCCCAACTCCCTGCCATGCACAGCTTTACTTTTAAGTAAGGCCACGCAACACAAGGAGGGAGAGGGCCCAGCATGCTCCACCCCAGCCATCCCTGCTCCATGCAGCTGTACCCATGAGTAAAGCCATGCAGGACAGGGAGTTGGAAGCAGGCTCTTTTGGCTCCACCCAAAAGCCCCCCTGCACCAGGTGATACCCTGGTGTGGGACACCAATGGTTTAGGCTGAATTTGTATAAATCCTTCCTTAGTGATCATGATTTTTGTTTTCTCTTTGTTCAGCAGTATGCCTGCCTTATTTGACCTTCTTTAATAATTGTTCCAAGTCTGTGATATTTTCTGCTAGTAATATGGTGTCATCTTCACTCCTCCTTTTTCCAAGTCTAAATCTGCTCTTCATGAGATTTTCTGCATACAAGTTGAACAAATAGGATGATAGAATGCAGCCTTACCTGACCTCTTTGCCAATTGGGAACCATTCTTTATTTCCATATTCAATCTATTCTAACAGTTGCCTCTTGTCCTAAGTACAGGTTTCTCATCAGGACTATCAGATGCAGTGTCACTCCCATTTCTTTAAGATCCAACCACAAGTTTTCATGACCTATGCAATATCCCAGTATGTACAAGATATTAAATCCAGGAATGCTTGTGTAAAAGCTGCTTCCAGCTAACTATCTTTTCTCTGCCAGAGGCTGAACCAAGAATGAGCAGAGTGCAATTGTGGGGCCGCATGTGGATGTTTTTTTGGCCCCCCCTTCCATCCCACACATTGCTCTTTGTTGGATAAAATAGGGGTGAGTCTCCTGGAAGTCTTCAGGAGCAGCATTTAACCTTTAAAGAGGTTGCAGGGCCCCTCTACACTATTCAACATTTTAAAAAAGGCACACTTTGTTTTCAAAAACAGACATGGACATCCAGCCAGATTTGGGGCATAATTTTTGACAGTTTGGGGTCATGATTTTGACAGCCTGAGTGGGTCCCAGAGGCAAAAAACTGAGCCCCAGACCCACTCAAACTACCTTCGTAGTGGAAATGGAAAATGCAAATGTAGAGCTATACTGACAATTTCCTTAACGCCCATTTGCTTTCTGTTTCAGCCTTGGCATAAGACATGCTTCCGATGTGCTATATGTGGAAAGAGTCTAGAATCTACAAATGTTACAGACAAAGATGGAGAGATCTATTGTAAAGGCAAGTGTAGTAGAGTACCTAAACTATATTCCAAACAATCATTACTAAGATGAAGTTTATGAAGAGTTGTGCTATATCTTTGTTTGGGGAGGAGGGACTTATTTTTAAAAGCATGTGAATCCAATGGAACTCAACAGGATTAAACATCTAGCAAGATTAGTTAGTCCTTGAATAGTACAATAGTACAATCCTGGGAAAATTAGCATACAGATGTGAATTGTTATTTTTCTGCAGATGACTTGCTTTTCATAGGGACCTAAATAGGGACTATTTTGTTATATAATCTAAAAGCAGACACAGGGATGCAAGAGGAAAAAAAGAACAGAAGATGGAGATATGATAGGTTATTCCGAAGTCTTCCTAGTGAGTTCTGAGGAATGACTTAAAGCAGGGCTGGAAAACCTGTATGAATTCAAAACATCTGGAGGGCCAAAGTGGCCAACTGATTTGAAGCAGGGAAAATGTTTTGTGTTGAGTATCTTATACCACTATAATATATTTCTTTCTTTTGCAGTTTGCTATGCAAAGAATTTTGGTCCTAAAGGAATTGGCTTTGGTGGCCTCACTCAAGCTGAAAGGGTGGAGTAAGAAATGCTCCACTTCGACCTGTCCAAATAATATTACATGGTTAATGAGACAGTATTAAGAAAACCGTATTATCTCACCGAAGACGTATGCTACTTTCTTACACTTAGTATATTTTGTTGCAGGAAGACATTTTGGCAAGAATTTATTTCAGAACAAAAAGGTAGTATTTTAAAACCTGAACTTTGCACAAAATTATTTCAGAACTGCTACCTATTCCTGATAGTAGCTCTACATACTGTGTCACAGAGATAATTGCATAGATAGGATACAAGTACTATTTTTACACCAGTTAATTGAGCAGGACCTGATCCCTATCGTGCATTTTGATGGTGTATTGCTACTACATCATGAAATAAAATTATTTGACTTTATCAGAATAGTACATTAAAAGTAATTTAAAATATTGCTCCTACAATGACCACCAAGCCTACGTTTCAAATATTGCCTTTTGTAAAAAAAAATATCTCTGATCCATTCAAAGCCCTGTCATCTTTACTTGGAAAGGAGATTATTCCATCACCAGTTAGTGATACAGGAAGAGACCTTGAATAGCTACTTTTTTGGATTGCAATTCTCATAATTCAGCACAGCCACTGTCTGAGGGACTGTAGGAATTCTAGTCCAAAAACTAACACTCCCAATTTTTGCACAGAAATACCAATGGACACAAATGCATGTGTACATGTGCAATGTGTTTTAAAATACATTTTTAAAAAAAGACCTGTAAAGTTGGGGAAAATATATTTACAACTGAACATTTATCAAATTCTGAATTTAACAGACGAGGATTAACATGTTTCCACATACAGAGCTCTGACATCACTACTGATCACATAGGAGCACATGATTCCTACCTATCCCTTTTTATCCTCACATTTCCCTCCAGATGATGTCTTTTCTTTGTGTCCAGCTGTAGGAAAATAGCTGGATGCTTTTCTGCTACTTGCTCTACTCCCCATCAACCAGGCAAATGGCTAGTTTCAAGAAGCTGCAATTGAGTGAGGTTAGGGGACATGTTGATTGTTGCATGGTCAGTAATGAATTCTGACCTCAATAACAAACAAAAAATAGAGCTGTGATAGTGCCACTGTAATTCACCAACAGGGTGCAAAATAGGCCAAACATTGTTTAGTGAGCACCATTACAAAGTGACAACTTAAAACACTACACTATGCCGGCTCATTTCTTTCCCTCTAAAAAAGTATGGACCTTTCTACTAAAGAACGTGAACTTGTCTTGTAACTGAAGAACCTTTTGCACAAAAACAGCAAAAAGCCAACAACCTCGAGCTAATTTTCCATTCAGTCCCCTTATTAGCAAGATATGCACTATTTACTAATTTAGTCCTGCTTTTCAATGCTGACCAGAATCCTGCATCAAGGAGATATAGAGTAGTTTTGCATGGGGAACTGTGCAAATCTCCTTGACGCAATCCCCAAACCCACATTTTTAGTTCCATGGTCCCTTCCCTAACATCCATTTCTACGTCAGGAGATCTCAAGTGATGTGTGAAGCTACCTCTTTGAAGGGAAGTAGATGCACATGTTGATGCTGATCCCTCGTACACTCGATCCAGAAATAGCTGTGTCAGTGGGTTGGGGCCTACAGTACTGATCTTGGAAGCTATGCAGGGTCAGCCCTGGGTAGTACTTGGATGGGAGACTGCCAGGGAATACTGTAGGCCAGGGGTAGGCAACCTTTCCCCTTTTAAGGGCCCCTTTTAAGAAGCCTCAGCCATGTTGGCCAATAGTCCCATGTTGGCCAATAGTTTCTGGGATTCTGGGAGCTGAAGTCCCTTGGCCCTTAAAGGGGAAAGGTTGCCTACCCCTGATGTAGGCTGTATTTCAGAGGAGCACAATGACAAACCACTTCTGATCACTCTTTGCCCAAGAAAACTGTTTAAAATTCATGGGGTGCCATGAAAAGGAGGGTTAGGGAGAGGCTTTTGATCACTGCAATTAGTCAAGAATTGCAACCTACACAATGACCAAAATAATTCTTACAATAATGTACATGGGCATTATTCTTACAATAATGCAAATTGTTATTTGTTGATGTGTGCCTTCAAGTCGTTTCTGACATATGATGACCCTAAGGCAAACCTATCACAGGGTTTTCTTGGCAAGATTCGTTTGGAGAGGGGTTTGCTTTTGCCTCCGAGACTGAGAGAATGTGACTTGCCAGTGGGTTTCCATGGCTAAGTGATAATTCAAACCATGGTCTCCACTTATAGTCTAACAATCAAACCAGTACACCATGCTGTCTCTCACACTATCTTGTGCTATCGCAACTCTTCAACAGTGTTCATTTTTAGCTCAGTCTGATTTAGCTCCAGCTTGAACCACGGGGTGCAAATGCTCTTGATGCATGTGAAACATGGCTGGCATCACTTTACAGCTACATACAAGTAGAGCTTCTCTTCAATATTAAGAAATGCAGAAGAGTTAACATAACTGCGCTTGCAGGCTGGAATGTATCTTGAAAATGTTACAAGCATTTTGGGAACTCATATTCAGTCTTCTGCCTACTATTTCTAAATACATTACCACAATTTAAATATTATCATTATCACTGTATTTATGACCATAACTACTCATTATTCGATGTATAAATGATAGTCCTTGAACATTTTAAAAGCCAGCAATACACTTATAAATACAAAACAGATCTAATTTAATAAATGTGATCATAAATATATTAAATCTGAGCAGCCTTTATACACAGATTTACAATACAGAGAGATAAATCACTAAAGTTTACAAACTGAGTTTCATATACTAAAATACGTTGACATTTCAAAACATATTTTATTTTCCTTAATCATTAAGACTAAACTTCAATGGGCAGACATGTATGAATAATGCATAGGATTTCCAGGTTGCTTTATTTTTTTTAAAAAAAGACAGCTTTCACTTTTAAAAATTGTATTTCACAGTTGTATTTCCTTCCAAATTAGACAATTTGAAAATATCAACCAGTTTTCTTTGCATTATATGTTTTAATACAGTTTATACATGTAAACATTACTTTCTTCCCAAAATAGAAATGAGAGATATAGCAAAGAAATTACAAAATTTGCCATATACTCTACAGTATATCATATTACAACTTTCTATAAGTATCCAATATATCCCAAAGATCTTGTGCAAGTTCTCCTCACACAGAATGAGTGCTCTGATCTTTCAGTGAATGAAATCTCAGAGTGTATTGCTTGCTCCAGTCAATAACATTAGGCTTGAACATTCCAAAGCATCTGCACTGAAAGAAGTCTGCTGTGTTCTGGAGACATCCATGGCTAGAAAGAGGAAAAAACAAATACACACACACACACACACAGTGAGAATGGAAAGGTATTGTTTCATTTATTTAAAACAGAGGGGGATATGGCAGGTTTACTGCCCCCTCCCTGAAATATATCGGGGGCGGGGGGAACTGACATGACTTACAGGTATGATACATTTAAGTGAAGGGCCTTTTTGTGAGAACAATTTTGATCAGTCTTGCCAGCATAGCCAATGATGAGGAATATTGAGAGCCACAGGCCAAAAACATCTGGAAGGCCACATCTGCCCTCTCCTAATCTAGATAAATGGCAGGGTCTTTTCTCTAGGACACTGAAGACATTTATTGCAAATCAAAATTGTGAAACAGAAGCGATGCAACATGGTTGTCCCTTTCATACTTTTTAAAGAGATAACTGTGTTAGTCTGGAAAATCAGTATGCAAAGGGATCTTGTGGCACCTCTGAGACTAAGTGAAAGAAAGATGCTGGTAGCACCAGCTTTTGTAGACTTGAGCCTACTCCCCTGTGCATCTGAGGAAGTAGACTCAAGTTTATGAAAACTCATGCTACCAGCATCTTTCTTTCAGTTATTCTTAAAGGTGCTGCAAGATCCTTTCATACCTTGAGAGAACTGACAATCTCTTAACCATTCACAAGAAGTATCTGGCACTTTGCAAAAAATGGAGTTCTATGATTTAGCGCTGAGGCAGGAAAAGTGTAGCTCATGGGTCATAAGCTGACCCTGCCTGGAAAATGTTTTGCAGTCCACAGACCTCCTCCCAAAAATGAATAGTTTCACTCCTGGATCTGTTGGGGTGCTTTGATTGAGAGTTCCTGCATGGCAGGGGGTTGGACTGGATGGCCCTTGTGGTCTCTTCCAATTCTATGATTCCTGTGATCAAAATAGCTCTCTTTCCCATCTCTTGAAACTGATGCTATATGAAGTTCCAAAGATGCTGTACAACTATTACACAAGCAAGGACAGCTGAGGAGTTACAAGAAGACATTGTACTAAATAGCAAGTTGCTCAGGTAGACTTTTACATTGCCCACTATCCATTGAACATGGAGGTTATGCCTAAATACATTTTTGCATAAGAGAGCTGTTTGAATATTAAAGTAATTATCAGAGATAAAATTGTTTGCTTGTTCTTTGTTATCTGCTGTTAGGTTGGCTTTGACATATGGTGACCCTATGAATACATATAGTGACTAGGCTTTCAGTGGTATTCCTTACTACCAAGGATAAGAGTTTTCTACTGCAGCCAACTGGGTCCGTCCCTCTCTGTTCTACCCAGTAGCCCCAACACAGCCCAAACATCTGGGTCCGTCCCTCTCTGTTCTACCCAGTAGCCCCAACACAGCCCAAACCTCTGATACAGTGGACTCCCCAAACCTCCAGGGCAGAGTTTGAGGGCATACAAGGGTGCTACTTTGCCAGTCAAAAACTTGCACTTGTTTTCACACATTACATTGTAATATTTCCAATAATGGCCTGAATCCAGTATTTCCAAGATCATGCAGTAGCAGCGAGGGATGGCTGCAGCCACTGAGCAACCGATTTCTCTAATGCCAGCCTTCCTTTATGGCCAATGCACCAACAGCCTCTGCCACTCCTATCTAATTCAGTATAGCTACACCGATAGAATGCATCAAGACTGTGATCTGCGTATCCTGAAAGAGGTGTGTTGTTCATCCATCTTTCTAATGAATAAGTCTGTAGAAGGTAGCCTTTCCCTTCCTCCTAAGCACCTTAACCTGAGTCTGTAGCCAGAATCCTGAACCCTTTACAACAGGGGTAGGCAACCTTTTTGAGCCGGGGGCCAGGTTGCTGTCCCTCAGACAATTGGGGGGCCAAAGCACCAAAAATAAATAAATAAATAAATAAATAAATAAATAAATTTTATTTTTTTAAAAAAAATATATGCATGCACACACTCTCAGCCCCAGAAAAGCCATGGCAAAACCCCTGTGGAGATTTTGCCAAGAAAACCCCAAGAACAAGGAATAACAACAATAATATCATCATGGTGGGTCGCGACGCCAGCGGTGGCGGCAGGACCGGTCTGGGGCCGATCCAAAGGCCTCAGGGGGCCACATCCGGCCCCCGGGCCTTAGGTCGCCTACCCCTGCTTTACAATGTACATATAACCAGAAAACATCCAGTATAAGACCATATGCTTTTGTTAAAACAGATTTTAAATAGAATGATACATTTTTCATCTTTATTATTTAATAAGAGAAACTGAAACTACCACCATCACAAGGATTATATCATACATATTACATTATCGTTAACATTTTATTACTTGATCAGCAGTTCTATAATTTTGCAAAAAGAATGGATCTCTCCAAATATTACTTACTTATATGGAGTTTTCCTGAGTGAAACAGGATGCTTTGAATGCTTACTCTGCCTCCAGAGAGTAATCCTCTCATGCGAGGTCAATCCGAGAAATGTAATCTTGAAAGAAAGGGATAAAATAGGAAAACAGAAACTGAAAATCAATGCAATATCAAAAGACATAAAGAATCAACTAATGTATCAGGGGTATCCACAATACAATAAATATTTTCATGAATTTTAATCAAGCCATGCAAACCGTTTTTCAGTTAAATGGGAATTGGAAGCGAGGCAATACTAATAATTAAAGTTGTTATGTGCCTTCAAATTGTTTCCAATCTATAATGACTCTAAGCCTTCTAAGGTGACCATATTACAGTGTTTTCTTAGTAAGATTTGTTTAGAGGGGGTTTGTCTTTGCCTCTCTCTGACACAGAGAATGTGACCTGCCAATGTTATCCACTGGTTTTCCATGGCTGAATGGGGATTTGAACCCTGTTCTTCAGAGCCCTAATCCAACACTCAAACCACTACACCATGCTGGCTCCAAACTAAACTTGATAGAAGTTTAAACATTTATCCACTAGAATTATGTTCTTGAAGGCATCTATGTCAGAGGAGAGCAATAATATTGTATTTATGTATTTATTTCATTTTTAGAGATATACATAAAATAAATAAATATTGCAGACATCTTGCTATAAGTCATCACCAAATGTCTGGGTTTTCCAGCCCTTCTTCATCATCTTCCCAATGTGAATGCTGGTTAAAAAAAGGTCTAGCTAGATAAAATAATAAAAAGGGGTCTGGGCAGCGTTAAAAAGACTTTATAAGGAGGAGCTTTTTTGTCAAAAGTTTCGTTACTTTTTGTTTTATAAACACACACAAATAAATTGATAAACTGATTTTAAAAACTGAGATCTTTGATATAGGGTAGGGTATAAGTAGTTAAAAATAAATTAATAATGTAATAAATACATGGTTTTATGGGTATTTTATAACTCTAAGCAAGCAGTCTGCCACAAGGCCATATGGGTCATTTTTGTTTCACTCCCTTCCACTGGTTGGGACCAAAACCTACCTCAGTGAAAAGCATAATTGCATTTCTTAGTTTATTTTCTTTGTCCCAGGCTATTTCTGGTTTCAGGAAGATTAACAATGCCTTCCCTTAAGTAGTGTCTGTTGGAAAATGTTTACCCCAATACATTTCACTGGCTAGGACAATTTTAGCTTTGGAGTGCTTGTTGCCCAGTTTCCCAACCCTTGCTTAAGCAGGATGGATATGAGAAAAAGAGCTGAAATTATATTAAATCCACATACAAAACACTGCTAAAACACTGTACAATGGATTGAATCCAGCACTGAGTACACAAACTCTGTTTGCACAATGGCCCAAATCTCTTCTGGATGGTCCTCCAACCCTGAAGGGGAAGGGGGCAAACAGGAAGCTGCAATGGGAAGGGAAAATCCATTTCCCACCAACAATCTGCATTCCACTGGGTGACAGCCAGCAATGTATACAACCTATCATTTACTTCTTGGCTAAAAGCAAACAAGCAAATACCTATTTTGTGAAGCCAAGCTACTATCTTCTTTAACACACATATAAAGAAGCTAGCTTAACTGCAGAGGTCACAGAGGATTAGTTTAACACAGAGTAATGATGCATAGCTTAGCTATGAAAAAATTTCAGTTCCATATTAATCACTCCACTGGGCTGCAGAGATTATTATTAATACCATATCTTTAGAAACTGACACCAGGACCATTTGTTCTCCTCCATTCCATTATTAGAACATAATGTTGTCAACAGTAAACGTTTACTACACATGAAAATGTTACAGGTAACCCAATGTGCCAATTCATTTGCAGTAGGTTATGGCAATATAAAGCCACACATCTCCTAAGGAAGTAGTTCTATTCAGTGTGTTCAGGGTAAGAAAATACCACTGCTGGGGATTTTCTGGCAGACCTTCCCCTTTGTCCTTATGTAAGAGCAACAAGGTCTGGGCACCAGGCATGAATTCTTCCTGCACTATTTCCCATTTCTCATCATGAAGTCTCTGCCAGATTTTAAACCGCTCTGTCGCCCATATGCCTTGCAGAGGGGCAGCAGAAGGTGGAGCAAGAGGTGTATTGGCAGGAAAGGGTTTAAATTCCCCCCTCACACACACACACACACACACACACACACACACTATCTCTGCAGCATTTTAAAGGGATGCAGGTGAACACCACAGCCCACTGCTGCCAAAAGGTAGATGTTTGGAATGCAGTGGTGTTACGGTCTCACTTAGGATGTCCCTCGTGGGTCCCACACCCTCACACTCTCCAGTGATGTTCTTGGGTTGGGGTACTGGCTGGCTTAAAAGACATTGCTTTTTTGAGGGGGGAGGGTTAGCACTGGCAGAAGTAGCCATGTCACTGTTATAACTACTTCTATTAATGCAGGATTATTGGGCAGCTATTTCTAAAATCACATTTTTTAAAATGTTAATTACGTACAACACTAATGCAGGCTGCTGAGGAAAAGTAACAAGAGTACAATGTTTCTAAGGATTAAATAAAATCAAGCAGTACCTGATAAAGCTGAAGGACTAGCAGAAATGTAGCCCATGAAGTGTGAAAACATATGAGGATAAAAATGTACAACACCCATGGAGAACAATACGCAATCTGTGTGAATGAAGTCCATGCTCCATCTTGCTGGTATGTTGTTGTGCAGTGCTCTGACCAATCTAAGAGAGAATTTTTAAATATGAATTTTAATAAGGAAGTACTTAAAAAACGAATTGTGGTAGACTACCCACAAGACCCAGGTGCAAAACACACTGCAGAAAAAATCCAGTTTGAGACTGCTTTAACTGCCCTGGCTCAGTGCTAGGGAATCCTGGGAATTGTAGTTTATTGTGGCACCAGAGCTCTCTGACAGAGAAGGCTAAATGTCTCACAAAACTACAGTTCCCGGTATTCTCTAGCATTGAACCAAAGCAGTTAAAGCAGCCTCAAGCTGGATTGTTTCTGCAGTGTGTTTTGGACTCCAGTTTGTACATTTTTTTCAACCTATTGTCCACATATTTAACTACCAACAGTAACAGCTTAACTCTGAGATAAAGGTGGGTTGCAGCTTTTATACTATGCCCAGGATCAAAAATCTCTCTGCAGAAAAACTTTCTTAAATGAGAACAAACTCTTACCCTAATATATTGTTCTATATGCACAGGCTTTCCTAATTAAAAAGAATAGGCCTTTGTTCTACTCCCTATTATCTAACTTTGTGCATGTACACACGCGTGGCAAAAGCTTTGTAATATGCTGACAGAAATAAACGTATGAAGTGCTTCCAGACAAGTCTTTATTGTGCAATCACTCTATGCAGAATTTCAAAGGGGTTCAGCCACCAGCACCTTCTATTTATAAAGGCCATACTTCCTCATTCCTTCAATTTTTTAAATTACCATAAAAAACAACAGCAATCTATTAAGGAAGGGATGATAGAGTAGTTGCAGAGTGCCTTTTGGACGGTAGAACTGGGAGGTATTTTTCCAAAAGCACTCAGGTTTATTTTTCTTGAATACCATTCATATCACAGGCCATGACTCAAGCTCATTAATATTTTAATCAGACTATGACACAGTACCTCTGAATGAAATACTACACATACAGCATAAGGAATCAACGCATAGCAATTTCTAGCAAAATATAAAATAAGAACAAAGAATACATACACAGAATTGTTCCATATATAGCCCAAATATTCACAATTGTCAGGAAAAGGAGAAACAGGAGGAAATAAAAATGATTGCCAACACCTAGAACAAAAAATATGAAGATTATTTGTGTCACGGTCATAAGACAATATCCCTTTCCAAGCAGCTATCTCCACCCCTACATCATGGAAAGCTTTTTATAAAAAAATTAATATAGGAAAAGATGAGCACAATTTACATATTTCAAGCTCACCAAGGCAGCATTTATAGGCAAATAAATTGAGTGCCAACACATTGTGAAGGCCAGAGTGGTGTAGTGATTTGAATATTGGATTACAACTCTGAGATCAGGGTTCAATTCCCGACTTGGCCATGGAAACCCACTGAATGACTGTAGGCAAATCATATACATTCAGCCTCAGAAAACCCAATTACAAGTTTACCTTAGGGTTTGCATAAGTTGGAAATGACTTGAAGGCACCCAACAACACTGTAGAGTGGGAAAATATTTGTTTTCTATGAAGAAAGTCCCACTGCGTTCAGTGAAACCTACCTAAATGACTGTATACAGAACTGCAATTTAATAGTACAATTAGAACTCACAATAAAACCAGAATTAACATAAATATGTTTAAGTTTTTCAGGCTGAGACCATTAAACAATATCTAAGCTGTGCAAATGCCATCTAAAACTACTGTGCTCTTATACTGTAGAATGTGGAGTTGAATTGCTTCCAGTTCCCTGTGCAGCTTGTCAACATCCTTTCATATAACACTCAACTACCAGGCATTCTCTGCATGATTCATTAAGGGTTCTCCTTTCAAATTTTCAGAAACTTTCCTGGCACCAACAGAGAAATCCTAGTGTGGCTAAAATAAACTCACCTATGCACTGTCCAATCCAAATGCAATGCTGGTCATACCGAGCTACACATGAGTTGCAAGAATGGCAATGCATGGATCTCAAAGGTTTTTTCACCTGGTGAAGAACAGAAGGGGCAACAATTAACTCCTGGTCCATACAAAGTGTTTACACATGCCATGCTTACTTTTAAACATCAGGCTCCTACAACAAACTCAAAACTTTGGTCATAAATGTCTTGGAATTAAAAAAAAAACCCTCTGTGAGCTCATGGAAAAAAACTTCTATGTGTGAACACAGAAGGATCATATTTCACAGAATACTGTTTTCAAGATTCCCAGTTGGGAGCATTATCACCAGAAGAAAGAGGCTTGGTGAATAAGTGTCTAAGGGCCTTTGCAGACTGCCAGAAATAGTGCAAAAAGAGTCCATTTAAGGGTTAGGGTCAGTGCTAGGGAATCATGGGAATTTTTTTTCTGAGACACTGAGCCTTCTCTGTCAGAGAGCTCTGGTCCCACAATAAAATACAGTTCCCATGATTCCCCAACCCTAACCCTAACTCTTAAAGTGGACTCAATTTGCACTATTTCTAGTAGTCTGCAAAGGCCCTAAGTGAGAAAGTAAGCAGTCTTGCATTTCTCTGGGTCCAAGCCCAGATAAATTTTAATTATTTCTTACCTGCTTCTCCTTATGCATCAAACAGATTAAAGACGGGTGAAACAACAACAGATTAAACCACTTCCACAGCCTGGCTTACATAGACATCATACAGGACCTTCTCAGTGGCTGTCCCTAGGAAGGTTAAAATGATCTCTCCTAGCTGTCCTGTGACTGGCAGGTAAAGATGTTTTCATTCCTGTGTGCTTTTTAGAACTGAATATTTTTACAAAAAAGCCTTCAATGAGGCTATGGAACTGTTTTAATTGTACTGTTTTTTAAACTACTTTTTATTATTTCTAATTATATCATAGAAGCATAGAGTTGGAAGAAGCCTTATGGGCCACCAAGTCCAATCCCCTGCTCAGTGGAGGATTGATAACTACAGCATCCCTAGCAGGTAGCCATCCAGCCTCTTTTTGTCTTTAATATTGTTAAAGGTTGGGTATCCTTTACACGGAAATACTAAATACTCCAAAACTGTCTGCATGGGTGGCTGAGATAGTGACACCTTTGTTTTCTGATGGTTCAATGTACACAGGTTTTGTTTAATGCACAAAATTATTAAAAATCTGTATAAAATTACCTTCAGGCTATGCAATAAGACATATATGAAACATAAATGAACTTCATGTTTAGACCCGGGTCCCATCTCCAATATATCTTATTATGTATATGCAAGCATTACAAAATCTGAAAAAATCCAAAATCTGAAACACTTCTAGTCCCAAACATTTCAGATAAAGGATATCAACCTGTAATAGCTTGATTCCATTTAATTTTGATATTTTGTGTATTTTAACAATATTGTATTTGTTTTAATTTCTAAGCCACTTTGAGTCCTGGTTTTGGAGAAAAGGCAGAGTACAAATAAATTTAAAAACATTAATAATTGTAACAAAATAATCCTGCTGTCAGTCCTGTGTGAACATGCCAGCATATGAAAATGTAAACAATGTCATAAACGAAAGCTATGTATATATGCACATGCACAAAAATTCGGTACATAGAAAATTAAGCAATTTGCTATATATATATATATATATATATATATATATATATAACTAAGCAATTAAAAAACAAAATCAAAATCAGAAGACCTGACTTACAAGACAAGATGTGCAAAAGGTTCTGAAATCCAAGGAGCCAGTTTCTGCAAGGCTAATGATATTCTGAAAGACAAATGAGATTTTATAATTATTTTTATTTTGTAGGCCTTGAAGACAGCCATTTCTTTATGTATAAATGCTTAGCACTGTCATTATGACATACATTATGCACATTTACATCTTTCTGCAAGACAACATTGTACAAGCAGGGGTGTTTGCTGCTTTTAAAAAAAATATTTTATGTATTATGCCCAGTGCAATAACTGAGAAGCACTCCTGCCCCAAGTCACAATAGCATAAGATACTAAATTCTAGGGCTATGTAAATGGTTACCCAAATCTAAACCTCAACAGTCTGGATCACTAGGGTAATTAGCATACTGTGATGACAGCTTAGGCTCAAAGCTATCCTAGCAGGAAACTGCTCATCTCATCCCATCGATACCCTGTGAGCTCATGTGGGAAATACTATATTATTCAACTCCTCCTTCTAGGATATGTGAAGATTTTAAGACTCTGTGTGAGTCTTTGAAAGATTGGTTAATTAGGACCAAAGGGTTTTTTTGGCCAATCCATCCTTGGATTCTTTTAGACTAAAAATGATCAACCACCTTAAGCTCAGCAGCCTTGTTTCACTAACAAGCCAAGTTCAGTATTAGCAAAAAGAAATACTGCCATGTGTTCCCAGCAACCTACAGGAGTATTTGTGTTCAGGGCTTCAGACAGCACGCTTATAGTACTTGTAGACATCTTGTAGTACTGGTTGGAGAGACTGGTGGGCCGAGGTTTCAGAAGCAAGTTCAACAATACCTTTTCCTGTTTCATTTCATCTGAAACCTTTCTGTATAGGGGTTGTCCACACAGACCAAAAGGCCCATCTCGTGTTGTCCAGTCTCATGTCATCCGGTTCAGATGATGCAGGCCAAAGTCCTGGGGCCAGCATCGGCTTTGATCCTGGTAGACTGGTCACAGATCTAGTGGATTTGGCCCAATCCCAGCATAAACAGCAGTCACTCCAGGTTAATTTGACCTCTGGTTTGCCACCAAGTTGCCAGATAATAATGTGGGTGCAGCCAGGTGCCCCATTTCTGCAGACATGGCAACAGGGAGCTTCTCAGTACCAGAGCTGTAAGGTAAGGAGTGTGTGCTGGTAGTGAGCCCTGAGTCGACATGGGGCTAGCTGTGTAAACACCTGCCCATCCCTGTGCTGACCCGGGGACTGAGCTGGGTGACCACTGGAGCTACAACAGCACAGCTTCAGTGCTTGCTATCCAGCCCGTCTGCTCAGTCCCATAGTTTTGTGTGTGTGTTAGTCCCTCCCCCTTTTTTTGAATTTACAAACATACTTCAAGATTTTAGATAGTACTAAACCACGATCTCTTGTCACTGAGTA
>CM034701.1:89454280-89474168 GCA_020142125.1 Phrynosoma platyrhinos | reverse complement strand
AAAGTTAAATATAACTAAAGGCACTATAAGCTAAGAGACAATGAACTATGAGCAATACTTTACCTCAAAAATGTCAGAAGTTTTTTTTCCTCCCAACCCAGGGTCACACAACACACTCCACTCACTTCCATGTCAGCATTCTCTGAAGATGCCAGCCATAGATGCTGGTGAAACATCAGGAATAAGCTCTTCTAGAACACAGCCACATAGCCTAAAAAGCCCACAAAAAACTATGAATGCTGGCCATGAAAGCCTTCAACTTCACATGTCTATCAGACTTTATGTGATTTTCCATAAATTTAGATTTGGGAATTCAAATCTGTGAGTACACATTAACACGTGTCATCCACCAAATAATCAGAGACATCAAAATTCCCTTCCCATCAAAACAAAAGCTGTATAGCTAGATTATACAATACTGAACAAAAGCCAAGATACATCTGCTGGATGAGGATTTCAAAAACCTTCCCGGAAACACCATTACACATAATTGTGCTTAAAAACCAACTAAAGACATTAAAATTCTTCATGCAGATATATTGTGCTCTTCATCTTCTTTAGCACAAGAACTTTTACTTATTAAGTTAACTGAAACTGATGTATTGCATACCAATGACATATTTCCCAGTTGGAGTCATGGAGTCACCCTACCATCAATCTGAGGCCAAAACAATTCACACTTCACTTCACTTTCTTAGCACCACATTTGCAGCATATCTGCAGTTCTAGCAGGAATTATTCCATTCATGGTTCCAGAAAGCCTTTGAGAAGAAACCTTGAAGCACTATTTAAGCCTTAACAAAAGATATATTTTTAAAATTTTTAATCCTTCTGAAAGATTGAGCAAATTCTGCTATTATATTTAGAGCTAAGGGCTCAGAATAACAACTGGCAGTCAATTCTGAATCTAGGCTCTTTATAGCGGGAAGTGGATAAGGAATGCTTGTTAAACCATACATTCACTCAGCCCAGGATACTGTATGGTCTCAAGCGAATCATTTCCCCCATTACCATTTCCCCCCAAATTAATCAGTCAGCACCATTCCATAACGGCCTGATTTTCAACCACAACCTTGGGTGTCAATCTTTTTATTATTATATTTATACCCTGCTTCTTCCTGGTTTCAGACTCAAGGCAGCTTACCACAGTTAAAATCAACCCAAATGTATACATTTAAATTAAGTCTTGCTGAATTTTTGTGAAATAAGTGGATTTAGTGAGATTGCAGTCTAAACTACTCTTCTATTTCTCTCTTCTGGTTTCATGGGAAATAAGGTCCCATTAAACAGCAGAGCTTGAAAGTTAGTGTTAAAATATAATTATAGAAGTTAGTTGCCATTAGCTACAATGTCTGAAAGTAATTCTTTATTTTCCCATTTCTTTAAAATAACTAAGTTTGTTGTTTCCAAGGCAAAGTTACCAAAAACACTGCTGAATAAAGCAGTGCCAGGACAGCAAAAGGGGTGAAGCTATCTCTCATCAATAGTAAGGTGGTTATATCTTTGTTATTTAAAAAAAAATTAATCACTTGTAACTTATTACTGTAATTAATTTGTTCCAAGCTCTGGAAGCAAGTGAAAAATGCACATAAGTAAATGTGCATCTGACTGGAATATTAGAATTCCCCCCCCCTTTTTTTTTCCTAACAGAAAATTTTAGGATTTTAATTAGACCCTTTAATTTTTTTTATTAGAGCTTTCTGAAGTTTTTTTTTAAAAAACCATCTTTTAAAATATGTGGAACTATATACAACATGTGGAACTATGTACATATTTATAAATGTACATAGTTCCATTTATCTATGGAGTCTCCTGAATATATAGAAATAACTACTTTATTTTGGGGTGACAGTGATACTTTTCTGAAGTGATAGCACTCAGGTCAGATAAAAATATTTGCAATTAGAATGAAAAGTTTCTAAAAGATAATACAGGATTTGTATGAAGGATAGGATAAACTTTGTTTTTAAAAGGTGTACCGGTACTAATTTTCATGTCAAGGAACCTATATGGTCAATATTTTGGACTGGTGAAAAATCCAAAATGTTAAGCAACTTTGGGCCTTTATAGACTGCCAGAAATAATGCAGCTTAAGGCGATTTTAACTGTCCTGGCTCAGAATCATGGGAACTGTAGTCATTTGTGGCACCAGAGCTCTCTGACAGAGAAGGCTAAATGTCCCAGAAAAAATACAATTCCCATGACTCCCTAGTACATAGCCAGGACAGTTAAAGTGACCTCAAGCTGCATTATTTCTGGCAATCTGTAAAGGCCCTTTGTTACTGAACAAAGATTGATGTTATTCAAGTTCATCCAGAACAAAAACAAATACAATACACAAACAAATAATAATGGAGGCCTCACACTACTTGTCCAAGATACACTGGCAGTAAATCTAAAGCTCTGGGAAATCAGGTTTGAATTATTTCATGTATATCAATTGACAACAATTAAGTCCTTTCCTCTGTGACTGACTTTTGGCTTTTAACACCCACTAATACCAATAGGTTTAAACTGACATCTGAAATAAAATACAAGGAGCTCTCTAAAAACAGAGCCTAAGAACAGGATCTATTTCTGCACAATCTTTCCAGTACATTCATGGAAACTGTGCTGACATTTTAAGATTAATAAAACATGCCATGATTTATGGCTTAGC
Source organism: Phrynosoma platyrhinos (assembly GCA_020142125.1). Classification (NCBI taxonomy): domain Eukaryota; kingdom Metazoa; phylum Chordata; class Lepidosauria; order Squamata; family Phrynosomatidae; genus Phrynosoma; species Phrynosoma platyrhinos. The sequence goes on along the minus strand of CM034701.1, from coordinate 89,471,509 downwards.
ATTGCCTGAAAGGCAGAGTTATAATAGCATTTACAAAAATTTTGTAAAATGGATACCAAAGCAGTAGCAGCACCATAACTATAAATATCTTCCTTGGGAGGCAAACATATTTTTTTATTCATTAGCTGGAAAATGCTGAAGCAATTCATAGGAATTAATCCAGATAATTGTATTAATGTGATCTAATTAGAAAGCGCACTAAGAGAAAGCACCACTTCACAAATTAAGCCATTAACACTCAGATACTATTTGTATTAGAATAGATTAAAGCTAATTTAAAACATTATTTTTAAAATTATACCTCTCCTATTGTTGTTGTTTTCATTTTAAAGAAAACAGATTTTATAGTCTTATAAATGCATGTAAACTCTCTGAGTAGAATCAAGGCAAAACAGAAGGCAGCAAATGTAGTATCTGCATGACAGATTCATGCTGTTCATGCCATGCAGTCATATAAATGAATCATTCTGTGCTCAGTAGAGGCCATGAGAGCATACTACCATACTAGGATAAACAGCCATGTGGAGATCTCACTTTGAAAAGAAATTAGATATAATTGCTTCACTAAGACATGGCCAATTTTTTGCACAGACAACATAGTGCATTGATACAGATCCAGGTATCTGTACCACTTTTTCACTTATTTCAAATAATGCCTTATTCAACACAGTATGAATGAATTGCCAACATGTGTTGATAAAGAAGCAATGGGTAAAACTTCCAGGATATGTGGACTGTAACTGAAATGACATTTAGAAACTACGGTATCTCTTTTTTTTTTCTCCCTTGATTGTCTAACATGTTATCACAGCTGACAGAGATGAATGACTCTAATATTTGGTGGGCTAGGCTTTTTAAGGTCAAGATCTCCATGTACCAGTTCTGTGTTTTTATATTCAAGGCCACTGTGTTTCAATCAGGGATGGATAGAAAAGACAGATATCTGTGTGACTTGAAGCAGATCAGCAAGAATTTCTAATTTTCAGTTGCTTAACATCAGCTAACATTACTTCCCTCCCACTTTAAATCATACTGCTGACATTAAGAAAGAGCAGCAGTTACCTTTATATAGTATTCTGGCACAAATTCCTCAGTTTACAATTTTTAATTCTAAATCCGCATGCCTACTAGAATCTTGGAATTCTAATAGACATAATTTACCAAAGAAAAAGGATATTAGGCAGGAAATAGATGAAACAGGTCCACGATATCCAGAAGATAGAACCAAGCATAAATGCTACAGGGAAATATTTTAGTTTGTTAAATCCTATGAATATCCTGAAAAGAAATAAAATATTTCATAGTAGTATATGGCATGCAAATATCCAAATTAATACTTTAAAGTAGAGTGATTTCTCAATTACTCAATGTGGGTTTGGGAGAAAGACAGTTTACAAATATTATATATATGCATTTTAAATCAAAATATATTTCTGGCAGTTCAGGTACTGGGTAATATGACACTTAAAGTAAGCCACAGTTTACTTTGGTTTAACTGTCTGGAACAACTGCTAGTTCTTTATGGTTGTTATGAGCCTTCAAATCACTTCTGACTTACCACACCCTAAGGTGAACCTATCATAGGGTTTTCTTGGCAGGATTTGTTCAGAGAGGTTTGTCTATGCCTTCCTCTGAAACTGAGAGAGTGTGACTTCTCAAAGTCACCTAGTGGGCTTCCATGGCTGATCAAGAATTGAAATCCCAATCTCCAGGGGTGTAGTTTAACTCTCAAATCACTATACCACACTGGCTGTCCACTATATGATAGTTCTTTAGAATCATATATAAAACAAAACTGTTGTGCATTCTAAAATGAAAGGAGGAAAAAAATCATTCTTTTCTTGCACACAAGCTCAAGACTTGTGTAGGCGTCTTTAGGCTCAGTCACATCATAAGAAGAAACACATGGCTTTCTGTTTTATCTCAACTGGGCCTTATTGAGTCTCACAAAACCACTAAGACTTAAACTGCATAGCCAACGGTTAACAGGAATTTAAATTTTGCTTAAATTATCTGACACATTATTATTTTCTTATGTGGAAGTAAAGGTAAAGATATTTCTCTTTGACAAAGTTGTCAGGTTGTGTCTAACTGTAGGGGGTGATGCTCATCTCCATTACTAAGTTGAAGAGCCAGTGTTGTCAAAGACAACTCTGTGATCATGTTGTCAGAATGACTTCACTGAACACTATTACGCAAGGTCTGTGGACTCCAGTTGCCAGGCAGGGGCAGCATATGACCCATGAGCTACACTTTTCCTGCCTCCGAGCTAAACCTTATAATCAAATATTATTTACTTAGAACTTACGTATGTGGAAGGCACTTCCAAAAATATATGAAAACCATATAATGATTATCATGTGTAACCACCCTACATCCATGAGGTACCTGAGGGTGAGACTGCCACATATATGGGAGTTTCCTATACTATCTAATATGGAAACAATTTCTACATAAAATAGTCATATTCGAAACAATTTCCCGTATATTCTTATCAGTGTAATTACACCACACAGTAACTCACACATCAAAAACAAGTAAAGAGGCTTAAATCTTGCACAGGAAAGATGGAATCTCTGTGGGTTGCAGTTCAGCCAAAAATGCTTTTTAAAAATTCAAACTAGAGACTTCTGGTCCAGGTCCATCATTTTTAATTGTTGGAGGGGTGGAGCTTTAAGGCCTGACAACCTCCCTGAAACAAAATGTGTTCATGAAAACATCAAGGAGTGAAAAAATTCATTATTGGGAACAAGGTCTGTGGACTGCAAAATAGTTTCCAGGCAGGGGCAGCATATGACCCATGAGCTACACTTTTCCTGCCTCAGCACTAAACCATAGATCAATCATTTTACTTAGAACTTAATTGTCCTTGTGGAGTTGCCAGGAATAAAAACTGTCAGATAAAACACATTTTAAGCTCTAGATACACCTACCTTGCAAAGACAGACAGAATAATGGATAGGAAGATTAGCAAGCTTCCTTTCAAGAGCCAAGAATCTGAATTTAAGTCCACTACATATCCTATGGCCCATATCAACACCAATGATGAGACAACCAGCAACAAGAACTACAACAAAATGAGATAGAACATTCTTCATTATAACAGGTTACAGCCAGAAAATGAGAAAAATCTCAAACAAGCCAGAAAGCTGCATTAAAAAAAAAAAGGGGGGTAGGGGGGTTTAAGGGATTAGATTTCACATATCATCAATGTATCAGTTCCTGAATACACCTTGACTGTAAAGCTGAATGCAGAGTCTGGAGCATCTCCTTCCAGATATGTTCTTTCACTCTGGCTCTGTCTTTTTCTATTTGTTAAGGAGCAATTTCTAGAAGATCCTATAACTCACCTACTACGAGATGACAGAGAATTTAACTTTTACAAATCCATGCAGAATATACTGGTTCTAGAGAATCCAACAGTTCAACAGATGCAGTTCTTTAAAAAAAATTAAAAATAAACAGACCTACAGTCAAACATTTGGCTGACTTGTTTAAATACATTTGTGAAATTCTGCCACCTCAGTTACTGTTTTGAGCTTCTAACCTTTACAGTTGTCAGGTTCAGACTCTCAAGAGGATTCTTGCAGCACTCTGGCTTAGAATGGTACTTTTTCTGATAGCCACCTGAAATACATACAGTTCAGGGTGAAGAGCTCCAAGAAGCCAGCCTTTCAGCAAAGCTGACGGAATGGCTCTTTTCCAAATCTGTCATAACTGCAGCCTGGAATGCCCCTTATCAAGTGCTGGTGCAATGGAAAAAGCATACCTAAACGAGTTTTGGCTTCTGTTAAGCTACTGGAACCTTCCCAATGTCTGATCCTGGCAACATTTTGCCTCTTGGATCTGCTGGATGTCCGCTGTGTTCCTTTTAATTGCATTATAAATACTACATGAAATTTGCATTCCATCTGCACTTTCCTCTTGGTTTTCTCAACTTGGTGCTTCTTACCATCCTTTTTTCAAAGGATCTGCCAACAAATTCCATTAAGACCTGATTCTGTTCCACAGCCAGTATGTGTGAACCTACCTTCCTTTGCTCAAATACTTTTTTAAAAGTGCATTGCTACATGCCAAGAACTGGTTCAGTGTGACATACCTCATTTTTTTCCAGAATTCTCAGAAACCTTGATGTTCTTCTGGCTCTTGTTTTCTCTTCTTCCGAAAGCAAGTGAATTATCAAGCGATTTTTATTTTGATGTGCAAGATCAAGTGGTCTCTGTCCCTTTAAAAAATGCATATTTAAATAAAAATGGTTATGTGGCTATTTCTTTATGAAGTCCAATTAACTACTGCTCCTAAGACTTTACTAAACATGGAATTATTCTAATGGTATTTCACAAAACATTGTCTATGTTGCAAGCTGATAAGCCTGTAAAAATGTTTAAGACTTGGGGGCATGAAGATGAACAGATATATTATCTTTATGCAGACGAATCCAATTATCACAAACTGGTGGACCATTATAGTATCAGCACTAATTAGAAATGGATTTGAATAATTGCATCCTCTATGTGCTGTGCAGTCATATCTCCAACTGTACTTTAAATTATGCCATACTGTAGTCCCAAGGGATAAACTGGAAGATTCAAATAGGAGGATGTCTGAAGTATTTTTTAATATACAACAGGAGCAGTAAAAGCACAGACCTAATGCTTGTTCATGGGCCTTTTCAAGTACATACATATGTATTTTAATATAAGCTGTATGACATTATACCTTGATAAATTATTAACATCACAATCCTAGACATATTCAGCTGTCCCATTAAGTCACAAAATGAACCATTCACATGATGACACCATAAAAGGGACACCTTTTCAAAGACCAAGGGTCCCACTTGTTCTAATAACCAGCAGTCTCCCTTTTCCACCTATATATATTCACTATTCCTTCATACTTTTCATCAGGTAATGGTATGTTTTTATGTCACTCCATCTTTTAGAGAGAAAGTGACTAAGATGAAAAGCAACATTTCTTAAAGCACCAATAACATTAATAATTAGCCAAAGAGATGTATCCAATGTTTTGATCATGCTTAGCAGAATTACTGACTTCTTTCTTTCATACAGCAGAATACCATACCATATCACAACTTGTGAAACAAAAGTAGTGTGCCATGCAGTACAGTCTGTGCTGCTGTTCAGGAAATAAAAGCTCTTTAAAACCCAACCAATGTTTATTCAATATTTTCAGCCCCAATTTTTACAGCCCCATAAGGTAGGATCTATTATTCCCACATTACAGATATACATGGGGGTGGGAAGAGGGTTGAAGCGGCTACCTGGAGCCATTTGAGCAGATTCAGGGACTTCCCGTTTTGCATCCTTAGTACTATGCATTAATACTCAAATTATTCTCTTTTTTCTTTCTATCTTTATAATACTGAAATGCTTATATAAGTAAGTAATCTGGGTACAAACACATTCAACTTCTAAGCATTGTACACATAACAACATTGTCTATTGTTTAGGAAAACAAAAGAGCAGTATCTAGCGATGTTATCTTGAAACAGAAATCAAGGTGCTTTCACTATAGCAAGAAACAGCAACAGTCTAGTAATATTAATAACCAAGGAGGATGTTAAGTGACAAAACCAAAATCATACCTTGACATTTTGGATGTCCAAACTGGACCCAGCTTCTAGTAATACATCTACAGCACTAACATTTCCTGATGTAATTGCCCAATGCAACGCAGTGTTTTTCTCTATGTTGTCTACAGCTTTGATAGAAGGATTAAACTTTAATAGAAATCGAGTAGGTTCCAGCCTTGATGAAAATAAGATGTGCAACATGCTAGTAAAGAAAAGACACCTCAGCTTTTTAAAAAATCACAGTAAATAATGTAGTGTATTAAAAGTAATCCTGGCATGCCCAGGAAAAACCTCCAGAGAAGTAACCATTTACACTAAAGAGTTAAAGAGAGGAAAAAATTAAAAGGTTTATCGTTTAACTTGAAAATGCTACAGAACTCTTTTGTGCATCACCTCAGAATACATAAATATATTTTAAAAAGCAGTAAAATACTTGAGACCAAAGCATACAGAACAGGGAAATACATGTTTCCATCTGATAACATTTCTATTTTTAGTTAACTGGTGCTACTCTGGGGTGAGGAAGGTGAACTTAGGGCCTTTGCAGACTGCCATAAATAGTGCAAATTGAGTCCACTTTAAGGGTTAGGGTTAGTGCTAGGGAATCAAGGGAATTGTTGTTTTTTCTGAGACATTGAGCCTTCTCTGTCAGAGAGCTCTGGTGCCACAATAAAATACAGTTCCCATGATTCCCTAACCCTAACCCTAACCCTTAAAGTGGACTCAATTTGCACTATTTCTAGCAGTCTGCAAAGGCCCTTATTTAGGTAGAAGCCTTAAAAGCTACTACTACAAGGACAGTTCTTTAATATGCCTACCTTCATTTATATTTAAGAATATAGAAATATCTTAGTTCACATGAGATTGTTTGTTCATGTAGCAGTTCCCAGGGTCTTAAGCAGATATTCTTTTACATCATTTGCTACCTGACTACTTTTGACTAGGAAACAAGGGACTGAGCTTGGGTGCTTTAAGATCAGGATTTTATCAAGCAATCAACATGGCTGCATTTAGAATTTTACAGGGTGTAAGCCATCTTACACTTCTAATGTTCCTGTTTTCTCACTTCTTTCACTCAACAAAAATCCATCAATGAAAAAAAAAAAGACAGAATAACTGCACAATGTTATTTGACTGCTAGAATTAGAAGACCTCTGTCTTCAGATACCCTCCATAAACTATAAAGACTTATTAATGTGATGGCATACAGCCAGAGAGAGCTATGATGCTTTTGATGTGGTTTAACCATATGGCTACTATTGCTGGGTGTGTGTTCAAGTCATTTCTGACATGTGGCAATCCTATGGTGAACCTGTCATGGGGTTTTTTAGGCAAGATTTGTTCAGATGAGATTTACCATTGTCTTCCCCTGAGGCTAAGAGCATGTGATTTGCCCAAGGTCACCCAGTGGGTTTCATGGCTGAGCTGGTAATCGAATCCTGGTCTCCAGAGTCATAGCCCAATGCTCAAACCATAGTCCAAAAGACATTGAAGGAACAAAAAACGCATCAGCCAATTCAGTAAAATGAGCATGGATTGGAAAGCTTCAAGAAATGGAAGCAGCCACACATACAAGAGATCTGCGTGTCTGAGCACCTAGATATACTAGGATGACTGCACTACTTGCAGAAGAAAAACATGTTCTAAGTCTCTGTGGAAGATTCATTATATGGAGTCATCCTAATAACCAGAGTACTAAATTAACATTGAAATAACTTGCACTGAAATCACTGGGTGTGGTAGACACAGTGCAGTGGCATAGTTTATGAAGAATAAGACTATTAAGCACAAGGATTAGAACATATATGAAACAAAAGATAAACAGGAATAATATTTTCCTCTGATTAAACTTCCAAACATTTTATAGGGTAATTTCTGTGGCCTAAATCAACCGTTAGTCTCAAACAGAGTACAATAAATCAGTTTATCTAAATTCCATTCATTCAATGAGTCTAATCTAATGGTGACCAATGAGTGGGTTTTAAGCATGGCTTTTTAATTTTAAAAAATTATGCTTTTCAATTATGAAACCAACTATTTAAACGAAACAGAATTTTTGAGAAAAAGTTCTACTATATAAACATCTTGCTACAACAGTTCTTCTGGCTATCAATCTGTTTCCAGGCACAATTCAAAATGCAAGGTATGGATCATGGGGACTATAAACCCCTACACTCCTCAGATCCCAGTTATCTCTCATGTAAGCCTACCCCTTTTGAGATCTTTTCTCTGACCCATCACTCTCACAGGTACATCTGGTGGGAACAAGGCCTTTTTGGTGGCTGTTGCCAGGATCTGGAACTCTCTTCTTAGAGAGGCTAGCGTGTCTTTCCAGAGGTAGGAAAAAAACATTCTTTGTTTCAATAGGTGTTTGACAATTAACTATTCATGGAGATAGGGTGTTTAATAATATGTTGTTTTCTCTGTATCTGATGTTTTAAAAATGCTTTTGATTCTTTTTATAGTTTAATTATGTTTTAACTTTTGCATGTTTTTGAAACATTTTATCTTTACCTGTTTTACCATTGTAAGCCACTTTGATCACCTGTGGCTGGGTAAATGGTGGGAGATAGATAGATAGATAGATAGATAGATAGATAGATAGATAGATAGATAGAATTGATAGACAGACAGAAAATGATGCTAATGATGTTATAGCTAGTATTTGAAAAAATCGCAGGACAATATCCAACTTAGGAGAGAAATAGTTGATTGAGAAAGCACAGCGTAACTAAAACCTTCCTCTATGAGTATGATTTTTTATATTAAAAATATTTAATCTCAGTGTGATTCTTACACAATTAGCTAAAACAAGAATTAACTCAGAATTAAACATTTTCTTAAAAAGTACAGTGTACCCTTGGTATATGCAGGCTCAGTATCCATGGATTTAACCAACCTTAGACTGAAAATGAAGAAACAGTCAAAGAAAAGTTTGAAGAAGCATTCCCAGGGCAATAGTAGAGGCTGCAGCAATAAGCCTTGGGTGCCAAACGTGCATCCCTCCTGCTTCCTGCTGGGAGCATGCCAGCAACTGAATCTGCCTTTGGAAGGAAAAAGCAGAAGCACCACAGCCAAAGCAGTTCCCAGGCCTTGCCACCACATTCTCCACTGTTGTCCTTGGGTTGCTTCTCAGCCTGGCTGCAATCTATTGCAAGTACTTTACATTTTAAATAGGGATTTAAGCATCCACATTTTTTGGTATGGGGGTGGGTCCCGGAACCAAACATCTGAGAATACAGAGGGCCCACTGTATTTGCATCTGGTAGGAAAAAAAATGATTTACACAGAAAATAAAATTATGGAAGGGAAACAAGTCAGAAGCACTTTGGATTATATTAAAGTGTCACTTGCACGGTAAAGAAATAAGTGTTAATTATAGCTACATTGATTTTGCAAAACCTACATTTTCCAAGCTTCATCATATTTTCCATTATAAAATACTGCCTGTGAGCCATTAAGAATCAGCTGCAACAACTGTTTTTGTAACAAATATGTCACTTCTCATTTCTCCCTGGAAGATTTGTCAACAACTTTTTAAAAAAATCACAGAAATAAGGGTGCAGTTCCACATAGACATATTATGGAGCAAATGTCACAGAAATCAATAGGCTTTACTTCTAGGTGAATATTACAGGATTGAACAACATGTTAATTACAGACATTACTCACCCAATTACTTTGTGGGCTGACAGCATAAGAGGTGTTTGCCCATTGCGATCAGTTGTGTCCACATTCTAAACACATGAAAACGTATGAACATTTAGGAAATGAAGGCCACGTGTTTCAAATTAATTTATGGCTTAATTACATTAAACATTTATAGCTGAACAACATATTCATGACATTCAAAGTAAGCCTTTCCTTGCTTACTCTGGTATGGATGCTATGCATCAACCAACTGGTAGTGTTAGAGTTGTACCATACAGGCTGGTAATACCATTATTAAGGAGTTTCCAAAAGAAGAAATCATGTTAGTCTCTTGCAGCATAAAAAGGAGGAAGAGGGAGGAAAAAAGAAAGAAATGTGGTAACACCTTTAAGATTAACTCATTTTCCTTTCTGCATGAGCTTCTGGGGATATAAACCCACTTTTTTGGATCCCATATCAAGTGGTATTATCACACAATCTACCCTCAAAATAGACATATCTGTATTATCTAAACAGCTTATGTTTAATTGTCATTTTGTACTGTTTTAAGTGTTACTGTATAATGTTGGACCCATTAAGAAATATAAACTGTCTACTTTGTGAAAACAAAACATAGCTAAGCATTTTGATAGACAATGACAACTAGTATTAATAGGAACACTTTCCAATGTTCCTCTCATCCCCACAAGATATTAATTCCTTCAGCCAAAAGAAATCTGATTGAAGGTGATATTATCAGTGGTAAAATGGGAATGAACTGCTACATATGGAACTGCCTTCCTCAATCCAGTACCTTTCTCATAATGGGAACTCTAGTCAAACCTTCTGGGAGCACCCTGAGTTGGAAAAGGTCAGTATGGAATCTCATAAGAACAGGCACTCTTTTCAAAGTGTGTAAAGCAGTATAAATATACTAACAGAATTTAAAAAATAAATACTCCAAGCTGTAAATATTAGGGATTGTTATGAAAGCCAGGAATATGAGAAACAGTGACATATGAACAGTTAATCAATTTAAGTTGGAATACCAATATAGTTTCCAGTTCAATTTCTAAAGGGAATTTGAATATTAAAGAGATTTATCCTAAGCCTTGATGTTATTGCTTGTACTAGTGAAACTATGAAATAAGATGCACATGACAATACAGTAATGGGATGCAGAGGCAAACTACGAATAATGTTGCATATCAGGGAAGTTATGATTATAATATTTAATTTACTGTACAAAAACAAACAAACATACCTGACCCTTTGCTATGAGGTAGGCTATGATGGGCATGTGTTGAAAAAGAACTGCTAAATGAAGGCTACTGTATCCTTCACCATCAATGAGAGTAGGATCTGCTCCAAATTTTAACAGTAGAATGACCATAGATAAATGCCCTTGCCTGAAAAGAGACAGAAGACTTTATTTTTAGAACACCACATATGTAGCAAAGATAAAATTATATTAGTAAAAGGAGAGAAAAATAATGATGTAAATTAACTATCTACAATGGGGTGATCAACCGCGGAAGAGTAGCAGACTGCCTTAGCCTCCCAGGAGACCTTGGAGGGCTGCACCTCCCTGCCACATCTGCTCCTGCAGGAAAAATCAATTTTTGCCCTAAATGCCTTCTAGGGAACAAGGAGGAAGTCCCAGCAAAACTCACAAAGCTTAAGCAGGATCCCAAATTTGAAAGCCGTTTTTTGCTGCCTGTTCTCCTGCACATGCTCTAACTCCTTACTCCAGTCAGTCAGCCTGTCCCAAAAATGGTGCTGCTGCAAGCCATAGAAGCCCAAGCCTCAAAAGTGTTCCCTAACCACCACCAGCAGTAAAAGATATGGCTAAGAGAGTGAGCTTGTGAAGACAGGCAAAGAGCAGGAAACAACACCACCTGAAATTGGTGAGACTGTGTTGTGGTTTAAGGAACCCTGAAAAGAAGCTTCATGTAACCCTCATTCCCACCATGCTCATAAAGGCTGATGGTTCCCCTTGTTTTTCTTACACAGTAATATTTGACTGACGGCCCACCTGCTACCCTTTTCCCTCACTGCCCCCTGCTGCCCCCCTTCTCCCCACACACCCCCTGGATCTTTTCATCACCCTGTGGGGCTGTGTACCACCTACTTTGGGAATCACTGTTGTAAATGAACAGCTACACAGAAATGGGGAAAAGAAGTTGGCTTACAGCTGCATACTATAAAGTATCTCACAACATTGATTACCCTTTGAATCCTGTGAGCTTGTGTCTGCTCTGTTGTTCTATATCTGACATATTTCCTCAGCCTCACATACTCTGTGAAAATGCACATATGTCATGCAATACTACTTGTGGCCACAAATCTCGATTTGGCCCACACTAATTTTTCTAGAATTTCAGTAAACGTGCATCTTAGCAGTCTATGTGAAATGTGCACATTTCAGCAAACATATTTTCACAAAATTTATTTCATCACGCAACCACACAATGGCCCTTTCATAGACAAACATTAATAAACACGATTTGTTCTTGCTAAATTCTGCACATACCTAACAGCCCAATGAAGTGGAGTTGAATTTAAATCCCCTCCTAACTGATCCACCACTGCACCTTTGGAAATAAAGTACCTGCAGAACAATAAAAGCAAGTGATTTTATAAATAAATGTGAACACTAGTAAGTTTTTAGTAAGGTACATGAGAGAGCTATATCTTGTTACTGAAAATTACCATTTTTCTATAATATTTGTAACAAACACACATGATCTTAAATTTTGGAAAAGTCACAGTAACAAATGTTAATAGTAATAGAATGAAGTTGGAAATCATGTGGCTCTCCAAATGTTGTTGAAATGAAAGTTCTAGCATCCCCTGCCACTGGCAATGTTGATTACAGCTGATGGGACTTGCAGTCCATCAAAATGTTGTGGCCTCATGATTTGCACCCCATATTATATTCTTTGCATTAAAATTACAAAATCAGTATTCAGCCAGAAATGACAAATAGTATACCTACTTCATTGTGCTATATGCAGAAGTTCTGAGAAATACACATACTAAGGGCTTACTTTACAAGATCCAGCCGATTATTGATTGCTGCCCAATGAAGAAGAGTTACATTTTCTCTGTCTGGCTGTCTTACATCATACCCTGCTTCTACCAACTCCTGACATCGCTCCAAAATGCCATATCTGAAATTTAAAAAGTCAGATTTGAACATCAAGGAAGAAAATCTGGAAGATGACATATCTTTCTTTAAATAATGTTTAAACCTAAATCTGACAGAGAAAACTACTTCTAAACTTCTCAAGAGCTGATTATAGACAAAATGGAATATTAATATTCCGTAATATACCTCAGTATTAAGAGGTACGGTAACTGCAAATCATTGATGACTGGACAGTAATTAGCATCACTATTAGTACTGTGGAATCATCACTATGCAGACAAAAATCAGCGAGAAGAAGAAAAGCATTAAAGATTAACAGGAAAAGCATGGAATGACATGAGATCAGAATACTTATGTGCTTTCTTGTAACAGCTCTTGAGAAGTAACTCTGAAACCCCTTTTCAAATGTCAGCATTACTAGACATCTTCATTTTTTGCTCTCCATTCTGTTTGTTTAATGTGAATTGCATTTCTATATATTTAACCATATTTAATCTCATTCTGGTCTGGCCCAGGCCACTCCCATGTATGGACAAGAAAAAGTTCTCGATTAAGTTCTTATATAATTTTAAATATACAAGCTTTTAATTAAATCTTTTTTTCATCAGCTGTATCTATTCAGAATGCATTATGGATGTTACTGTGGTAGGGCATAGCACCCATATGCAATGGTCACTTGGCAGAAATAGTGCATATTAAATTGAGGCACTGCCCTGGCTCAGTGCTAGGGAATCATGGGAACTGTAATTTATTGTGGCACCAGAGCTCTCTGACAGAGAGGGCTCAATGTCTCAGAAAAAAATACAATTCCCATGACTCCCTAGCACTGAGCCAGGGCAGTGCCTCAATTTAATGTGCACTATTTCTGGCAGTCTGCAAAGGCCCTTTGTTCACTGTTATGGCTTAGCTTGGTTTATGGCTTAATTCTTCATAGCCCCAAATCCCTAGGCAGATGCCTATACAGTACCATGGAATCATACATTTTGTTTCCTTATTTAAAGCACAAAGCCAATTTTAAAGGTAGTACAGCAAGTTACACAGAATGAACTTTAAATAGTGAATATCATTTGGAACAGCCTGAACTTCTACCTAAAATTATCACACCTGCAGTTATAGTAAAAAGCCTATACCAGATAATACATTTGTTATTACACAAAATATGTTAATCGAGAAATTTTATTATTTTAAATACTATTAATATCATTATTAATAGTAATATTAAGTACTAGTCTTACTTTCAGGCAAAAAAGATTTCTTAAATGTTAAATGTTTGTGAAATTGCATTGTGGAGAATGTGAGGTCCTCTAAATGAAGTTGGGATGTTTCTCTGTTGGTTATATTGAATGATTACTCACTTTTACTTTATATACTATACTTTACTTATTCTTTAGAATATACTTTGCTGATTCAACTTAGTAAATTTATACATATTACACAGACATCCAAATTCTGACTGGGATTAAATAATGCTGTCTAATTGGTGAGATTGCTTGAGGTACTGAAAGAGGCTATTTCCCCTTTCTTCTTGCAATCTCTCCCTATGAACACAGAAAACCTGCTCTGGGGAGCTAGGAAAGCTTCCAGAGCATGTTTTCAAGTGACAAGGACTGATGCAGGGGGAAACAACAGGAAGAAAATCCAGTCAAGTTGGCTGAACAAGTCATCCTTCAGGGCTCTGATGGCCAGCACCACAGAATTCCATCCTTTGGTGAAACTGCCTGGATTTTATGGCGGGCTTTGCAGGAGTACCATCAGGAAACAGATCACAGCCATTACAACGAGGCTACATGTCTGATACAGGATCTTGGCCAATGCATTCCTATATAATAGTAATGTACAGTTGGCCCTCCACATTTATGGCTTTGACTTTTGAGGATTTGATTATTTGCAGTTTTGATTAATATGTTCCGATTAGGAATCTCTAAGTCCTCCAGCACAATTCTGCTGGAAGTTGACCATAGAGTTGTGATGGAGAACCTAGAGCTTCCAAGAGAAAACACTTCTCTAGGCATTCTCCAGCATAACTGTATGATCAACTTCTAGCAGATGTTGACCACAGAGTTGCACTGGAGGACTTGGTGATTTCTAGAGAGGTGTTCTTAGTGTATTTTTATTTGTGGCTTTTCCACATTCACGGTGGTCCTTCACTCCTAACCCCAGCAAATATGGAGGGACCACTGTATATACACACTATATAAAATGCCCCAGTTGAAATCTGATATATACTTTGAAAACTTAACTACTATGTAACATAATTATGACCTTCTAGCAAAGAGCTACATCATTCAAGAGACTTACTGGGTTGCTTTGACAATATCAAAACTATTGTAGTCCTCAACCAAGGGAAGCACATCTTGCTCTTTAAGTAGATCTTTGTCTTCATACATATTAGGCCAGCTGTGCCCATGATGGCGAAGGGGACCATGGCTGTGATTTTTACACTGTAAATTAACGGTTAGAATAAAAACTTTAGCCAGAAATGCTACATATTTACCAGCAGAAAGCTATCTGCAATGTGAAAGATTTATATTCATACTAAAACATCAACAATTCAAAACTTCACCTAAAAAATAATTCAAAGAAAACAGAGCATGCAATAAAGCTCTGTGAGGAGCAGTATATGCTTCTCTGTCATAATCATAGCAGCGCTTCTTCATTGCAGGTAGACATGGATACAAGTCGAATGATTGAAACAAAGGTGAAGTGATTTCATGGCCCAACTCCAAAATCCTAGTTAGTGGCATCAACTCTACAGACTAAACTAAATATAAAAATATGCTGTTTTCCTAAAACACAAAAAGTATCAGCAACAGATGGACCTAATATTTAGCAGGTGTGGAACAGGAATGTAATCCACTGCACTGTTGTAGACCTGAGAAAAATCCTTCTGAAGGCAGTAATTGCTTTGGGCAGCAATTTCCAAATGACATTTGGGACATTATCCTGGGTAATGGGAACAAAGGAAGGGACATTCAACTTACCAGATATTGCCACAGAAGCAAGAATTCATCATGTACAAACTAATCCTATAGGGCTCAGCTAATATAAATATGTTCTCAGCATGTACAAACAGAAATTTAAGCTGCAATCCTATATTTATTCACCAGGAAGTAATTCTTCCTGAAATCAAGATGACTTATTTATGAGTACGGTAGGTATTTTTAGAATGGTGCTATAGGAATGACATTTGATATAAACTTGCTAGTGGTGGAAGAGACGAGCCATAAAAGACAAGTAAGAAATGGGTGGTGGCCAAAGGCATTTTGATATATTTTCTCCAACAGTATTCAAACAATAACAAGTTCCTTTGGCATCCAAGGGGATGGACATTATGCAGCCCTCCTGATACCACTGAATGCAACTCCTAGCAGCCCTGCCAGCATAGCTAATGGTGAGGAATGCTGTGACTTTTAGCTGAACAATATCTGGAGAGCCACGTGATTCCCACCCCTGGTGCACATCATTCAGTGAACTCCTTATCAGAGATTTCCATCCTTAAAAATGGTGGGGTTATGTGAGGAGGAAACAGAAGCAGCAGTGAGCAAACAAAGGAGGTTCAGAAGTAAAAGAAATGGCCATCTGGAGACAGGACTGCGTTCTCTCTCCTGGTAAAATTGCACAAATGAATTAATATATTAATTAATTAATATGTCACATGAGTTTTGCAACTGAAAGGTCCCCCATCTATCTTTATTTTATTTGACCTAATAAGCTCCTGGATCTCATTCTCAGTCATAGGCAAGAAACTGAACTTTAAAAAAAAATATGGGGTAAAGTTTCAGAGCTGAGTCCAAGTTAATAAAAACTATTGTTACTATATATACCACATTGTCCACTGATGGATTACCTCAGTTTTAGCAGACCAATTACAGCCTACCAGTCACTGGTATTCCTGCAAAGAATTCTGGACTAGATAATAGATCTTTGCAGAACCAGGACTAGACAGAGCTGTTCAGAGGCAATTCACTTGGCAGAGATATGTGAGTGAGGCTGCACTAGTTGTGCCCGGAGTATACTGCTACTGCAGTACAGTGATTAGAGTGTTGAACTGGGAATTAGGAAATCCAAATTTTAATCCCACCAAATTTGGTAAGTGAATTTGGACCAGCCACTCTCACTCAACCTAGCTATTGCAGTGTTGCTGTTGCAAGGGTAAAACAGAGAAAAGGAGAACAATGTATGCCATCTGGAGCTTGTTGGAGAAACCGCAGGATATAAATATAATTAATAACAAATTAATAAAATAAAAATCAATTATCTGATTCAGCCTGAATGTTTGCTGGAAGCACACACCCAGGCAAAACCAGCCAAGCAATCTGGAATCTCAATCACACAGGAGTCCAGACTGCAGAAATGCTTTTGCATGTGCAGCTTTTGTATGCAAAGGCTTTCTCTCTACAAGTGCCAAGTTAGCCAAGTGTCAAGTGATGGGGCAGAGCAAGTCAGCATGGCCTCAGTCAGTAATTCATTAATTCAACTTGTTAAATGTTTTTTTTTTCTGAATAGGAATAAGGATACTACCGTAGTATTATATAGCAATGCACTTCTGCATGATCAAGACTACATGCTCAGGCTCATTTAATATAGATAATCATACCTTTAACATTCACAGAGTTTGAGTACAGGCTACTGTTTTCATAGAATCATAGAGTTGGAAGAGGCCACAAGGGTCATCCAGTCCAACCCCCTGCCATGCAGGAACTCTCAATCAAAGCATCCCTCAACAGATGGCCATTCAGCCTCTGTTTAAAAACCTCCAAAGAAGGTGATTTTTTCACCACTCTCCAAGGGAGTGTGTTCCACTACTGAACAGCTCTTACTGTCAGGAAGTTCTTCCTAATGTTGAGGTGGA
>CM034701.1:89379089-89403547 GCA_020142125.1 Phrynosoma platyrhinos | reverse complement strand
TAGCAGGAACTGGCCTAGAAAGTTCTAGAAGTCTCTGAGAGGAGTTATCTAGCTCCATCTGCCCCCCAGTCAGCCTCTTTAGGGTTCCCACCTTGAAAAACTTTTGCATATATTAGGGTTAACCTGAGAGCATTGCTACTTCCATCTTGTGCATGCATAGAGTTGTTAGGTAAGAATTGAGAAGGCTCTGAGAGGAGTTATCTAGCTCACAAGCGTGACTCACAAAAGCTCCATCCTCTCAACAACAACATACTTGTTGCAAGCCAACCAAAATGCACAACATACTTTTTGCAAGCTTTCGCATCTGCATGTGCTTCTTCATCATCAGGCATAATGTTGCAAACCAAACAGGAGATCTTGGTCTGATGGCTATATGTTGTTTCAGTCTTTAGTTAAGATGGGTAGGATATCTTTTGTAGGAAGGCTCCTCCTCCTTTTGTGCCTGTGGCTATAGGGGCATTTGCAAAGTCCAGAGCAGGGGTAGGCAACCTTTCCCCTTTAAGGGCTGAGGCACTTCAGCTTCCAGAAGCCTCAGCCATGTTGGCCAATAGTCCCATGTTGGCCAATAGCTCCTGGGATTCTGGGAGCTGAAGTCCCTCGGCCCTTAAAGGGGAAAGGTTGCCTATCCCTGGTCCCCAGAATTTAAAACCCATTTGCATCTCAACAGGGACCCCTCTTTTGCAATCCAATATGTCTCCATTCCAGCGAGGCCACAGGCAAACTCTATAAAGAGCCTTCACATCTGGATTTCACAGCATGTCAGGTCCTTTGTTAAGAGGGTTTCCTTGGCCAAGCTTTC
Organism: Phrynosoma platyrhinos; assembly: GCA_020142125.1. NCBI lineage: Eukaryota > Metazoa > Chordata > Lepidosauria > Squamata > Phrynosomatidae > Phrynosoma > Phrynosoma platyrhinos. The sequence continues at coordinate 89,402,748 of CM034701.1, read as the reverse complement.
CTCTTTAGTGGGGCTCTCATTCTCTGAGGCTGAGAGAGTGTGACTTGCCAAGAAACCATTCAGGGGGCTTCTATGCATTCTTCAGAAGCATCAGGACAGTGACAATCCCAGAAAAAGCCAGAGGGGGCGCGCGAGCGCACACACGCCTCTTCTCTCCTTCTGGACCACCTGGGACTCTCTAGCACTTTTTTGGGTCCTCTCAGTGGCAATAACCCTTTCTATGCTTTGCTCAGCTTTGCAGCCTTGTTTCCCAGCAGTAGGTGGCAGATCGGAAGTGCCTCTTTGGCCCTTGCCAAGATAGCACAGACTTTAACCCTAGTGCCTGGAACCCAGTTGGTTAGGAAGCTCTGAAAGCAAAGATAAAAAAAGGGTCTGGGTTTAGAGCAAGGCGTTTCTCTCCTCCTCCTCCTTCCTCTTGTCTCTTTGCAAGCGAAGCACCATGGGCAGGACAGTGACTGTAGCCACCTGCGCCTTGGATCAGTGGGCCCTGGATTTCGAGGGCAACTTGGAAAGGATTTTGAAAAGTAAGCCAGAGAGAGGGTGCTTTCAAAATGAAAAAAAGGATCCCCCCAGGGGTAGCTGGCTGGAGCTTCACTATACTGGCCTAGGCTGGCAATATTGGGGTGATCAGTCAGCAAAATAATAATCAAGAGTTCTGGGAAGTTACTTTTTTGGGGGGGGGCTCCTTTTTTTTTTTTTTTGGAGGACAGGCATGTCTCAGTTAACAGACTGTAAGAAAGAAGTGCCTTTTTGCAAAGTCTTTTTACCCTTTCTCAGCTCACTCCCCATCCTCCTCTGCCTCTCTCTGTGTGTGTATGTATGCCCACCTCATCCCCCAGTGTTTCCCAAACTTTGCTCCAAAACCTATGTTTGGGACTGTGAGCCTAAACAGACTGCCAGAAATAATCTAGTTTGAGACCACTTTAACTGCCCTAGCTCAGTGCTAGGGAATCATGGGAATTGTAGTTTATTGTGGCACCAGAGCTCTCTGACAGAGAAGGCTCAATGTCTCAGAAAAAAACTACAGTTCCCATGATTCCTTAGCATTGAGCCAAGACAGTTAAATTGGTCTCAAACTGGATTATTTCTGGAATCTGTTCAGGCCCTTTGATTCCCAGAAGCCATAGTCAGTTTGGCCAACAGTTGGGAACTCTGGAAGCTGAAGTCTGAAACATCTGGAAGACCAAAGTTTGGCAACCAGTGTGTGTGTCTTCAGGTCACATGTAGACTAATGGTGACCCCATGAATTTCATAGATTGTTGTTTGTTGTGAGCTGCCTCCCAGTCAGCCTCTTTAGGGTCCCCACCTTGAAACACTTTTGCAAATATTAGGGTTATCCTGAGAGCATTGATACTTCCATCTTGTGTATGCATAGTGTTGTTAGGTAAGAATTCAGAGTCAGGGTCATTACTAGTGCAGGCTTTTGCGATTATTACTTTGTGGTAGGTTTTGCAAAATCTTTCTTCCCTATGGTAGTTCACTAATACTGTGGGTTTCCCCGAACATGGTGTTCAGTGGGTTGCTTTAAATATGTATGTGTGCGTGCATCAACAAACTTTAAGTAGCTTACAGTTAACCTGCCCAGCAGTCTCAAAGTGGTACTGAACAGAATTTGACAGGCTCAGGCAGCCTTTTCATTCTTTGTTAACTTATCTGTGTGATCATAACTGTTCACTGAGTTTGTGGCATAAATGTAGAATAAATAAATCAGAGGTAGGCAACATACTAAGCAAGGTCAGCCCTAGTTAGTATTTAGATAGGAGACTACCAACAGATACTAGGTGCTGTAGGCTATATTTCAGAAGAAGGAACTGGTAAAACCACCTATGAATATTCCTTGCCTAGGCAAATGCTAAAAAATTCATGGGGTCAGAATAGGTTGATGGCATCTTGAAGGCACATATACACAAATATGAAACAAACATTGTTTTGCTGAATAACCTATGAATTTCTATAGCAGGGTTGGGAAATGAGTGGCCCTTTTGATGTTGGACTGTTAATCCCATGAGCCCCAGCCAACATAACCAGTATTTATTTATGTATATATCTCACTTTTTAGCCATACAGGCTCTCAAAGCAGTTTACAGATTGCTAATTTAACAGTAGTATGGAACACAAAGAGTTTAATCTAACAGTATCTGGAGAGCCACATGTTCTCTTTATCTTTGGTCTGCTGTCAGGAAGTTGTACAGCTAGTTGTACTCTGTAATCATCTTTTCAGCAACTTAACTGTGTAGAGCCATCTTTATTTTCCCTAGATACCATTTGTTCCATACATGGGCATTCAGCAAATAGAGTGTTAGTCCCTAAATGTATGATACTTCTCTTTCCTAGATATAATGTGTGACACTATCACTTGCTGTGGCGAGAGAGAGCAACCAATAAGTGGAAACATAGAGATCATAGAGCTGGGCCATGCAGTCCAACCCCTGCCATGCAGGAACTCAAAATCAAACCATCCCCAACAGATGGCCATCCAGCCTCTGTTTAAAAACCGCCAAGGAAGGAGACTCCACTACTCTCTCTGAGGGAGTGTGTTCCACTGTCGAACAGCTCTCGCTGTCAGGAAGTTCCTCCTAATGTTGAGTTGGAATCCTCTTTTCCTGTAGCTTGCATCCGTTGTTCTGAGTCTTATTATCTGGAGCAGCAGAAAACAAGCTAGCACCCTCCTCAATATGGCATCCCTTCAAATATTTAAGCAGGGCTATCATATCCCCTCTTAACCGTCTCTTCTCCAGGCTAAACATACCCAGTTCCCTAAGTCGTTCGTCGTAGGGCATGTTTTCCAGACCCTTCACCATTTTAGTTGCCCTCCTCTGGACACGCTCCAGCTTGTCAACATCCTTTTTGAATTGTGGTGCCCAGAACTGGACACAGTATTCCAGGTGGAGCCTGACCAAAGCAGAATAGAGTGGCACTACTTTCAGTTCTGGGCACCACAATTCAAAAAGGATGTGGAAAAACCTGATCAATATGTCAGCCTGTTCATGTGCTCATTTTGATGATGGTAAGTGAATGACAATACATGTTGAGTCTCCCTTATCCAAAATGCTTGGAACCAGAAGTGTTTTGAATTTTGGATTTTTCTGGGCAGGGGAAGATTTTTGAATACCTGTATTTGCATGCATGCATGCACGCACAAACACACACAGAGAGATAGGACTGAAATCTAAATACAAAATTCATTTGTTTCATATACACCTTATACACATAGCCTGAAGATAATTTTATACAATGTTTTAATTAATTTTGTACATGAAACAAAATCTCAGCCATCCGTGAAAAAAGTTTTGGTTTTTGGAGTATTTTGGATTTTGGAATTGCAGATAAAGGAAGAGGGAGACTTGAATTTGAATATATCTGTGTGAATTGAAACTCATGATTTATTCTAGTTTTGGTCATAATGTGAAAGAAGAAGGAATTGCGTAACACTGGGCTACAGCAGTTAAAACTCTTGTTTTGCCTACCTGCCTTCTGGTTTCTGAGATACCAATGTAATTTCAGGTGTATCCATATAGCATTGATTATACTTTAAACTTTGGATCTTTTTACCAACAGAAGATGATAGAAAATGAATGTGTATACTTCAATTTGCAGGTATTGAAATTGCTAAAAGCAAGAAGGCAAGATACCGGCTTGGACCAGAACTTGAAATTTGGTGAGAATTTTGCATATGTTTTATATTTTTCTGAAGTGTGAAATTATGTGATACTATTTAGTAGGGAAAATAGATTCTTAATGTATAATTAGCATATTTGCTATTTCAGTTGCTTTTTCTTGGAACAAAATTAGCTGCTTAATGTACAGTTCTGTTGTCACTGCTTGGTTTTTGATCCTTGAGGATCAAAATTGATAGCAGCAATATCATAAATGCTGGAAATATACATAAAAACAATTGCAACTTAAATACTTCCATAAATATTGTTACAATATTAATTCTTGTATATAATTAACAACTTTAAATATAGTACTAATTTTGTATCAGTTGTGGAAGTTATTCAAAGATGAAGCTGGGCAAATTGAGCAGAGGGAGTGAGATCCATAGCAGCAGACAAGTCACCAAAGTCACTTTTTCAAAATGTCATTTCTGTCAAGGAGAGGGAAAACCCAGTATTTGGTTTTCCACATCCTCAAATTGGTAATCAGAACTGTTAATGTTCATAATCCCTACTCATGATATAGTCTACAGAGTAGACTCTACATGGATCTTTAACCTGCAGATAATTGTTCTTAAGAGATGAATTGTCTCCAAACAGAGTTGCTACGTACCTCTCTCCTCCCTTTCTTGAAGTCATGTGTCAATTTGTTTCTTTCCTTTGTGGGAAGTCAGGGGAAGTAGACTGGGAGAGAACATTAGATGTTTTGGCATGCTGTGCAGTTTCAAGCAGTACAGTTAAATGGGACGCACTGTACTTCTGTATCTGCCACACAATTATTTGTTTGGTTTCATTGCCTATTGTCTTGCACTGAAGTAATTTAACTGTAGGTGATGCAAGCTTACTGGTGTAAGTAAGCTTTCTGTAACTTGGTATCCTCCAGAGGTTGTGGATTACATTTCCCATCAAATCCAGCCAGCATAAATGGTCAAATGGGAGAAGCTGTATTAAAACACACACACACACACACACACACACACACAAGGATCACACTAGATTAGAGAAAACTGATATGATTGGTTGTTTTTCAGAGGCTCAGTTTCCAAATGAGATTGTTTCCATGTAGAAAGGTATTTATATCTTTTGTGTATATAGTTTCTGCTAATGCATGTAATAAGACAATTTTCCATGTACACCCCTTCAGGAATCTGCCATGCAAGAGTACATAAGGATATGATTGTTGTTGTCATTTTTGTGTGCCTTCGAGTTGTTTTCAACTTACAGTGACCCTAAGGTGACCCCATCACAGGATTTTCATGGCAAGTTTTGTTCAGAAGGGGGTTGCCTTTGCCATCCTCTGAAACTGAGAGTGTGTGACTTGCCCAAGGTCACTCAGTGGGTGTCCATGGCTGAGCAAGAATTCAGAGTCTCGTCTCCATAGTCATACACCATGCTGGCACTTGATCAATATGTATATCTAAGATGTTTAGATTTTTTTTCCTTATGAAAGCAACTCAGAATGTCCTTTTTTATTGCATTTCTTTTTCTTGTGTTACATTTTCCCTGCAGTGGCTATGGCTGTTCAGATCATTACTATGAGTCAGATACACTCTTGCATTCATTTCAAGTCCTGGCGAAGCTTTTGGAATCTCCTGTAACTGAAGACATAATATGTGATGTAGGGATGTAAGTATCTTGTAATTACAATGCACATCGTATCGCTAAGGGGAAAAGGAAAGAAATACACTGAAACAGTAACATGAGGTTCTGTGTAGCTTTGAGACTGGACAAACAAAAAAGATGGCTTGTAATATTGGACTTGCTATGTTAAGCCATGTCAAAATAGGATCATAAAAGAGCAACATCAATGAAAAACCTTTCTATTTTATAATAGAACAGAGATGCCTGAAAATAACAGTGTTTGTAGTTTTGTGCAAGGTAGTCAGAAATTGATTTTCTTCTGTTTCACTCTTTTGTATAAGTCCATAGCCTGCAATAAAGAATCCTAACAGCTCGTATCATTGGCTTTTCTTATTTCTGCAGGCCTATTATGCATCGAAACATTCGCTACAACTGTAGAGTCATCTTTTTAAACAAGTACGTTCCCACCTTTCTATCAAAGAACAATACCTATTAATTCCCAAGGCTGGAAGCCTCTTGGTGACTTAGACTAGTGTAACACTCTTATGCCAGTGTAAGACACTTTTTGAAGCGCTTGCAGGGCAAGGAAGAGAATGGGATCTCTCTTGTCACCGAAACCTGTCTTGCCAGCTTCCAGGCAACTTGCAAGTTGTCAAGACAGTTTTTCTCTTGGTAGAGATGACTTCCAGTGCTTACTTTCCTGGTGGCACTTGGGGTCATTTTACCCTTGCCATTGTGCTATCACCTACGTTGGCTTGGTTGTATTAGTCAGCATGGATTTTTGAAATTGGTAATTTAGGCAGATGAAATAACATTTGAAAAGTATTTCCCAAAGTTCTTGTTTTCATTTGATTATTTTTTGTTTTGTTTCCTGGAATTATTATTCAAGGAAAATTCTTCTGATACGTCCAAAGATGGCACTGGCAAATACAGGAAACTACAGGGAAATGCGATGGTTCACTCCTTGGAGCCGATCACGGTAGGCTAGATATTTTTATTCTTACTACATTTATATTCTGCCCCTTTTCCCTCATGGAACTTAAGATGGTGTATATGAGATTTTTTGCCAGTCTCCCTCTGAGTCATTGACCAGCCTGAGACCTTCTTAACATCAGCATGAAGATCATGTCCTGAGATGATCTTAGTGAATTCTTTTTTCACTATGACAGAGGGTAATATTCTTTTGTTTAATTGCATCATCCAGTCTTCACAGCTGTTCTAAACTTCAGACATCATCCAGTGATAACCATATTAAATAATTTGGTTGTCTCTTAGTTGTTCCTGCAAACATGAATTAAAAGATCCTTCAAGGTTGGGTTTTTGGATTATTTTTTTTTTTTTTGTAGCTTCTCTTCGTACTTTTTGTAGCCTTGTGAAACTTTACGTCCATGTATTGTTTATCCTCTTACAGTACAAAGGTATTGCATCATGTTGAAATATTTTATGTAAGATTGCCACAACACAATGACTTCCAAATCTTTTGGATTGCAGCACCCAGCAAGGCCTAGTAGAATGGCTAGAAATGGCGGGGGGAGCAAAATCCAAAAACCTCTGGAGAACATGAGGTGGCATAAAGCTGCTCTGTGCTATGCATAACTTATGACCCATCATCCATATGTGGAAGTCCACAAAAACATTTTCTTCCTCTTTGCTTGGGGTAGCAAATGGTTGTGAGGAGGTTAGTGCCTTGGGAGGGTGGAATGAGGAGGTTGTCCTTTTAGGGACAGTACAGGCTTACTTTTATATGTACAACTTCCTTCCGTTTGATTTTTTTTAAAAAATAGTTATATTTTATGACAGCTCCATAATTAAGATATTGGAGAGGATGTTTGTGCTGAAGATGTGAAGTAGTATATGAATATTAAACAAAGCATGCATATGTATTTATTTGTGGTAAAATTGTTTCCCTTCCCCTCCCTCCAGCCATGTGGAAGAATATTTTCTTCCCAGGATGATACAGGAAATAACACTTCAGGTAAGGTCCTTCTTTGATATTAGCATGGTTCACATTTTACAAGTCATGGGTAGATACCTTAGATGAAGTGCTAGGTGATGTTATTTTTTTACTTTTTTCTATTTTTGGGATGAATTCAAGAGTAGGCCTGGCAAGGTAATAGAAAATTGCAATATTAGTACTGGGATTTAATACTCTATGAGACTCTAAGTCAAATTAGGAGGAGTAGCTAATACCCCGGAGGAAAGGATTAAAATTCAGAATTACCTGAATAGATTAGAAAGCTGGGCCAAAATTAACAAAATGAATTTCAACAGGGAGAAATTAAGGTACTGGAGTTAGGCAATACAAATGAAATGCATAGGTATAGGATGGGGGACACCTAGTTTAATAAGATGTTTGAAAGGGATCTAGGAGTCTTAGCAGATCACAAGTTGAACATGAGTCAGCAGTGTGATGGGGCAGCTAAAAAGGTCCGTATGATTGTAGGCTGCATCAATAGAAATACAGTGTCTAGATCAGTGCTTCCCAAACCTTGGTCCTCCAGATGTTTTGGACTTCAGTTCCCAGATGCCCTAGTCACCATATTCAACAGTCAGGAATTCTGGGAGATGAAGTCCAAAACATAAGAGGACCAAAGTTTGGGAACCACTGGTCTAGATCAAGGGAAGTAATACTGCCACTGTAATCTGCTTTGATCAGACTATGCCTGGAATGCTGTGTCCAGTTCTGGGTACCACAGTTCAAAAAGTATGTTGACTAGCTGGAACATGTCCAGAGGAGGGCCACCAACATGGTGAAGAGTCTGGAATCCATATCTTATGAGAAGAGACTTAGGGAGCTGGGTAAGTTTAGCCTGGAGAAGAGATGGTTAAAATTGATATGATAGCCCTATTTAAGTATTTGAAGGGGTGTCATATTGAGGAGAGAGCAGACTTGTTTTCTGCTGCTCCAGAGAACAGGACCCGGAACAACGAATGCAAGCTACAGGAAAAGAGATTCTACCTCAACATTAGGAGGAACTTCCTGACAGTGAGAGCTGTTTGACAGTGGATCACTCTCCCTTGGAGTGTGGTGGAGTCTCCTTCTTTGGAGGTTTTTAAACAGAAACTGGATGGCCATCTGTCGGGGGTGTTTTGATTGTGTGTTTTGCATGGCAGAATGGGATTGGGCTGGATGGCCCTTGTGGTCTCTTCCAACTCTAGTATTCTCTGATTCCCAATCCAATTAATCAAAAATTATTTCACCATGAATTGGATTCTCCTATCAGATGACACATACCGTAGTCTATAATCTATAAGAAATGCAAAACAAGCCATTGGACAGAAGCTATCATTATAAAATACCAGAATATAAATATGGGGCAAGGTGACTCTCATGTTTAAAGCATCTCTAAGTGTATTTGCCAGATATTATTCCATGGATATGATAATTTATAGAACAATTCAAATCTGTCAGGAGATAATCCAGTCAGTGTGAAGCTGTCAAATAGCTAAGCCACTCAAGGTGAAGGAACCTCATTTCTCTTGCAGGCTGCTCTGCCCAACACTCTTTATAGTAGTATGACATTGATTGGCAAAAAACACCTCCTTTTCTCTTTTCATTTCTTGTTTTTTTCCTTTCTCCTCCCTGCCCATTGGGCTGCCTAGGAATGTAAAATATCAGGAAATTTTGAAGCCATGCAAAAGATCTATTTTTTCCTTTTAGGAAAGAAAAACTAGAAATTGTTTTTAAAAAGGTAACCCCCTTTACATATTGAAAGTCATTTGTTCTTTTAAAAATGTAAAATTTACTGTATATAATTCTGGTATTATCACATCCTATATATCAAAGGTACAGTTTATTGACAATATAAAAACAAATTGAACTTTTTTTTTTTAAAAAATCAAATTTTTTTTCCTACAGTTCTAAATTGTAAGGGGTGCCTAAACTATAATTAACCTATTTTGCTTTACCATTTTGAAAAGCAGAGGAAACAAACAAAACACCAATAAAAGCAGAACAAAACATTAGTGTGGATAAAGCCAGGAGTTATTTTCCATTTTCAGAGATAATGCACTCATTCCCTTAAAATATATGGCCATGGCCCTATCATGGAGTTTTCTTGTTAGATCTGCTTTCCTTTGAGGCTGTGAAAGTGTGACTTGCCCAAGGTCACCCAGTGGGTTTCATGGCTGATCTGGGAATCGAACTATGGTCTCCAGAATTGTAGTCCAACACTCAAACCACTACACCAAGCTAGTTCTCAAACACATTATCTTGAATGTTTTATTTAAAGGGGGGGGGGAGAGACTAAGGAAATAACCCAGGGAACCTCCCCCCCATTTCCCCCTGAGTCTTCACATTTCTAGGGATGCCAACTTGGGACAACCCTCATATGGGGTGCATCCAAACTGTAGAAATAAAGCAGTTTGACATCACTTTAAATGTTGTGACTTATCCTACAGAATTTTGGGATTTGTGGTTTGGTGAGGCACCAGAGGTCTCTGACAGACCAGGCTGAATACCTCACCAAACTACAAATCCTACGATTCCACAGGATGGAGTCATGGTAGTCAAACTACTTTATTTCTGTAGTGTGGAAGAGCTGTTTGGTTCAAACTGATGGCTTGCAGAGAACTCCAGAAATTTGACCCAGGGTTGTGGGTGTCATTTATTTAACATGGCTTTTGGCTTGCACAGTTTTCTTAGGATGCCAGCCATTATAAATGTATTGCTAAAATGTGTATGTTTGGCTTTTGGCAGGAGGTAGAGTACCTTGAAAATAGAATCATGTCTGGTCAATGACAAAATTTTCACTGAGTAACAATAAAATCACAGTGATGTCAAGTTTGACCTACCTACTTCCCTCTCCCTTCAGGAACGGGGAGGAGGCATGGCATCCTGTGCCATTTTCAAAAGTAGTAAAACCTGTAAGGGTAGGGAGTTGCACTATCTCTGTCATTTGGCTATGTTACAGACAACAAAAGTGTCTTAATTAATCCAGTAATAATCATATACATCAGGAGAATGGGGCCACATACTCATTGGTGCCATCCCTGCCAGCTCATCTCCTACCAGTCCTTCTCTCCATGTGTTGAAGGTGGATCTGAAGCGAAGAGCCTGCAATATTTGCATCAACTTTTCTTATGAATAGAAACTTTGAACATGCAGGGCTTCACATCTCAAGAAGAAAAAATGTGTGTAGATGGGGCTCTTGTTTATGTGTTACAGTTTTACTGTTTGAATAAGAATACGCAAATAGAACTAAAGGCATTACTGACTACCTCTCTGCTGGGCTTTTGCCATTCACTTAAAATCTGGCCTTTCTAAAAGACAGTTTCCTTCTTACCAATTGCCTTTAGACATATCTTTTTCCTTCCTTTGAGATTTTGATATATTTTTGAGTATGTTCACTTGATTAAGAGCCAGCATGGTGTAATGATTTGAGTGTTAGACTATGAGATTTATTGCATTAAAAACAAATCCAGCAGGCAAACAGAGAGAATCACATTTATCTTTTTGTCTCTGCATGATGTTGAAGCTCTTTGATTCTCTTCCAGTCATAGAAGTGTGGGAGAAGTTTATAAAACTGTTGTTCTTTTTGCCAAGCTGGAAAAATCCATTTAGCCAAAGGGACATTTTCACCTCTCCTATGCTTTTACAACTGGAAGAGAATGAAAGTGCTTCAAAGTCATGCAGAGAAAGAAAGATAAATGTGCTTCTCTCCATTTGCCTGCCATTTTGTTTAAAAAAAATAAATTTATTATATAAAGCAAGATAAAAAATACGGAAACAATAAAAATACACTTAACAAGTACAAAACAATAAATACAAGTGGATATCAATCATCTTGAAGCAGTGAGGTCTGGATTTCACTGCATGCTACCCAGGTGCTTTCCTTTCATTTTAAAGATGACAGTTCAGATTTTGGAGGGGGTCCACGCTCACTGATGTGGTGTCAAATGTTAAAATATCTGACCATAAGCTCAAGTGGATTGATGGTGGTTGTATCTGATGTGAAACTGTGTTAACAAAGTCAGTAAATAGGAATTGTTTATTTACAAACGCTTCTTGGCCATTTTGTCCTGTGTAACAGTTTATTTTATAAGAGAGCTTTTCTAGGAGCCATAGATCCCAATCCTTTCTCACCAAAGTTCTAAAGTAACTACACCAGTTTTCCAGCCTTTAGCAATTTCTGAATGGGCAGTTGTTATGAGAAAATCTATTAAGGAGTTATGTTTCAAGGCTGAGTTGGCACCTAAATATATAGAAAGTAAGAGCAAACCTGTAATAGTTTGTTTTGTGATTAAAGAAATTTGCTGTAGAATTGAGTGCCAGAATTAATGTATATTGGGACAATTAAGCCACATATGCAGAAATGATCCCGTAGCATCACAACCTCGCCAGCACTTGGGGGAGACATTTCTCACCATTTTGGCTAGCTTTAGAGGAGTCATATACTATTTATGAATTATTTTTAGATTAGTTTCCTTGGTTAACGCTGAGCAAGTTTTAAAGGGAGGTGAGGACCATATTTTGGTTCAATTGTGATTGGGGATCACAATGTTTAAATCTGATTCCCAAGAGGTCTTAAGGCAGGGGTAGGCAACCTTTCCCCTTTAAGGGCCGAGGGACTTCAGCTCCCAGAAGCCTCAGTCATGTTGGCCAATAGCTTCTGGGATTCTGGGAGCTGAAGTCCCTCGACCCTTAAAGGGGAAAGGTTGCCTACCCCTGCCTTAAGGCATTGGTTTTTGTCATAAGAGTGTTCATTTAAACAGGTATAGATCTAGGATATTTGTCCTTTATTGTTTTGAGAAGTGGGATCACATCTCTTTTTAAAGACTGTTAGGGATCTTGGGGATTTTCCCAGTGACACTAATTTATTGGAAAAGGCTGTTACTTGTCAGAGCTGGAACCAGTTTAATGGTGCTAATTCTGCAGCCAGTTCTTCTGTTGTCTTAGGTTTGCTTCTTTGAAAAAGATCGTGGATAAAGTAGATGCCCTGTTCTTTCCAACTGCTAAATTGGTCTTGTTTTTCTGGCAAATAGAAAAGCCTATGAGCTAGGAAGGGGCAAATGGGTGAGGGATCTGGCATTAGTATGTGTTTCCATTTTGACCAAATTAGAACAGAAATTTGCAAACATGGTTTTTTAAATTTCTTTGATCCTTTGTATGGTAGGCCTCATAAAGAAGAGCACTGGGAAATTAGATTGAGGAGAGTTATCCAAATTCCGTTGCTACCCAAATTATGTCCCTGTCATGCTTAATGGGGTGAACTATTTGACTAAGTCAAAAAACAGTGGAATACACTGATATGTTTGGCACTGCTAAACTCCTTTTGTGGATTGGAGATGTCTAATCATTTTCTTGAATCTAGGTTTCTTTTGATTGAAGACAAATATATTAATGAGATCTTTCCAGCTTTTAAATTTTGTTTGTTTTTAATGTGATAAGGATCTAAGACTCTGGAGAACAGGGTTCAAATCACCTCTTGGCCATGAAAAACCACTGAGTGACCTTGGGAAAATCACATTCTCAGCCTCAGGATGGCAAAGGCAAACTCCCTCTAAAGACACTTGCCAAGAAAACCCTGTGATAGGTTCAATTTATGGTTGCCATAAGTTGGGAACTACTTGAAGGCACACAACACCACACACACACATACATATATATATGTTCACTTGATTACACTGTGGCGTATTGAAGAAGATTGTATAGAATGCATTTCTCTTATTACACTTTAAATCAAATATCTGTATTTCTTTTGATCAGTGGTAATGCTTGATTTCCTTTTTTCTCCCCTGTCCTCAAGGATCCTTACTCTCCTTTCTTGTCTTAGGAAAGTGTCCCATTTGGTGATGCTGTACTGGCAACTTTAGATACCTGCATAGGGACTGAAATCTGTGAAGAGCTGTGGATACCAACCAGGTATGAATATGTGGAGAAAGCATCCTGGAACTATTAAAATAAACCAAGTTCCTCACGTATTATGCTTCATGGCATTTAAGGCAGGCTGCTTAGCTTTTTTGGCATTGAGGTCTGGGAACCAGGACTAGGTAAACTGTAAAGGTCATCCCTGTTGTCAAGTTGTGTTCGACCATAGGGGGTGGTGCTCATCTCCGTTACTAAGCCAAAGAGCCAGCGTTGTCAGAGACTACTCTCTGATCATGTGGCCAGCATGATGGCACAGAATGCTGTTTACTGTCCCACCGAAGTGGTACCTGTTTATCTACTTGCATTTGCATGCTTTCGAACTCCTAGGTTGGCAGAAGCTGGAACTAGTGATGGGAGCTCATTCCCATCATGCGGCACCTGGGCCTTGAACTTCCAACATGCTGATCTTGCTATCAACAAAGTCAGCATCTTAACCACTTGTGCCACCATATTCACAACCAGGACTACATATACATTTCATCTTTCCTCTACTACACCCTTCAGTGAGCAGAGTTAAGGAAGTTTAAGCTGCCTCTCCTTGCTCAGTGAGACCTAAGCATTATTGGAGGGATGGAGACTGTAGATTGCATCATCCCTCAGCAATCTTCATAGAAAATAATGGGTTTTGTTTTGTTTTTTAATTTCTCCATCCCATCTCACACTAGGAATATATGTGTGGAGGCAATTTTAAGGTTTCTAAAGGGGTGAGGGGTATGGCATTCTAGAAAGTATGTCTGGGTAACTGATAATACGACAGTATTTTGGGAGTGCTTTAACTGTATATTCCTACTTGGCAGGGCTTTAGGCTTCATGGCCCTTGCAGGCCCCTCCAACTGTACAATTGTATGTTCATAATTTTCAGTTATTTTTAAAAACATTCACCATTGAGATTTTTGTGTCCAAAGGAACCCTTGTAAGCCAATGATTGCTTAATTTATACATTGCATGTTTAAAACAGTCTTGGGTTCAGGGGCAAATCTAGAGTTGTAGTCCCTGAGTAGAAGAGGGTGGTCTTGCATCTTCACTGACCAAAAATGTTATGTTGGACTTGGGAGTCTTTACTATCTCTTCCCTCCTCCCCCGCCCCCTCGACCTTTATATATTTTACATTGTTAAAAACTGTAATAAGTACAATTTGGCCTAATAAATAATTAAATAAAGATTATTCCATCAGTTGCATAAGAGTTCAGATTGGGTTGGATCCTGAGTGTCCCTTTTGAAAATTTGTGGAATGGATTGAGATCCAATAGAGCTTCCTATTGGAGGAAATGGTAGAAAGTGATTTTCACTCATTTCCTTTCCCCCCTTTTGGCCTATCCTGCTTCTTTCCATGCAGTTTTGGAGGGTCCCAGTCCTCCACGAATTTGGGGTAAAGTGACTGCTAGGGAAACAGAGAAAATTACCTCCTGTCTCTGCTTCTTCTTGTGGGAGTGTGCTATGAGTGGAGTTCCTTTCACAGAAACAGTAGGTCAATCCTGTTTCTTCCAAAATAGCACTCTGATTAGGAGTAAAATAGTATTAGCAGATAGTCCAACAATATGTTATTGTTGGACCAAGTCGGCCTGATCTCATTGTGTGCTTCAGTGTTTATCACAAGCAATTTGTCTGATTCAGTTCATCTGTTCTATAGCACAGCTAAAAGCGCTAAAGTAATTTGGCTGTATATGTTCAATTTTGCAGTCCTCACATTGAAATGGGAATTGATGGAGTGGAGATCTTCACAAATTCCTCAGCAAGTCATCATGTATTAGGAAAAGCACATACTCGAGTGGAATTAGTAAACTCTGCAACAGCAAAGGTAGATAGATGTTCCTGTGATCCTCTCCACTTCCCCCATTACCTTAAGGGAAAATGAAAAATATGTGGTATGTTAACATTTTTATTCCATCAATAGAATTCACCAGAATTGATGACACTTGGGCTTCCTTAACTTCATGTGCCTTCAGAACAGATCCTTATTTTGTTGTTTTGAACATATGTAAAAGCACAGTCTTTTGGTCTTCTTTGAAAACAGAGTTCTTATTTAAGATTCTGTGGAAGCTAAGATCACAGCTGTTAAGAGTTCTCTTAATAGTGCCTTATTTCTAGTCTGTGCATAGGTTCAAATCAAATCTGGCTACTTATTGTGTTCCTTATGTATATGAGTTGGTATTTTCTTTGAACTGAGGAAATCTAAACAGATAAAGCTACAGTGGTTATGTAAAATTGCTCTTAATCATGGATATGAAATGTAACACTGAAAGGTAATATTATATAAGTTAATTCACCTGAATTTCACCATACAGTTCACCTGTAACCCTGAGCCTGTCTGCACATGCCAAATGATCTGGCTTCCCTCACACTGCATCCTCTCAGCAGGGAATCTGGATGATGCAGGGTGTAATCCCCAGTTCTGGTGTGAACAGTTCAGACGATGTCTGGTCATTTCAGCACCAGAGCCACAGAATATAACACCCTTAGAATGGATTTAAATAACTCACTATTTGCTCCAGATCTTCCTGGAAGATCCAGAGGCCTCTGTTGCAACATTGCATGGCTGTTCACATGCACATCCCACTGTGCCACCTGGCACAGCCACCACCATGGCATGTCATTCAATCTGAGATTAGACAAGGTGCACAGATTGATGCTGGACATCTTGTTCTGACCTCAGAGCAAGTGATTTGCCACAGCTGTGCCAGATGACACAGCAGCACATGCATGTGAACAGCTGCCTGGCATTGCAGTGAAGGGCCCAGGTAATGGCGGGGGAAGGTTAGGGCAGTTTTGGGGCAAGGATCCTTTGTGCTGCTCTGGAGTATTCTGGCCCATGCAGACACCACCTGAGAAGAAATGGGCAAGGGAGCAAGTATCTGCTTTGCATATGTAAACATAAAATAACAATTTGAAAGTTTACTTTTAAGCTTGCAAAAGCTGGTGTCTTGGTGGGATCTTCCTATTAATTTTCTTGCAGTTATACCAATAATTAATAATAAAGGGATGTACAAATGCGTAAGTGTCCATTAAATGAGCAGATGTCCCTTTGCATGCACTGCAGGGATTGATATTCCCTTCCTCCCTTTGGAGATGTGTGATCATTTGGCAGTGCTGAGATCTCCCAGGGTCCTACACGGGTCTCAATACTGTGTAAGCATTGTGCCTTGGCTACGGGGGCATAACTGGATGCGTCTCTGATCCTGTCTGCCTGCTGAAAAACATGGCATGGCTGTGCGGAGCGGCTTTAGGGGCTTTACAGTAAGTCAGGAGGAGGGTATATGTAGTTACACTGAGGTGATGATAGATTAAGGTCTTTCTGTGTAAAGCTAATTGCTTCAGTGATGGCCGAAAGTATGTAGGGGTGGGGCACACCTACCCATTAGGTCTAAGCAGTATAACCAAATAACGCTGAAGTCACAACATCTGGAGGTTAAACTTTGCCTACCCTTGCCCTATATGTTCCTCATAGGAGCTTTTGCAATAAAGTTACAAAATATTTGCTATGCTGTTTAAAAGGTAGTTGACATTTGTTTCCTGTAATCTTTCTTTTTTTAGTAAGATGTAACAACTTATTTACTTAATTTTATTAAAGTATTTCTATCCTTCCCTCAATTGTGATTATCTCAGGGCAGTATACAATTAAAACAACATGAACTGTTTAAAACTATTCCATGTAAAAACAATAGAATAATTTAAATAGGATAAAAATGTAAATAAATCATCAGGTTAAAAACAATAGGAAATATTAAAACAGTTAATGCCATGCACATGTACACTTTAAGGAGGAATAATAGATCTTTTGCAGTGGTCAGGATGTGCAGGATCAGATAGGTCTTTTGCAATGGTCACGGGTGGTCAGACTTTGTTCCCCGTTCCCGAATCTGTTGGAGTTCCCTGGGGCTCTGTTTTGGGTCCCCTATTGTTCTCTCTTTACACCTTGTCTTTAGGAAAACTTATTAGTTCTTTTGGTTTTTCTTATCATCTGTACGCCGATGACACCCAACTGTATCTTTCCACCCCTGACCTTTCTTGAGGGCTTGAACAGCAAGTTTCTTCATGTCTCACAGCTGTCTCTCTGTGGATACGTCATCGGTGTTTGAAGCTCAACATGTCCAAGATGGGGCTTCTTGTCTTTCCACCTAAGTCCTCCCTTCAATCCTCTTTCTCTGTTTTTGTCGACAACACCTCTATTCGTCCAGTCCAGGAAGCCTGCAGCCTCAGTTTCATTTTCGACTCCTCTCTGTCTTTTATTCCCCATATCCAGGCCACAGCCAAAGCCTGCAGATTTTTCCTTTATAACATTGCCAAAATCCGTCCTTTTCTTTCAGCCTCAACTGCCAAGACTCTAGTCCATGCTTTGGTGGTCTCCCAATTAGACTATTGTAATCTCCTTCTAGCTGGGCTTCCCCTCTCTCATCTTCACCCTTTAATTTCTGTCCAACATTCAGCAGCTCGCATCATTACTTCTGCTCGCTGTTTTGACCATGTTTCCCCTTTGCTATCTGCTCTTCATTGGCTCCCCTTCCCCTTCCATGTCCAATATAAGCTTTGGTTGCTAACTTTCAAAGCCATGCATGGGCTAGCCCCTCTTTACCTATCTGAACTTCTTTCTCCTTACATTCCCATCTGTACCCTCTGTTCTAGTACTCAAGGCCTGTTGTCCCAACCTAGGGTCTCCACTGCTCCATCCTGGATTTGCCCCTTCTCGCTTGCCGCCCCTCACTCCTGGAACCTTTTTCCTGCTCAAACACAGGTCATTACTTCTTTGTCCACTTTTAAATCAGAGTTAAAGACCACCTTGTTCAGGGAGGCATTCCCAGGCACTGTCTGATATACATTTACTTTTTCTGTCATTTGGGTAGACAGTGGATGTTGCTAATTAATTGTTGTAATTTTTTTTGCTTTAATTGACTTTTATTATTTTACCTATTGTTTGTATTTTAGATTGTACGCCTTTGGCAGGTTTTTATTCTTTTTTATGCTTGATTGTCTCTTTGTACAACACTGTGTACATTGACAGCACTTTAGAAATAAACTTTAATAATAATAATAATAATAATAATAATAATAATAAGCCACAAAGGTTTTAGTAAATGGTTGTGGTTCTTTTCAGAATGGTGGCATATATCTCCTAGCTAATCAGAAGGGCTGTGATGGTGATCGTCTCTATTATGATGGGTGTGCCATGATCGCTATGAACGGAAGCACTGTTGCTCAAGGAGTTCAGTTTTCTCTGGATGATGTGGTAATGCTGGCTAATTAATTAAAATATCTATAATAGGCATGGGTAGATGTCCCCACAAAGTAGTGCACAGATTAATTACTCAACATCCATATTATGCCCTGTGAAGTGAGCAACAAAATGTTATAAGACACAGAAAGGGACTGAAATAAAATCTGAAAAGAGTTTCTCTTAGGCATAAGTGAGGGATCCATCCTTACTTCTTGTGGGAAGCAATCTGTCCTTATGGGGCCACCACTGGAAAGGCTCTATCCCTGACTCAAAACTGTCTGCCAGCAAAAAATCATATCAGAGGGCCAGCTAGGATATGGGAAAACAGTAAATGTATGTAGGTTTTTGACACGTACTGCTATGCTATAGTATTGGAATGTAGTGGGAACTTCTGTTACTTTGCTATCCATCTGATTGCTTCCATATTAGTAATAGGCTAAAAATTACTGTGCCTCTACTGTAAATAGGTGCGTAGTGAAAAATGATTTTAGAATTCAGAATCTTTCAGCCAACTTAATAATTATTTCATTTTCAGGAAGTCTTGGTTGCCACTCTAGACCTGGAAGATGTCAGGAGTTATAGGGCAGAAATATCTTCTCGAAACCTAGAGGTGAGAATTCCCTCCATGCGATTTTCCCAGCCCATGTTAATGAGTTGGAGAAGGCTTGTTAAGTAAGCAGTGAGAGATGAAACTGAAGCATGTAGACAGATACTATAGTCTAGAACCTGTAAAACCTGAGTCTATTTCTGTGTATAAATGCAGCACTCCCTTTGTTTTCTTAATTTTCTTTTCTTTTAAAAATTCTCAGGCCAGCAGAGTTACTCCCTATCATAGAATAAAAGTACACTTTGCCCTTTCATGTTCTGATGACATATGTACGCCTACAAGTGAGCCATTCCAATGGAAGTATCATAGTCTTGCAGAAGAAATCAGGTAAGCCAAAATAGAGAAATGGCCAATATTTTCCCAAGGCTGATATTTTCATAAATTTCTTCCCAAGGCCTTGTTTAGTGTTCTGAACAGATTTGGAATACTTTCTGACTTACAAAATGACACTTTCTTCTGAATGATTTAGTGCGGTTTAGTCACAGACTTAAATACACTCTGTACTGCATTAAAATGTATCCTTTTCTTTTCCCTTGCTAATCAGGTCATGAATTGTATTAACAATGTTGTAAGAAGTAGGATGTGCAGGTGCTTCATTACTGAAGATGCTAAGTGAAATTAATTTCACTGAATTTATCCTCCTAGCTAAAACTCAGAAGGAAGCTCCATGTGATATACCTATTGTTGGAGGTAGCATTTCAGATTCCAGTGACAAGGTGCCTCTACTCATCTGTTGTAGTTTGTAGTGAACTTAAGACTTTGGCATAAACTTTAAGAATCATAGTGGGATTGAGCAGCATACAGAAATTTTGTAGGATGAATTAAGAATTGTTCAGTCAATGTTGTATAAGGGTTAGTGTGTTTTGTAGGATGAACCCTGTCCTCATTGTGACCTGTCTTCACAACAGGCGGTCAAATCCCTGATTCGAGTGTGGACTGTTTTTAAAACGTAAGGCCAGTTCTGCACTAAATCCACATTATACCTGTCTTAAATTGGTTTAAAATAACTCATCTTTTATTCCAGATTTTTCAGGAAAATCCAGAGCATTTTATAGTGATGTTGGGTGTCTATCTAAACATGTGTCTCCTCTGTTGCCTGACATTGCTGCCCCTGGTGCAAATCACTCCCTCTGAGATCACAACAAGGCACCCAGCCATATGAATGGCACTAAGTAGCTTGTTTCTGATCTTAGAGGGAGTGATTTATGTCAGTGGTGGTGACAGTAGGGGGACATGTGTAGGCAAGCCTCCTGGTGTCGCTACGGAGTGAAGAGGTAATGGGGGGGAATCTGGGGCAGCTCCAGGGCCAGAATACTCTGGGAGTAGTCCTGAACATTCTGGCCAATGTAGAGGAGCCCTAAGAACAGAGAGAACCAGGTTCCAGTTCACATTCAGCCATGAAGTTTAGTGGATGAATGACCTGTTGCCCCTCCCCATCTCTGTGCCTAGTCTTTCACAGGGCTGTTGTGAGGAAGGCGCTGTTTTGAACTCCTTAATGAAAGATGGTATGTCTCTGAACTCCTTAATGGTGGGTAGAATACAAATGGATGAAAATATGAACCGACAATCTAAAAGCCTCTTCTTCTGCCTCTGACATAGAATACAAACAATATGTAATCCTAGCTCACTTGTGGCAGGTGGAATTTGTAAAAAGAGGTGGTGGTGAGGGAGATTACGTGTTCCCCCTCCTTTACTTTCCAGTTCCTTTTTGCATTTATTTTGCATCTCATTTGTGCACAAAATAGCCTGTTCATAGCTGATTGATGCAATGTGCATATATATCAGAAGAAACTGTACCCAAAGGTCACATGAAGTCACTTTGTGATTTCATACCCAAACCCAAAAATCACCTTGAGCTGTAATTTTCTGTAGGAAGCAATGCATTTAATCATAGTGCAAGTTATTAAAGCTGTAGACCTAGGGTTCATTTGCACTGCAGAAATGATGCAGTTTGACACCACTTTATCTCCCATGGCTCCATCCTGTGGAATCCTGGGACTTGTAGTTTTGTGAGATATTTAACCTTCTCTGTCAGAGAGCTCTGGTGCCACAACAAACTACAAATCCCAGGGTTCCACAGGATGGAGCCATGGGAGATAAAGTGGTGTCAAACTGCATAATTTCTGCAGTGCATACATATACTGGGAGTAAGCTCCATTGAATGTAGTAGGTCCTATTTCTGAGTAAACAAACATAGGTTTATGCTTCTGATCGTGTATGTGTGCTCACACCATGCAAATGGTGTTTTTAAAAAAGTGAATGGTATTACTTTTTTAAAAACACAGAAGAGATAAATGAGAAAGCATGTCTTACATATTCACTTTGAAATGTGCAATTTTACTTTCAGCCTTGGTCCTGCATGTTGGCTTTGGGACTATTTGAGGCGGAGCAAACAGGTAAACATGTCCACTTTCTCATTCTCCAAGGTTTTAGGCATCATATTTTTTAGCAGAACGTATATGCCAGTGTGGTGTAGTGGTTGGAGTATTGGACTAGGACACTGGGAGTTCAGGGTTTGAATCCCTGCTTGGCCCTGGAAACCCACTGGGTGACCTTGGGCAAGTCACACACTCTCAGCCTCAGAGACATGTAAGGGCAGACCTCCTCTGATTCTGCCAAGAAAATCTTGTGACAGGTTCACCTTAGAGTTGCCATAAGTTAGAAATGGCCTGAAGGATACAACAATAAATATGTTTTTTGAGAAAATCTGATCATACCATTAACACAAAGCTTGCACTTCACTCCTGCTTCCTTTTAAAATAGATAACTAAGCTGGTGCTTATGGAGGGAAGGGGTAGAGTTGTTTTGCTTTGTCTTTTAAAGACATTTTCAATTATTTTCCTTTTCTTAGTCTGGTCCCCACTCAGAGTTCTGTAAATCTTCACAGCCTAAAATCAAGGAGAAGGGGCAAATCTGGAGTGGCCATGGATAAGAATGGAAAGTTATTTCATAGGCACAATTACAGTGACCAGCTGGACTTTCCTTGCTGTTACAACATGGTTTAGGGTTTGACTGTGCTGGCACATTTCTTTATTTTACTGCATTGCTATCTCTAGTTTCTGACGAAGGAGTTCCAATAGCTAATATTTGACAACAATTGATTACTCTAAGATTGTGATAAAAATGAGGGAAAGAATTGGGAAGGAAGAGGAAAAAAATGTTCCCATACATTCACTTTCTATTTTACTTGAACATATCTTCTATTCAATTTTTGTTTCTATATTATTACCTTTCTATATCATAGCTTTTCTCTTCTTTCTCTGTGTTGACCACATTGCAGAGGTCACTGCAGAATGCAGTTCTGAGAAGAGCAAATGGCAGTTGACCTAGCTGAGCTGCGGAGTGGGCCTTATAGCCTCACACCCACTGTACATGATTACATTTAGTTTGAATTTTCCAAAACTCTTAGTCTGGAGTAACTTGACTTGGAGCCTGTACAGACTGGCCAAAAGGGCAGGCCTGGGAGTGGAGTTGGGGCGAGATAACCGCACAGCGGCTGCCCCGACTCCGCCCTGATGACACAGTCATGCCGCCAAAGCAACTGTACGGAGGACGGCAAAAAGGCACATCTTCACTGCAGTGTTTACATGCACTGCACTGAAGAAGCTGCTGCCACCGCAAGTAGACCACTGCTTCTGCGGCGCAAAAAGGACCTGCTTTTTGCGGCTTTTTTTTTGTGCTGCAGAAAGGCCAGATTGGGACCATGGCATGTGGTTGCCACAGCCCCAATCCGGCAAGGAAAGGGGCAGCATCCTGCCACCCCTTAGGGCCATCTATATAGCCCCTTGGTCTGTGAAGGGGACCCTTGGGACCATTTGCAGCTACAAGTAAATAACTTCAGACTTAGAATTCTCTTTTGCACTGTGGGCTTTTAAAAAAAAAGAGTTGAAGATGTAATATCTGAGGAGTCAAGGCATGTATTCCAAAAACATTTTGTTCTTTCTTTTGTTACAATCTCTTAAGGGAGGATTTCTCTTGCCATTGAGTGGTGGAGTGGACAGTTCAGCTACAGCCTGTATTGTGTACTCGATGTGTCGACAGGTTTGTTTTGCTGTTGAGAATGGAAGTAAGTGCACCTTAAGACTGGAAATGTACCAAAAATTTGATAGAGCATGGTGTGGACAGATTCTGATGGACCAAGTGCCAGGTATTCAATCCTGGCACCACACCAGGCTACAAAGATAGGAAAAAAATAGGACTGCCCCCTGCAACCAAAATGATCAGAAGCCCTTTTACAATTTTTTGGATTTTGTGGGGGGTGTCCCATTTGTGATTCAAAACTGCTGTTCCATGAATGGGAAAAATCACCTTTTTTGTTTGAAAATGTTTTTGCTAAGGTGGGGTGGGGTTATGAGTTACAAAGCAAAGCCTAGGGATGGGCCCACAGGGCCCATAAGTTGTACTTTGTCCACTTCTATAGATAATTGTTTTTCTTTCTTTCTTTAAAAAAATATCTATATTTATTCATATATATTAAAATCATACAACATAACATTCTACACTATAGCAGTTCTTAATACATAGTAGTAAACTCTTATATATTGTAGTGCATAACATAATATAAAAGAGATCTAAAAAGCAAAGAGAAAAAGCATTTGACTTCCCACTCTTCAAATTAAAGATAGTATTTAGAAATTTTTCCCAATGTAGCTTAATCTTTATTTCAGCTTCTGAGAAAATAACTGTAAAAAGAAGGTGTAACAGTCTTCAAAGCCTACAACCAATTTCTTCCCTTC
>CM034701.1:89349705-89369059 GCA_020142125.1 Phrynosoma platyrhinos | reverse complement strand
TATTATTATTATTATTATTATTATTATTACATAGATAGAAGGCTTCTACTTTAACTGACAGACAGCTTTAGAACAGGTGCTATTGGAATAAATGTACCATGATTGTAAGAGTCTGCCTTATGAATGTACATCCTAATTCAGTTTTGGGGGGTTTTTTTGCCTGTGTTCGTTCTTTCTTTCCGTGTTTATGTTTGATTTCAGGCAGATATGGGAATGACATATTCTGAGCTCTCTGTCTATGGCAAACTGAGGAAGATAGCAAAGGCTGGACCTTACACCATGTTTTGTAAACTGATCACAGTATGGAAAGAGATTTGTTCTCCAAGAGAGGTAACAAAAAACAAGAGCCAAAACAGACTGGCCCAAGGAGCTGGCTTCCCAGTGGCTTGGGGGTGTGGCGTACGCATGATGCACACCCCCAGGATGCTAGGAAGATGTCATCAAGCCACCAGAGTAACCACACCACATGCTGCCAGAGCCTGAAAAAACAGCGACAGTGGCAGCAAAGGCACCCTTTTCCTGGGGCAAAAAGGAGTAGCTTTCTGCCACTTCTTTTTGTGCCTGGAAACAGCTGGGTTGGGGCATGGCATGCGGTTGCCGTGGCCCCAACTCGGCATTCCAAGGGCGGCATCAATCCGCTCCAAGGGGCAGTCTGCTTTGCCCCCAAGTCTCCCAAACACAGGGTCCTAAGTTGGGACATATAATGGAGGATGAAACAAACTTTAGGAGCAGAAGAAGGGTAATGTGGAAAGAGACTTCACAACAGAACAGGGTAGATCACTGTTTTCCATTCTGGGCATCATATATAAAGAAAGAAGGAGATAATATTTAGAAGAGAGCATTCAAATATATTTATTAGACCTAGATTGGGAAGCTGGCATTGTGCTGGGGGAGAACTTGGCCACTGTTTCGGATGAAGTCCATTTTTGATGCATCTATCTTAGTTAAGTTCTTTTGTGATGATGCCTAGGATGGTCTGAGAAATTATTTCACTTAGCCTTGGATTAAGAAGATAAAGGATTAATAATAAATTCAGCCTACATGCAATGGCTTAATTTGGATATCATGCCGAAGCTTCATTAAGGAACCTTCATGTTGATTGACTGTAGTTATTTCCTCAGTTATGAAAGCACGTTTTTGCTAAGATGATAGAAAGGATCATCCTTTGACATGCTTTTTTTGCACAAATACTCCCTTGTCATGCTATAAACTATACTTTTGATGACAACTGCTTTAATTTAAGCTCTTTCTTTGAGAATGCTAGCTGCAGTCCTATAAGATTGAATGCAGCTGAAGTACCGTATATACTCAAGTATAAGTCGACCTCATGTATAAATCAAGGACAGATTTTGAAGCCAAAATTATGGATTTTTATATGTCCCATGGATAAGTTGAGAGTAAAACCCAGGGGCATGTAACAAAGGATGTAAAGGATGAAGCAAAGGAAAATGATGCCAAAGAACCTACAAAATTCCAGCAGACATAACTGTTTATGCTCACACTAATGGCTGGATTGATGAGAGAGCAGAAGGGGCTCAGTGTTTCAGGACAGATTACACTCTTGCCTTTCACCAGGGGATAGCTCCTTTTTTAAAATTTCTAGACTTATACTTGAGTATACAGTTGACCCTCCACGTTTGTGGGTTTCAGATTCAAGGTTTTCACTATTCACAACTTTGTAGCTGCTGTTTAACAAGATCAACCTCTTCACCCCCTCCTCCATACCCTTCCTTCCAGCCAGCCAGCCAAAACCAACACTGTATATTCATTCCCCCCCCTTTTTTTTGCCAAACTTTGCATCATCTTGATTTCCACAGACCTTCCCTTTGAATCCCATCTTAGGAAGGATCCTCCTCCTCCTCCCACTCTCTCCCGGCCAGGCAAAAATAACATAGACAAAACCAACCCCGTACCTTCCCTTTGTGGTGATAGCTGCAAACATCGAATTCAAACTGGAATTAGTTTGGAAATGAGGAGAATGTAAAGGTTGTCAAAGTGGGGAAGATATGGTTTTGCTTTTGTCTGGCTGTGATGGAGGGGGAGGAGAAGGAGGCGAGAAGGTGGATCCTTTGCAGCCCTTACTGCTACCATCAGACTGAAAGTGGAAGCACTTTGGAAATGTTGGGGAGGCTATTTGTTTCAACTTTGCAAAGAGAGTTACAGGTGGTGCTTTTGGTGGAAGAGGACTCTTTATCATTCATGGGGGGGGGGCTAAAATATTTATGGTTTTTCCACTTTCAAAGGGTCCTTGGCCCCTAACCCCTGCGAATGTGGAAGGGTGACTGTATACAATATGTTAGATTTCAACTGCTGAACTATATGCAGATGTACAACATTTAATGGCAAGCTGATTTCTGTGTTGCATGGTCTTATACTTAAAATGTGTTTTTGTTGTCTAGTGTACTCTTTGTACATATAAATTGCATTTGTCCAAATTTATAGAATTAATATTTTGCTCTCTATTTAGAACTCCTTAATCAATGAAAATTTTCACTAAAGTTTGAATGTCAGGTTTTCTGACTCTGAAATACTGTTTTGTACACTAGGTGGCATCAAAGGTTAAGCATTTCTTCCAAATGTATTCTGTCAATCGACACAAAATGACAACTCTCACCCCATCCTACCATGCTGCAAACTACAGTCCTGATGACAACCGGTTTGATCTGAGACCTTTTCTTTATAATTCTGCCTGGTCCTGGCAGTTCAGGTGTATTGATGAACAGGTAAGTATGATCCTGTTCTCCTGTGTTCAGTGTCACAGCTATCACAGTAATGTGGCAATATATTCAGTATACGTACAAAGAAAGTGTGGTAAATCTACCAAAGAAGTATACTTTCTGGTAGGCAGGCAATTATAAATGTTGAAAAAATAAATGGGTCATAGAGCAAACCCAGCCTGAACTCTCCCTAGAAGTAAAAATAACTAAATTTTATTAACATCTTTGGATAGCTTTAAAAAGGCTATTAAGACGGATCTCTTCCGGCAGGCCTTTCCGGACTAGTTATCCCCACCCCAGACAAAAATAGCCGCTAATGATGCTCCTACGTGGCCCCATCGGTAGATGGAGGGGATCATTTAGTTAGGCATTAGTTATTCTGTGTAGGATTTTAATTTTTAATCATGTTGTTTTTAAATTTGTTTGATTTAATATTGTTTTAAGGGGGGGGGGGTTCTGTATTATATGTTTATCTGGATATGCTTTTAAACTGTAAGCTGCCCTGATTGGGTCTCCATTGGGTGGGGTATAAATAAATTTTATTATTATTGTTATTATATTATTATAAATTGAAGCTACTGTATTTTGGACATATTGTGAAAAGATAAGACTCATTAGAACAGATAATGCTTGGTAAGCTTGAAGGCATCAGAAATCACAGCCTCATAATGTATATTATGTCTATGTTTGTGTCAACATTTTGTGCATTAGAGGAATATACCCTCTGAACCAATCGTTCCAAGAAAATACTGTGATATGTTCACTTTAGGGTTGCCTTAAATTGGAAATGACTTAAAGGCACACAATAACAAATTATAAGTATGTTGTTGTTGCTGTTGTTATTTTAAGTAATCCATGGCCCTGAACTTGCACAATCTTCACAGGGCTGTTAATAATAGGGTGTCTTTGAGGTCTGTAGTGTTGCCATAAGTCAAAGCCAACTTGATTTATTAACAACAACAACAACAAAGCATCCAGGATAAAGTTTTTTTGCTCTCTTATATGGATGACAAAACAGTATTGATGACAAAACTAGAACTGTCCCATTTGAAGGGGATATAACCCATTTCCTAGCCCAGATTTTGTGTGGGGACAGAGTATCTAAGTTAGGATACACCTCTTGTTAGCTAAGGCAGCATGAATGGATGTGTGTAGCCTCTATTTTTGTCTGTTCTAAGTAACAGTGGACAAAACAGTGCCTATGAAAGCCTCTCTTCCTTCCTGAATACAGCTTAATGAACCTTGTGCTATGCTACTTCTAATCCTTCTGCAGTACATTTTTTCTCAGTTGAGCAAATGTGAGCTTACTTTAGCAAAATATCATTTGATCATTTTTAACTTTTGAGCATCAAGGAGGGTTGAACTTAATTTTCTTACCCAAAGGGAAGGTTCATTAGGCCATAGCTGAAGTCCTGCTTTGCTTCAGTATTTAGCCTTGAGGTTTGGGGCATTTTAGATCTGGATACAGTTCTCTTCTAAGACTAGGATTGAAGGCATGGAAAAGATCAAGCAGCTATAATCATTATGACTTGCTTGTGGTCTTCAGTCATAGCCGTAACATTATTTTAATATATTTTCTTTTGCTGGACAGAGGAATGTTAACACCTCTGCTTTTTCCCTGCCAAAGATTTTACACCTTGGTTGCCTTTAATACAATGTTTATGCGTGCAATAAAATACTAATTCCCACCTCCCTGAAATGCCAGACATGGTGTAATAGTATCTGACTTCCTGGAAACTCAAGATAAAAGATGCCATGTGGTCCCTACTCTTCTTTTAAAAAAAGTTTTTTTAAAAAAGAGTCTTGTATTGTTTTTCCATAATTTTCCACAGCTTAGTCCTGACCCAGTCTCCATGAAGTCAAGAGTAAAAATTCTTACCAGCTTCAATGTGAGCTTGTTTTGATATTATTTAGGGGTCATATTTTTAAAATCTTTCTGTGCCTGTAATAATTTATGGGCATGATTAATCGGGGCTTAAGTATCTAATTACCTAGCATATTGATGCAGTCATTAGCCTTTGCCAGATGCCTACACAGCATTGGCAGTACTTTCACTCTTGTATAAAGTACTGCCCGAAGTATTATGCACACAGCTTCATGTTTTAGTTTCAGCAGTGTGAATGACAAGAGAGATGACAATCATTACACCAGGCCAAGGTTTTTTCTTGTGCAACATTTTCTTCACCCGCTGACTCTCAACCTTTGGATTTCATTTTGCAGATTCCTTGCTTGCTTGTACCAATTAAAGGGAAATGGGAATAGGTCAGGAGGAGCTAGTAGTATTGTTACTTTCACATATAATTTGCCTAAAGAAGATGGGTGCCACATCATGCCATTTTTAGTGGAGTTGCTTTACCTCTTTTGGGAGATCTTAGCCATTTTTAGTATGGAACAGAAAATGGCAATTTGTCTGATGCATGGGATATGATAATCAGTATGTTGAGATGTAGTCTTAGATCAGGGGTGAGCAAGGGGTGATCCTGGGGCACCAAGGCTGTTTTTGCAATCCTGAACTACTCTAGACATCTGGGGCCAACATGAAAACAAAGGGTGACTTAAATCTCCTGAATCTCCAGGACCACTTTACTTTTTAAATAGGTTGTAGCCTTTCTGCTACGTTTTGCATGCAAACATCTGTTTTTCAAAACCAGAAACACAATTTCTGCACAGTTCTGCTTCTGTTTTTTTCCATTTTTTTTATTTACTTATTTGCATTTTTGACAGTCTGTGCAGCCTCTGGAAGATCCCGTGGGTAGAAAATTGGCCCCTGGGTCCACTATAAATGTCCAGCTCCATTTTACAAGTATTTATGAATACATGAGCTAGAGTGAGATTGAAATAATGGTGTATCAATTTCTGCAAGTAACTTTCACATCCTGGCAAATTGGTGTTAGTTTTTTCGATTGACTGGGTGGATGACAGCACTCATACTGCTAAATCCCAATATTAAGAACTGTGGCTTAGCCTCTCATAATATTGACATGAAAAAATACCAGGTTTACAGTGCAGGAAATTGCATTGAACTTACTGTTAATAACAAAACCTGCTTCTAAAATGAAATGTCACAGTTGATCTGATGTGAAGGTCAGGGATGAAAGAGATTTTGTGTATGCTCAAAAGCAAAAGCATTTTCTTTTACATTATTGCATATTTCATGAAAACTATATTAGGTATAACTGAGATTAGAGATACACCTTTTTAAAGCTGGCGGTAGTACCTAGCATGGCTTGATAGAATCATTAGCCATCATTAATTATCAGTTTGTTTCATCTGGTTTGGAGGAAGAGTGCTTATCTTTTTTTTTAACTCATTTAATCTAAATCTTTCAAATGATGTGCCACATTACTCTATGATTGGAAAAAATAATTGGGGGTTTCCTCTAGGCCACCCAAAAGGAATGTATTGTACATGATATGAACTATATTTTAAATCAGACCATCCTGAATTTGCATCTAAATTAAGCAAATAATGATTTGTGCAAATCATAGCTTTCCTGTATGCCACACTTTTACCAGAACCTTATAACCCCCATAGCCTACCTCACGGGTAGGCAACCTTTTTGAGCCGGGGCCGGGTTGCTGTCCCTCAGACAATTGGGGGGCCGAAGCACCAATAATAAATAAATAAATAAATAAAAATAAAGATTTTTTTTAAAAAAATTAAAAATTAAAAATATTCATGCACACTCTCTCAGCCCCAGAAAAGCCATGGCAAAACCCCTGTGGAGATTTTTCCCAGAAAACCCCAAGAACAAGTAATAACAACAATAATCAATATCATCATGGCGGGTGGCGGTGGCGGCAGGACCGGCCTGGGGTTGGTCCAAAGGCCTCGGGGAGGTGCATTCGGGCCCCCCCGAGACCTTAGGTTGCCTACCCCTGGCCTACCTGTTTCTGATGTAATGCCAAACTGTGGTTTGTGGTTTCACTTGAATGTACAAAAGAAGGAGAAGAAGAGAGGTTGCCCAAGCACATAATATGTGTGCCTTTAGTATCAATCCATGTTGAGTATTCCATCTGAACCATCTTGGTGATATATTCTTACACATTAATGTACTGGGAATTATCTTTTGTTTTCTGTTGGGAAGTCTTGACTATAGCCTGGCATCATATGAACACGCAAATTGTATGAGTTCTCGACACACTTTTTCTTAGGGCCTAACTGCATAGGATTTGGAAGTGTGTATTATAAATACCAGACAGTTCACTCCACCCTCCTCCTTCTAGATAGGAAGAATTCCCATTCTTTGGGAATGTGTAGTTTTGAAGAGAGACATGATAGGTTGGATAGGTTAAGTGCAACTACTGTGTTCAAAATATTTTACACTTAAAGTTCCTTTTGATTATTAAAAATAGCCATGAGGGGAGCTGATAAAAGCATACTGTGTGTAATCCATCATTAGGCTGTTATGAGCTTTGTCCTGACTTTTCATCTTAATCAAAGAGTAAATGGTTGCTTAAACTTATTTTTTCACAGGTTTCTAAACTAGATTCGAAGGACCTCAAGTTTGAAGATGTGGCTTGACTCGCTTCTCTTGCTTTTGTGGATAGGTGGGGAGGCATCCAGCAACCCTGATATTAAGAAGATTAGAAGAGCCCAGGAGTTTGTCTAAACTGGTGTCTTAAATCAATAAGATTTTGTTGATCTTTGCCCAGAAAACAAAAAGTTTGAAAATTAATTTTTAAAGATGAAGAAATAATAACATGATAGTAAAATGTCATTGAAGAAGTACAGTGTGTCTTAAAAGTAATTCCTCTTTCTGAAATAACCCAGTGTTTTTGTGAGAATAATATGGAAACAATAATCCTATGAACTGTAAAGCTTCTCTATAATCAGTAATTTCTAAACAGTAAGAACCAATAAACTAATGAATAATTAGATTTCATATCTGTTTCACATGTCAGTTGGGTGATCAACTTAGCCAGTTGTCCCAAAATTTTGGTTATTTTGAAGTCTTAAGTTATGAATTAGTCATTGAACAGCCATCTCTATAGGCATATGTGTAGTTGGAAGTAACTACCATTGAGCTCACTGGGGCATACTCTTAGCTAAATGGTAACAGAATTACAACCTAAAGTCAAAATTGAATTTGTAAGTTCCAGCTAGAACAGATCCATTAAATTACTGGAACTTACACAGGTGTTAATTTACCAAATTTTCATTGATTCAGTAGATCTGGTCTAATCTCAGAGCCACTGGCAATAATCTTGGAGAACAGGAGAAATCCCAGCAGACTGGAGGAGGGCAAGCATTATCCCCATCTTCAAAAAGGGGGAAAAAGAGGATCCCAACGACTATCGTCCAGTTGATCTGACATCAATACTGGGAAAGATTCTAGAACAGTTCATTAAACAGAGAGTCTATGAACATTTAGAAGGCAATGCCATAATCACTAAAAGTCAACATGGGTTTCTCAAAAACAAGTCATACCAGACTAATCTGATCTCTCTTTTTGATAAAATTACCAGCTTGGTAGATGAAAGGAATGTGGTAGACATAGTATATCTTGATTTCAGTAAGGCTTTTGATAAGGTACCCCATGATATTCTTGCAAACAAGATAGTAAAATGTGGGCTAGGCAATACAGCTGTTAGGTTGGTTGACTGACCAAACCCAAAGGGTGCTCAACAGTGGCTCCTCTTCATCCTGGAGAGAATTGACCAGTGTGGTGTCACAGGGTTCTGTTCTAGGCCCAGTGCTATTTAACATCTTTATCAATGACTTAATAAAGAATAGGGGGCATGCTTCTCAAATTTGCAGATGACACCAAATTAGGAGGAATAGCTAATACCCCAGAGGACAGGATGAAAATTAATAAATTAATAGAACTTAATAGATTAGAAAGCTGGGCAAAAGCTAACAAAATGAATTTCAACACGAAGAATGTATTGCACTGAGAGCAAAATAATAATAATGAAATACATAAATATAAGATGGGGGACTCCTGTCTTAATGAAATTATGTGTGAGAGGATCTAGGAGTCCTAGTGGACTACAAGTTGAACATGAGTGAACAGTGTGATGCAGCAGCTAAAAAAGCCAGTGCGATTTTAGGCTGCATCAATAGAAGTATAGTGTCTAGATCAAAGGAAGTAAATAGTGCCACTCTATTCTGCTTTGGTCAGGCCTCACTTGTATCCAGTTTCATTCAAAAAGGATGTTGACAAATTGGAGCGTGTCCAGAGAAGGATGACTAAAATGGTGAATGGTCTGGAAACCATGCCCTATGAGGAACGATTTAGGGAACTGGGTATGTTTAGCCTGGAAAAGAGATGGTTAACGGATACAAGCTACAGGAAAAGATTCCACTTCAACATTAGGAGGAACTTCCTGACAGCGAGAGCTGTTCAACAGTGGAACACACTCCCTCAGAGTGTGGTGGAGTCTCTTTCTTTGGAGGTCTTTAAAGAGAGGCTGGATGGGCATCTGTCGGGGATGCTTTGATTTTGAGATCCTGCATGCTGGGGGTTGGACTGGATGACCCTTGTGATGTTTTCCAACTCTATGATTCTATGATTCTAGTTGGGGCTAACAACTGGATTTAGGCTTGTTTTTCAGAGAATTATTGCACTCTTCCATCTGGTGACAACGTCTAGTGTATGAGCAGCAACTCTGTCTGAGGTTTTGGACTAGAACCAGTGAATGAAAATTGCTAGGAAGCAGATTTTGGCTGAACATTTGATGAAACTTCCTAAAAATAAGAGTTGTTCCAACACTGAAACAGACTGGCATTGGAAGAGATGTGCTAATTCACTGAAGGTATTTAAATAGAGACTGGACAGCCATCTCACATGTAGGAACATACAAAAGTTCTTTATATGGAATCAGAAAATTGGTCTTTCTGTTTCAGTATTGTTGACTCTGGCAGGCAGCAGCTTTCCAGCCCCACCTAAAAGCACTGGGATTGACTTTCTCAAGCTTCAAACTTTTAGCATTTAAAACATGTGCCATTGAGATATGACCCCTCAAATACCGTATTTATATTTATCATTCTAGATCCTGTAGTGAGCAGGAGACTGGACTAGCTGATCTTCAAGGTATCTCTGATTCTGTGACTCTGGGTCTTTACAGACTGCAAGAAATAATGCAGACTGAGATCACTTTAACTGTCCTGGCTCAGTGCTAGGGAATCATGGGAATTGTATTTTTTTTCTGGGACATTGAGCCTTCTCTGTCAGAGAGCTCTGGTGCCACAATAAACTACAGTTCCCATGATTCCCTAGCACTGAGGGCAGTTAAAGTGGCCTCAAGCTGCATTATTTCTGGCAGTCTGTAAAAGCCCTCAGATAACAAGCGTGTTAAAAGTTAAATGGTTCACAAATATTTAATTAAACAGAGTGTCACTGAAATGGTCATTTATTTAATTATTTCCCCTCCCCTCCACCCTCCTCCCAAAACTGAGACTGGAGACATTTCACAAGAAGATTTTAAAAAACAAATATATATAAACACACAGTACATTATAATATTAAAATAGAATTAAAGAGAGTATTATCTTAAAACAAAACATTAAAAACAATGTAAAAAACACACCAGTAAAAAAAATAGTATTCCCAGTTGAAACTCCTTCTTTAGCAGCTAGTCAGTGGTAAAAAAAACCTTCCTAAATAAATACAAATTGGAAAATATAACAAATATGTAACATAAAATGAACACTAAGCCTAGTGGCTATACCATTCTCAATCTCCTGCACTGAAGCAGGCAAAAGAACACTGTAAAACACCTTTCTATGCCATTTCCTTACCAGTTCAATTGTATATGTGCTGAGGCATAAAGACTGTGAGAAACAGTTTTCCTTTACATTGACTGATAAAGACTGATTTTGAGGGACAAGTCCCAATTCCTTGTTTTTAATACTGATGTGGTTGTGGTGTGGGAGTCAGGAACCTGAACTAAAAGGTGGAATGAGATTTCATTCACTTGTCGGCTTTGAAATGTCAAAGTGGGTTCGCTGACAGAACCTCTAACCAGTGCAGTAGATTGATATTTGTATTTAAAGTCATCACATGTAAATCTTATTTAAGCATCCATCTATTTGTTTGTTTGTTTGTTTGCTTATTATTTGATTTCTATCCCACCTTTCTCCCTGAAAAGGACCCAGGGTGGCTCACAAATAAAAATTCTAAAAAACATACTACAATAAAACAATTTAAAAAATTATGTAACATAATATAAAATTACAGACATTAAAACCACACTAGCATTACTCTGACTCCTAGGGGTGAGTCAGACATGGGTGTATGTGGCAGAGATATAGGGACTAGCACCTCCAATAATCAAAGCTCCTCGAAACCGGTACTTGTGAATCCAGGTTCCCAGACACTTCATACTATGAACCCAGTTCTGATGAGAGGTTAGCATCCCAAGAGCTACTTACTAGCTCTCTAGTAGAGGCAATGTGTGAAGCAAGATCATAGAGAAGGCAACTCATCGCTAGGCAGGCCAGTGTTGTGTCCCACCACTTTTTGTTACGATGAGCCCAGAAGCAAACAGGACCTTGGAGGGAAACAAGGGTTCTGTTGGTAGCCCTGGTATTGCTGGGGTTCAGTGGAATTTGGTGGAGAAAGTTGTTGTGGGATCACCTCTTGGCAATATGATCTGCTCAAGAAGGTTGTGGGTTGAAGTAAATCAATGCGCTGTCATTGGACCCATGCCATTGAACTCTAGACCTTCCAAGATAATCTTTGAGTTCATGGGCAGCAGTCTGTAAGATGAATCCCAGAACTAAAAGTGCATTACCCATCTGGCAGAATAATCACCCTCCCCGACCCCTACTCATGAGGAGGCCAGATTTAGGGCCCAGGAGTTATGCCAGGAAGAAGCATCAGCAATATCATCTGGGGCCCAGGGAGTACTGATGTGACACTGTCCTCCTCTGTTTCTTTGCTATTCAACGTACCTTGATTGCTAATTCCATGGACACTTCCTTGGTCTCTCTGTTAAGTCAAGAAGATGAATGGGAAAGATATTCCCACCTGATATTGTGATTCATGATAAGGAGGTGGAACCTAAGGAAGAGTCAAGGCTTCAAGAGATGTAAAATGCTTTCTTGTATAGATTGTGTTCTCATCCTCCTCTTGTAAACTCATGCTCTCTCTCAAGGGTGATGCCACCAGGAAGGTAGTAGGATACAATGTAAGAACAATGGTAACAGTCAAAAAGTAATACACGACTTGCCAGCTCCATATTCAGCTCTATAGCATCCATGACCATTGGCCATGGTGGCTGAAATTGATTGGAACCATAATTCAGTAACAACTGGAAGCCACCATTTGCCACCATTTCTCCATTGTTTCTCCAACAAGTTCATTAACAGCTGAAG
Source organism: Phrynosoma platyrhinos (assembly GCA_020142125.1). NCBI lineage: Eukaryota > Metazoa > Chordata > Lepidosauria > Squamata > Phrynosomatidae > Phrynosoma > Phrynosoma platyrhinos. The sequence continues at coordinate 89,357,021 of CM034701.1, read as the reverse complement.
TTCATATTCTGAATTACCTTCGTGCTGCATTTGCATAAAAAGAACACACAACACTGTAACAATTAGGATTCCTGTAAACTTTAGAAATGAAGATAAGTGTGAGAATTAACTCCAAATGAAAGCATAGAAGCAGGAAGAATATAAAATAATCCATACATTTCTCTTCCCTTGCTCAGCAAGCTAGAAGAAAATAAGTAGGTGGAACAGAAGATTTAAATTTATGGAAATGCTCAGTCCTGAATTGGTCCTGGCAACCTGTATGGCAGTCGTGAAGAATAATGCCAATGGATATGCAATACATTTTTCCTTCACCCCCAATTTGCAACTTGTCCCTAGACACTTGGATAAAAGAGTAGGGATTCCATGGCAAATAACATATTACTGACACTATTACTTTTGTTGGGAAAGGGTGAAGATCTCTGTGTAAGCTCAAATATTATCCCAGAGTTCTCTGTTACTTTATTAGGGCCCCCTCTGGCTCCACCCTCCTTGGGGTGCAGGATTGAATTGACAAATGAAAAGATGGTCAATCTGCTCACCACTTCTGTTTTCACCATGGTTCACAGACAGCCATGGGAACACGGTGTCTCAAGTGGTTAAGACGCTGACTGTTGATTGCAAGATCAGCAGGTTGGCAGTTCAAGACCCAGGTGCTGCATGATGGGGTGAGCTCCTGTCACTAGTCCCAGCTTCTGCCAACCTGGCAATTTGAAAGCATGTAAATACAAGTAGATAAATAGGTACCACTGTGCCATCATGCTGGCCACATGATCACAAAGTCGTCTGACAACACTGGCTCTTTGGCTTAGTAATAGAGATGAGCACCGGCCCCTATGGTCAGACACAACTTGACAACCTTGTTGATGGGGAATACCTTTACATTTACACAAACAGCCCCTTTGTTCCGTTCCCATTTCCTTTCTCCCTCAAACCCAGGCCAGCAAGGAAGACTACATGGGTCTCATGGCCACTACTTTCCCTTAAATATAGGCAATATCTGTACCACATCTTCACCATTCCAAACTCCTCTATAGGTTGGAAACAACCATCACTTTCCTGCACCAGTCACCAGCCAGAACAAGAGCAACAAGCTTCTCTTCCTTTGAAGGCCTGCTGTGTTGAAGGCAATGTTTCTATGCCTCACAAAATGTGTTAGTGGATTGATTCCAGAAAGGCAAGAGACAGACCCATTGGATTCAAGCCCTTAATGTTAGCTGGAGGAATGAAGACCCTATCTTCTTGCTATTTTACCTGGATGCAATTGCCAGCTGGGGCCTGGTGCGTTTCCGGTAAAGGAGGAAAACAGCTTGTAGCCAATGGGAATAAACACGATGAGTCCCCCACATCTGACAGCTTTAGAAGCACTACTCTAAGAGACATGGACTTGTTCAACTTTTAATAATCTGCCAGGATTTAAAATTCTCATACTCCACAAGAGTGTTATCAAAAATAGAAGTAGAAAAGAATGGCATCCCAGCAGAATATGATACATATGTATCCATGATAAAACCAAAAGCCCTGTCCAACCATGAAGAAAAATACCACAATTAGACAACATATTTAGTTTTTATGAGAAGCAGCACAAATACAGCGCAATTCTGGTCAGTTCTTTTCATGGAAAGGAAAAGAGGAAATATAGTGAAGAGTTAAAAATTCATTATTTTAAAAAAGGGGCAACCAGAATGATCTGCGCTATTGGAGCAAATACACTATGAGGAAAGGTTATATAATTTGGGGCTATTTAATTTGGGAAAAAGACAAAGGGAGGTACGATAGTGTGTGTATGTGTGTGTACGTGACTTCAAGTTGCTTGTCAACTTATGGTAAACCCCATTAATTTCATAGGGTTTTCTTAGGCAAGGAATATCCAGAGATGGTTTTGCCAGTGCCTTCCTCTGAAATATAGCCACCTAGTATTTGTTGGTGGTCTCCTATTCATGTACTAACCAGAGCTGACCCTGCTTAGATTTGAAACATACTAGATTGCAAAAGATTTCCCTGTTGAGATGCAAACGAATTTTAAATTTCCTGGATTTTTTGAATCTCCCTATAGCCACAGGGCCAGAAGGAGGAGGAACCTGCCTGCAAAAGATATCCTCCCCACCATATACCATCTTAACTAAAGACTGAAACAACATGTAGACATCTGACTAACATCTCCAATTGTTTTTCTCCTGTTTGGTTTGTAACATCTTGCCTAATGAAGAAGCCCATGGAGCTTCAAAAGCTTGCAACATTGTGCATTTTGGTTGCCCAATAAAGGTATCACTGATGGATTTTTGTTTGAATTTGCTAAATGGCCAACACAGCTACCCCTGTATGTTTTCTAGATTTGAAGATCAAACAGGATCTGGTGACAGAGGTGTATATAATTATGCATAATGTGGAGAAATTAGGGATAAGATTTTCTCCTCCTCTCACAATCCTAAAAACCTAGGGTCACCCATTGTAGCTAAGTGGTAAGAGATTCATAAAAGGTCAATGGAAGTACTTCATAAGGCACATAACTAAACTAAAACTGACAGCCACAAGATATAATTATGGCTGCTAAAATGGATGGCTTGGAATTGTATAAATTCATGGAAACTACTAGTCAAGATGGAAAAAGTTGGATATAATGTCTCTGTGAGGTCCTTTATCCATAACTGATGTCAGCTGTGATGACAAGCCAATAGCAAGATTTCATCTTCTTTTTTGCTGTACATATATTAAAGTACATTTTCTTGAAAATAAATAGATAAAATAATAATCTTGTGCCTCTTTCTCTTACATTTGTAGCTGAATAATTGTGTTCATGTTTCTACTATATTTTGTGTAATTATACATTTGTGTACCAGTTTCCTATCTACAAGAATGAAAATTGGTTTTAAAATATTAATGAATAATAAATAATGGGGCTGATACAGAAATCTGAGATGTTTGAAAGAAACCCATTATATTTGGTATAGTATACAGATTTAACTTGTACAAACATTTTGGGAAATTGTCATAAAAACATTTGGTTACTAATATACCCAGAAGTAAGTTCTGTTGAGTTCACTGGAGCTTACTCCCAGGTAAGTGTGCATAGGATTCAAGTCTAAATTACACGGATTTATTGCAGAACTCTGGCTTGGTGGTGGCAACTTTTAGAACATGAGTAGTAGCCGTGTCTGAGGTTTTGGATGAAAACATGAAATATTCAATACTTGGAAGCCATTGGATTATATGGAAATAATTAATATGACCAACACCAGTCCTAGCAACTCAGGCTTTAGTTTGGGAAAATATTTGCTTCTCTAATGAACAGTCTGTATATGATTTTTCTCTTTTAACTTGTTGAACTGAAATCATAAACTTTTACAACCATTGGCACATGTCGATGTGAAAAATGATTTTTTTTTATTTTACTGTGCAATAAATTTACATTTTAATGAATCTAATTGGCTCTGTTTTTATTTTTCATATTTTTGTTATTTACTTAGGTTTAACTACTCTGGTCTGGTGGCTTGGACAGCAAATTGAGACCCTGATTAAGCATGGTAGTGAAGTGTGCTTTAAACTTTAAACTTAGAAATAATCCTGTTGATGTCAGAATGGCCTAAACAGGGACTTCTGGGGGTCTGTTCTTGGCATTGGCAGTTACATGCTATGTGATATCTAATAATTCAGTGATTTAAGTTCTGAGGGCTTACATTGCATTATATTTTTTGCAATGTTACCTTTGGTGGTTGCCATCTGCCTCCATGTTATGTTAGCACAGAACTTCAGTTGACCACAACATTTTTGCTTATCTTTGATGAATTTTTAATAGAATTTAGGCACAAGTATATGAGGTACTGGTTTATAGTGAGCCATGTGGCAGCTCAATTTGGTCTCCAGAGACCTTTCTTTTGGCCACCAGCAAAGCACCTGATCCCAATCTCTCGCACACACACACACACTGTCTCTTATCTGCTCCTTCTCACTGCTTTGCTTCTAGATGAAAGTCAGCATCTTAGACTTAAGAGAGGGACTACACATTTCATACTACTGAACTCAGCACATAAGAACTGTGGTGTATCAGATGATATTCCCACCTTTCCCAACCTTGGGGATGTGGTGGCTTAGTGGTTAAGATGCCAATTCTTGTGATCACAAGATGGGCAGGTCGGCAGTTTGAGGCCCAAGTGCTGCATGATGGGATAAGCTCCTGTCACTAATCCCAGCTTCTGCGAGTCTAGCAATTCGAAAGCATGCAAATACAAGTAGGTAAATAGGTACCACTTCAGTGGGAAGGTAACAGCATTCTGTGCAGTCGTGCTGTGCAGTTGTTTTCAGACAATGCTGGGTCTTTGGTTTAGTAATGGATGATTCATGTCAGGGGGAAATCTTTACCTTCCCTCCCAACCTTAGAGTCACCTAAGGTTGGTATAGGGCCAGAAACAACTTGAGGGCACACAGCAACAACAAACAACAGCTCCTAGCAAGAACAGAAGATTTCATCTAAACATCAAGAAGAACTTCCTGACAATAAGAGTTGTTCAACAGTGGAACACACTCCCTCAGAGGGTGGTGGAATCTCTTCTTTAGAGGTTTTTAAACAGAGGCTGGTTGACCACCTGTTGAGGGTGCTTTGACTGTGAGTTCCTGCATGGCAGGGGGTTGGACTGGATGGTCCTTGAGGTCTCTTCCAGCACTATGATTCTATGATTCATGGTAAACTTGACCTTGTGTGAACACCACATAATTTCACCCCACATAATAGATGGGATATAGCCTCCCTGATGATGTTTGTATTCTAAAATGGGGGTGATGTATGCTACAATGCAGAAGAGTAGGTGTTCACAACTTTCATGAAATGAGAACCCATTCCTTCTTGCGACAGGTGGAGGACACAGAAAGAGAGATGAAGAGCCCAAGTGAAGATGAACTTGGAAGCGACATTAAAGTAACAATGTTTACTTGTTAATTTTTTTTTCTTTACAAAGGCAACCAAAGGCAACATTTTTGTTTTCAAATATTTTAGATACAAAAGTTGCCACCCTATTAGTTATGATGCCATAAGTAAAACTTACCACCAAGTAACTCAGTGGTTCTCAAAGTATGGAGTGGGATCTCAGGGTGTGTATGTGTGCGTGCTTGCAAAAGTTGCTCAAAGGGGTGTGAAGCATTGAGATATGGAGGCCTTGATCCCCCATCCTTCTCCTCTTCCTCTTCGCAAACCTTTTCTGTCTTGGAGTGGAACAGAAGGGCAAGAAGAACACTTGGAGCCTCTGCCTGAGGGAGGAGGAAGAGGAGAACTATTTTTTTTTCATATAATGTTAAAATATGAATATACATGATTGTGAAAGTGAGAATGAAAATATGCACATTAAAAAAATATTTTTATTCATATACTAAGTCAAGGGGAAGGTCACGATGACCAGATGTAGATGAAAAGTGGTTCACAAAGGTAAATTTGATTACCAATAACTGTTTCCTATTCACATTTGGAATGTGATTTGGATGTCATGGGGCTTGTCTAAAGGTAAAGATAGATATAAAGAAAGGTAAAGATAGTCCCTTGATATGAATGTCTAGTCGTAACTGACTGTAGGGGGCAGTATTCATCTCTGTTTCCAAGCCAAAGAGCCAGAGTTGTCCAATGACTACACTGGTAGTCATGTGGCCAGCATGACCACACCAAATGCTGTTACCTTCCCACCAAAGTGGCACCTATCTATCTACTTGCATTTGCATGCTTTTGAACTGCTAGATTGTCAGAACCTGGGACTAGTGATGGGAGCTCACTCCATCATGCAGCACTCAGGCCTCAAAATGCCAACCTTCCAATCTCCCAATCGTCAGAATTAGCATCTTAACCACTAAGCCATCACATCCCATGTCTACATTACCTATAAACCCCTAATTCCCCCTGGGCTGACTGCATGTAGTTTACACTGTCCCCAAACCCTGAATTGGCTCTGGGCCATTTACACAATGCCCAGGCTTGATTCGGGTTTCCATCCCCTGTCATTGCATTAAATGGACTTACTTTTCATTCTAGGTTTTCCAGAAAACCCAGAACAAAATGTGACAATGGCCAGCTCCCTTCCCACACAGGCCCTGTCAGGATTACTACTGCTGGTGTGAATTGCTCTGAAGACCAAACAACTTTTGCCCACAGTGGCAGTGCCAGCTGGCTCTCAGGGTTGCAAGGAAAGGCAATTGCCCGTCATTTGCCAAAAACCTGTAGCAGGTATGGGGGGGGGGTGAATTTGGGTGGAATTTGGAGCCAGAATACTCTGGGGGCAGCCCAGAGTACTCTGGCAAATGTAGACGAGCCTATGGTAGTTATTGCCCTTAAACCCACAATAATAGCCAGTCGGATGTCCCAGGTGGACCAAGTTCTGTGGCTCCGGTGAGCAGGGTGCTGCAGGATGGTTTCACCAGCCTCTTTTCACAAACAAGCAGTGAGTGGCTGGCTTTTAAGTTAGGTTTCAAGGGCTGGCTCAGGGGATGGACTGTTGCTGCAATGCTGTAGCTTTGTCTCTGATGCAGCCAATGATGTCATTTTTAGAATTTTTGCATAAGAGTAAATGGAGGGGCCAGACCATTTTTCTGGAGGGTTGTGACCTGCTAATAACACATTATGTTACTCATGGGAAACAATGACTAACAATAACAGTGTTTTTAACAGTGTTCAGAACATTGGGTTTAAATATTAATTTCATTTAATTTGCTAACATTGCTTGTTGAAAAAGGGGCATTAATAAATGGTTGTTAAGACTGAGATGGTAGAAATGTAATGTGCTGCATTAATCATTAATATATTTATTAATGATACCATTTGTTAAAGAAATATTGCATATTTTCCTCCTGCAAAAGTACTCTTTTCATCATTTTTAAGTTGCCTTCTCTAATCGCAGAGACAGGCAGGCAGATATGAGAGATCTCTCACACCTTCTAGTCCTGTCTTCCAGAGTGTCTGCCTTCAACTTTTCACAATCTTCCTCCCAAGATGCCCCCAAGCAGGTTTTTTTTTAACTTTTTAAAGACAATCCAGCTTTCCATGTGAACCCCTTCTGCCTCTTGAGACAATGCTCTGCAATGAGTAAGCAGTCAAAACATAATTTCTTGCATCACAGGAGTAACAACTGATCTCAGTCAAGACTCTAAAGGAATGGGGAAAATGAATTAGTATCCAAGGATTTCTTTGCAACACTGATACAGAAAAGGTTTACTACTGCCTTCCTCTTAGATTGAGCAAGTATGACAAGTCACACTCCCCTGGCCTAAGAGGAAGGAAATGGCAAGCCTCTGAACAAATCTTGCCAAGAAAAACCACAGTAGAGTTGCCTTAGGACCTTAATCCA
>CM034701.1:89334551-89345069 GCA_020142125.1 Phrynosoma platyrhinos | reverse complement strand
ACTTATCTCAAGAAGCTAAGCCATTCATAATACACACAAATCCATTAGTGTTTCAAATCTTTGTCATGTCTGTTGCAAGAATGTGACCAGGTTGCTCCTCTGGAAAATGCACATTACCACTTTTAAAATGCACTGACTTTTCACAAATTATACAATCCGTGCTCCTGTCAGCCAACAAGTAGGAGTGGAAATCACATTACTTCTGTTTATATCTGTGAATTAAAAACAATAAAATGTGTGTGTGTGTGTGTTGGTTGGTTGATGGGTGGGTGCATAAATAATTCTTCTGCATCATCCTGAGTAAGGGTGTTTCTAAATATGGCTGTTCTGCGCAACCAATGTTCCTCATTCATGTAATTTTACAGAACATCCAGAGCTCACTGTTTTCCATTTGTAACCATCTTGTGTTTTCCAACCATTTCTTTTATCTCTCCCCACAGCTCTGAAAAATCTTTAAGAGAGGATGGTCACACAAGGATTTTTGATTGATAATGCTGTCTGGATGTACCCTGAAGGTTGTAAAGAGATGTTAGTGTTGGATATTATATAAACAATGATATCCATTTAATAAGCACAGCAGCAACAGCGTGTGCCCCAACAGTATATATCTGAGCTTCCAAAATATTCCACTTTGTCATGCTTGCATCCTATGGAATTCTGGGTTTTGCAGTTTAGGTGCTAGAGCTCTCTGGCAGAAAATTTTAACTGTCTCTCCCTAAACTCCCAGTCCCAGGACTCTCTAAGATAGAGCCATGGCAGTTAAAGAAGAATCATAGTGCTATATCTGTTTAATGGGCAAGGGACCCTAAACCTGAAGGAAGGGATATGAAACCCCACTTCATATATTGCAGAATATATTGACCACAATTTTCATTCTGCTCCTCCAACAATTGCCTCTATGTGACTCAATAGATGAACTGTAGAATCTTGTGCTTGTATGCATTGCACTTCTCTTTCTTACACCCATACACACTAGTTATTGTTGTTGTTAGCTGCTTCTGAGTTAATCTCGACTCATGGCAACACTATGAATGAGACGTCCCCAAGCCCCCTATCCAATACCTCCCTGCTCAGGTCCTGTAACACACTAGTTATAAACACACTAGTTATAACTAACTAGGTAGTAAAACACTAGTTAATAACTCCCTTTATTGTTCTTTTAAGAGCTGCTGCAACTATATACTCATCCAAAATGAAATGGTAGAAGTTAAGTGTCCATTAGTTTCCTCACTGTGTGACTTTCAAGATAAAGAAAGAACATCAAGTCCCCCTGTTATCAATTTTTCAAAGTTAAACAACTTGCTTACTACTGCTTTTGTACTGGAGAGCAGTTTATTGCTTTTATCTCCTAAAGTATACTAGGAAGCTCTCAACTCATTCAAATGAAGCAATGGCCAACTGTTTACAAAGCAGTGTATCTTCAGCCAACAAACTTATCTCAAGAAGCTAAGCCATTCATAATACACACAAATCCATTAGGGTTTAAAATCTTTGTTATGTCTGTTGCAAGAATGTGACCTCATTGCTCCTCTGGAAAATGCACATTACCACTTTTAAAATGCACTGACTTTTCACAAATTATACAACCCGTGCTCCTGTCAGCCAACAAGTAGGAGTGGAAATCACACTACTTCTCCTGCCCCCAATTAATTCCCTCCTATTCTTCTTAAATAAGCAAGAAGAGCCTTGGGTTGCATCCACACTACACAATTACAACAGTTTGATATCACTTTAGAATAGAACATATGTTTCTGTACTAAACATCACAGACAGCATGATATAGTGGTTTGTGTGATGGACTAGGACTCTGGGAGGCCAGATCTTAAATCCCTATTCAGCTATGGAAGTTGACTGGATGACCCTAGGCAAGTCAGACTCTTTCATCCTAAGAGAAAGGCAATGGCAAACCTCCTCTAATAAATCTAGCCAGAGAAAACCCTACATCAGGATTGTCTCAGAAGAAGGAGGTGTGAAATTTGGAGGAAGGAACATCAACAATTTAATATGTGCAGATGACACCATACTCTTAGCCGAGAATATCAAAGATTTGTAAAGATTATTGAAGAAATTAAAGGGAAAAAGTGCAAAGGCAAGTTTACAGTTGAACATTAGAAAAACAAAAATAATGACCACAGTTGATCTACATAATTTTAAAATAGATGATGAAGACATTTAAATAGTTTAAGATTTTCCATACCTGGGCTCAGCCATTAATCAGACTGCAGTGACTGCAGTCAAGAAATCAGAAAATGACTAGGACTTGGAAGGACAGCTATGAAGGAACTAAAAAAGATCCTAAAGTGTAAAGATGTATCATTGAATACTAAAGTTAGGATAGTCTATGCCATAATATTCCCTGTCTCTATGAGCCTTTGCAGACTGCCAGAAATAGTGCAAATTGAATCCACTTTAACTGCCCTGACTCAGGGCTAGGGAATCATGGGAACTGTAGTTTATTGTGGCACCAGAGCTCTCTGACAGAGAAGTCTCAATGTCTCAGAAAAAAATACAATTCCCATGATTCTCTAGCACTGAACCAGAGCAGTTAAAGTGGTCTCAATTTGCACTATTTCTGGCAGTCTGCAAAGGCCCTATGTATAGTTGTGAACGCTGGATAGTGTAAAAACCTGATAGGAAGAAAATAAACTCATTTGAGACGTAGTGCAGGAGAAGAATTCTGTTGATACTACAGACTCCTAAAAAAACAAATGATTAGGCCCTAGAGCAAATTAGACCTGAACTCTCCCTAAAAGCAAAGATGACCAAATTGAGACTGCCATATCTTGGCCGTACCATTAGAAGGACTCACTGGAAAAGACAATAATTGTAGATAAAGTGGAAGGAAAAAGGAAAAAGAAACACCACAAATCAGATGGATAGATTGAATCAGGTAATCTACAAAGTCTGCAAGACCTGAGGAAGTGTGGTTGAGGATGGGGTGATTTTGAGGTTTCTCATTCATAGGGTTGCCATAGGTCAAAGTCAACTTGAAGGCAGCTAACAATAACAAAGGTTGTCATAAGCTGGAATTGACATGAAGGCACATAATAAAAGCTAGAAGTCAAATATCAAGTTTCACAAGTTTGCAAGATACTTTGGTAGAACTTTTATGTTCATGCTGAGACTCTTGACTTAGAACTGCGTTCCTTAGGCTGTATAAGCAACTTCTAATTATCTTGAGTTTCAAATTAGATTGCGGTGTTGCTTTGTGATCTACTGTTTAAGAAACATCCCATGCCCTTATAGTATAGTGTTTTCTAAACTGAGGGCTATGCCACACTTCAGTTTAAACACTTAAACACTCTCCATGAACTTCATAAATGAACATGAAATTACAGGATGGGGAAAAATATTTTTCATTGAGATTTACCTTACACTGGAAACAGTGTTCGTTACAATATTGAAAACTCTGTAGTTGCTGTTGTTCATTGTCCTCTCCAAGTACCAAGATGTTCCAGGGTCAGCATGACAAAGTGGTGCCTTTGTAATATTCATTTACAAATGTAAAAGAGATCATAGTGGAAGCAAGTAGACCCTGCAGCAACAGACATCACTGCCAATAATCCTACACTTGATGCATAATTGCCTTGCAGAGCCAATGCACCTGACACGTCACCTTCAGCCAGCTTTCAGAAATCTCTCTCCCCCAGATTTAAACTGTTTCAAGTTATTTCTCACTCCCTTTTCCAACATCACGAGGGTTTCACTTTCCAAAGTCTCATTATATTTTGAAAATGGACAAAGATCCAAACCCACACCCACTGATTAAACATTTGCCAATTGTGAAGTCAAAGGCCTGCATGGCCAGCATCCATAGGTATCAGAAGATGCCAGCCACAGATGCAGGAGAAATGTCAAGAATACATCTTTCTAGAACATGGCCTCACAGCCTGAAAAACCCACAAAAACCTATTTGCTGATTGTCAAGTCATCAGAGGAAGAGTAAGAAAAGACTGAAGACCCACTCAACTACCACCCTCCCTGGCATCTGTAATTGCATTATTACTTTTTTGAGGAGGAATTATTTATTGCCTAATATGACTTGTAGTTGAACTGTTCCTCAGTAATGTCTAATTATAGCCTTATTTCATAATTAAGGAAGAAAATGTCTTAATCAGCTCCCAAAGCACAACCCAAGGCAAGCAGTAAGATTTTTCTTCCTCCTAATGATTTTGAAAGTGATCATGGGAACAATGATTTCAAGAGTATGAATGAATAGCAAAAATATAATTATTGCTTGGATTGAAATCACTTTGTATAAAATTGCTAATAGGATTTTGGCTGCATGTGAAAAAGCCATTTAAAATGGTCATAATGAAAAACTTGGAGGCTTCTCACCATACATGCCCTCCATGCATACAGATCAATTTTACCGATGTCTACTCATAAGAAAGTTCTACAGTTTACTTTCAGGAAAGCAAATACAGGATTGCTACATGGTTCAGTCAAATGTAGCTATTCAAAACTTTCTTGAAGGCATAATTAATTATTTATAGCAGCACAATGTGGGTTTACAACCTCCCCCCCCTTATGTTCCCCATACATCTGCAAAGTGAATTAATTGTTATTTCTATTTTATAGATTGAAAAAAAGCAAGACACTATTCAAACAAAGTGCTTCATATCATTTTTAAAATGAGGCTACATATTTTTCATAAGGCCAAAGTTTTCTAACTCTTATTTACACCATTTTTATGTTTGTATATTACAAACACCTTTAAAAGCTGTACTGATTAGGGAACATACATTCTTGACATACCTCAGGAATAAAAGCCTCTGACAAAGAAGCTAGAAAGTCTTTTTATGCCTGCCCAGCCCCCACTTTGCCTCCTTAGCTTCTGTCCAGCTGAAAGTTTATTTAGCAGAATCAGCATTGGGAGGATGGTAAAGGAGGGCTGGAGAAACACAGACTTTTGTTTCAGATTGTAGCAGCATGTCTGCTGTAAACAATACAATAAGGCTTGAACTTTGAAAGAATGGGATTCTACTGTAGCTGATCCTACTGCAGCTGTGTGTGCTTCAATACAACAGACAGGGTAAACAGCAGCAAACCCGAGAATCCCTTACGGAGCATGTGTCAACAGCAAAACAGAAAAAGCAGATATTTCTACCTCACAAGTCACCCCTGTCATATTAAGAAGCATAGATCTCTAAGTCTGGCCACCTAAATGGAAATCATAGGAAAAGTTTAGCCTGGTGGGGAAAAAAATCATTCTTGAAATAAAGCTTTCATGGTTTCTAGAAGGATCAAAATGTTTCTTTTTTACTTATGCTTGACTTACCTGACCTAATTGTACCATTTCACATCTAAAAATGGTTAGTTTTAGATTAAAAAACTAACTGTTGAATTGTGCTTCTTTTTTGTAGTTCAGGAGCCTATTCCTATTCTTTCCATGTCATTTCTGCCTCTGTAGCAAATTTTCTGTCAGGGGCTAGGCAGACAGCATAAAGAGCTGGCTTGGGGGCAGAATGGGGGTGTGGTAACTGCGTGCCAGCCACCCGGACTCTGCCCCCATGCCAGCTTCATTCTGTGTGCCCACCACACGGCAGGAGGCGTCATGGAGCTCTCTTGGCCCAATATCTACATGTGCTGCACCAAAGGAGTGCAGAAAAACTGCTGCCGCTGTATCTAAAGCGTCCTTTGTGTGGTGCAAAGAAGAGCCGCTTGGGGAAGCCTGTACAGCCCCTAAATGAAGTAATGTCCAGGAACACATCTAGCTTGTTAACTGAAGTATACCTGTATTCAGCTGTTAATGACACAGCCAAGAGTCTCTTTGCCCACATAAGGTGAAAGGCAGGTGAAAACATTATTGTTGTCAACTTGGTACAAAAGATGTATGCTGAGTTAACATGTTCTTTTAAGGGATTTGACTGTCAAGCAACACAAAGTGACTAGACATAGCAGAGTAGAAAAGAGAGTAGTGAAATTGGAAGCAGTTGAAAAATGCAGGAATATGAAAATATGATACTACAGGCTGAGTCTCTCTTATCCAGAATTCCAAAATCTGAAATACTTTCCGAAACCAAAACATTTTTAGTCAGTGGCTGAGACAGTTACAACTTTGTTTTCGGCTGGTCCAATGTACACAAATTTTGTTTCATGCACAAAATTATTAAAAATATTGTATAAAATTAGCTCCATACTATGTGTATGCATGTGTGTACATAATATAAATGATTTTTGTGTTTAGACTTGGGTCCCATCTCCATGATATCTCATTATGCATGCATATGCAAATACAGGTATTTCCAAATCCAATATATATTTTGTTTTGGAAGTGTTTTAGATTTTGTGTGTGTGTGTGTGTGTGTATATATATATATATATACACACACACACACACACACACACACACACACACGCACACACACACATACAAAATCTAAAACACTTCCTTTGTGTACACACACACACACATACACAAAAGCTAAAACACACATATATATGTATATGTATATGTATACACACACACACACACACAAAATCCAAAACACTTCTGGTCCCAAGCATTTTGGATAAAGGAGATTCAACCAATATGTTTTTATTTCCAGGAAGACATCTTCAAGAAAGACTTTCCTACAGTGTACATTTTTTTGACCACAAATGATTTATTGTTGTTGTGTGCCTTCAAGTTGTTTCTCACCTATGATGGCCCTAAGGCAAAACTATCAGGGGGTTTTCTTCACAAGATTTGTTCAGAGGGGATTTGGCTTTGCCTTCCACTGAGGCTGTCAGAGGGCTCATCCTTAAAAGTTCTCCTGCTTCTCATAAATAAATTATTAAATATTTACTACTGTCAAATGATTTATATAAATTTATATAACTATATAACTTTATATAACTAAATTTATATAAAAACATTGAAATGCCGTGGTCAAAGATTTCATATACCTCAGTCATTAATCAAAATAGAGACTGTAGTCCTGACTGTAGTCAAGGAATCAGAAGGACTAGGACTTGAAGGGGGAGTTGTGAAGGAACTGGATAAGGTTTTCAAGTGTAAGGACATGTAATTAAATAGCAGCATCTGGATAACCCATGCCACTGTATTGTGAAAGTTGGACAGTGGCAAAAGTGGTCAGGAAGAGAACAACTTCAGAAATGTGGTGTTCGAAGAGAGTTCTATGGATAACCTGAACTTTCAAAAAGACAAATAAATGGGTCTGAGAACATAACACAAGGGGGGGGGGGTAAATACTGTGAAGTCACCAGATCTCATATAATCTTGGAAGCTAAGCAGGATCAGCTTTAGTTAGTACTTGGATGGGAGACTGCCAACAAATACCAAGTGCTAAAAACAACACACAAGCAAAGAGCAAATCATGTCTGAACTTTCCCTAGAAGCCAAAATGACTATGAAATGAGATTGTATGATTGATTAGAAAATACAATAATGCTTGGCAAAAGTGGAAGGAAAGAGGACAACCACAGTACAAGTGGATAGACTGAATCTAGGAAGCATATCTGAGCAGGGGTGTTAATAAGTGGATATCTTGGAGGTCATAAAGTAAAGGTAAAGGTATTCCCCATCGACAAGGTTGTCAAGTCGTGTCCGACCATAGGGAGTGGTGCTCATCTCCGTTACTAAGCAGAAGAGCCAGCATTGTCAGAGATTACTCTGTGGATCATATGGTCAGCATGATTGCACAGAACACTGTTACCTTCCCACTGAGACTACTTATCTACTTGCAGTTGCATGCTTTTGAGCTGCTAGGTTGGCAGAAGCTGGGACTAGTGACAGGAGATCACCCCATCATGCAGCACTCAGGCCTCGAACTGCCAACCTGCCGATCTTGCAATCAACAGAGTCAGCGTCTTAACCACTTGAGCCACTGCATCCCTTCATAAGGTTGCCAAAAATGGAAATCAACTGGACAGCAATTAAAACCAAACATGGATTGCATTACAGTTGGGTAGATTTTAAAAGAGATCAGAATGGTGTAGTGGTTTGAGCATTGGACTATGACTCTGGAGACCAGGTTTCAAATCCCTGTTCGGCAATGGAAAGTCACTGGCTGATCTGGGGCAAGTCACATTCTCTCAGCCTCAGAGGATGGCAAAGGCAACCCCCCTATGAAGAAACTTGCCAAAAAAAACCTCAAACACAACACCATAAAAGGGTCACCTTAGGGTCTTCTTAAGTCAGAAATGACTTGAAGGCACAAAACAACAACAACAACGACAACAAGATTTCAAGACCTTAGGCTAAGACTTAGTAAGTTTGCATGTGTAAATAATTATTTAAATTGAAAGCATCAATCAAATATTGCCTAATAATTTTCAAGGATCTGAAAATGGATTTTTAGAATTTTTAAAATTAGCACAATATAGAAATAAGCATGTTTTAGAAAATTTCAAATTCCAGTTCCTCTCAGGCTTCAGCCTTATAAATATGTTGGTCAATTTGAAATATTTGAGCCTTGAACCATGATCCCAAATGTAAGTTGGTCCCAAATCTGAAAGAAGCTGTCTACTTTTGGATTGTCAAAGCCAAACCAGCCAATAATCTTTTCAAAAGCTTTCAAATGGTGCAACAGTCATGGCAATTTTTATTGACATTTTAATTGATTTAGGTGATTTGTAGTATAATTGGAGTGCTATCCTCATATTTATATAGAATTAAATCATTGTTATCAAACCTTCTGTTGTGAGTACCCCTTCAGCTCCATACTAGCAGAAAAGTGATAGTGTTATTGTTAAGATTAGTTGAATTGAGCAGAGTAGCTGAGTGTGTGCAGGATCTCCGTTCACCAGTTTTATCCTTCTCTGGAATCTGCTGTTCATCACTGAGGAAAGCAGCCTGTGGCTTGCAGCTTTCCATGAACTAGAACAGAGATTAGATCCTCTTTAAAAGAAGGATTTTATTCTTGTAGCTGCAGAATGAACAAAAATAACTATTTACATTTAGAGACATCCATCATGCAGGCAGAAAACAAAGGAATCTCCAAGCCAGAAGAAAGAAGAAAAATTCCACCCCCCAGGTTGATACATTTATAGATATTTGCTAAACAGCCTCTAAACCCAGTCTTCTTCCTGTGTCTTGTGTCATGTGACCATTAGTTCTGACGAAACTAGATGACCTAATTTGTTTTTTTTTCATGTCTTCTAAGTTCCCAGAAACAAATGACCTTGGCTGTGTTTCTCTGTGTTGTTTTCATTTAATCCACCTGCAGGCAAAAACTTGTCCCAGCTCTAACAAGCTTTCACACAACTGTACATTTCCACTCTGACTACATATCCCAACATTCCCCTCTGAAATGTATAGATGTGTGTGTCATGCTATTTACAGTTTTGGATTTTTAACTTAACAGCTAGTGCTGTGCATCTAAAATGCCATGCCCACGAGACGTGATAGCTGTTCATGTCTCTCAATTGATAAAGCTTTTGTAAAAACATCAGCGATATTGTCCGGTGCGTCTATATCCTGTAGATGCACAATGTTGTTCTGAATAAATTCTCTAACATTTTGATACCTCACACCTATGTACTTTGTTCTGCACTTCAAATTCTCAGCTTCTGACATTGCAATGCATGATTGTGAATCCTCATGAACCAAAGTAGGTTCTGTACATCTCTCACCTAAATCTTTAAGCAACTTTCTTATCCACTGTATCTCATTAACCATCTCTGACAATGCTCCAAATTCTGCCTCAGTTGTGCTCAACGCTACACAGTTCTGCTTCCTGCTGCGCCAAACTATGGGACTTTCTCCAAACTTTATCAATAAACCAGTCACTGATTTTCTGTCATGTAACTCTGAAGCAAATGAACTATCTACAAAACATTCAAGTTGAACCATGCTGTCCTGCGTCACAAGCTTCCTGTCTTTGCTACCTTTCAGGTACCTCAACACATGTTTTAATGTAGTCCAATCCTCAAGTTTTGGATTGCTCACTTTTCTGCTAAGCACGCCAACTGCAAATGCAATAGCAGGCCTTGTGTTGCTTGTAATGAACATTAAGCTACCAACAATGCTTTTAAATAATTCTGGATTGTCAAACTCCTTTGTTGACATAACCAAGAGTCATAGGGCTTTTTACTATTTTAGCATTTTGCCGTCCACATTTCTCAATCAGCCTTTCTATCTTCTTCTGTTGACTTAACAAACATCTACCATCCTCAGTCCAAACTACCTCAATCCCAAGGTAGGCTCTGAGAGAACCCAAATCTTTAATCACAAATTTATTTGCCAATTCTTTCTGCACTGCTTGAATTTCTCGTTCTGACTTCGCTGTGACACACGAGTCATCAACGTAAATCACCAACATCACATCTCCCTTTGTATAAACACATGCATCAGCAATGCTGCGTTTGTACCCTAGTTTCACCAACTCCTCATGAATACAATGATTCCAACTCCTTGCACTCTTTTTCAAACCACACAAAGCCTTTTTTAACTTGTAAACTTTTCTATCACTGTCCTGGTCAAAACCCAAAGGTTGTTCCAGGAACACATATTCCTCAAGGAATATAAGCAGTTTCAAAATCAAAATGCCTCACCAACTGGCCTTTCCTTGC
>CM034701.1:89272816-89291990 GCA_020142125.1 Phrynosoma platyrhinos | reverse complement strand
CTTCTTAGCAGTATCTCTCACCTTTCTTTGTCTTGATTTCTTATTCAATTCACAAGCCTCAGTCCACAGTTCTGTTTAGAATCCACAGTTTAGGGTTTAGAATCCAGGATCTGTAATTGGATATTTGTAGTCCCCCACAGTCCACAATTTCAATTCACTGTCCACACCTAAGGCTTCACAATTCCCAGTCCAATTCACCTTCCACAATTCAGAATTCCCAGTCCACAGTCCATGATTTACAGTACAAGTCCAGGTCTGCAGTCCTCAAATTCCACAATCCAGGGTCTTGTCTAAAGTTCACAGCCTAAAATCCACTTTCCAATCTATAGTCTAAAGTTCTCAGTCCTCAATCCATGATGCTTAGCTCTAGGGTCTACTGTTCAGAGTCTACAGTTTGCTATCAAGGTTCCACAATCCAAACTTTATGAAATTTACAATTTAAAATCCACGGTCTATAATCCATATCTTCTAGTTATAACTCCGAATTTTTAATCTAGTTTCTGTTGTCCAAAACATACTGTTAATTACTGTCTCTCTCTTACTTTTTTCTTTAAGTCTTCCTTCTTTCAGTTTAAAATTGCAATCCACAAATGATTTGTAATCCAAAAAAAAAAAAAAAAAAAGGAAAATATTATAATCCTCAAAATTTCTTGTCAATGCTCCTTTAAACTATGAATCTTTGGCTTTTCCCCACAAGTTGGACAGGGTCCTGTTTTCCTTGGGTTGTTTTTTCCCCTCTATCAACTTCCTTGTCCCTTCCCATCTCATCTCCTTTGCTTTCACTGAACTATACTTCCACCTCCATCTTGGATCACTTTCCACTCATTCAGTTGCTTTGTCTCCGTCTCAGTTCTGTTTTCAATATCTCAGTCTCTAATTTTACTTCACTCTCCACATAACTGTCACCCAGCATTCACTGGTATTTATTTTGTCCTTTATTCTTCTTTTAATCAATCCCCTTTTTCCTTGATCTTTGTCATCTCTCTGTCATTCTTTCTTTCTTTTTTTTTTTTTTGATCCTCATGCTTTTTTGATCTCTGGTCAGTAGCTTCTTTTAAGCCATGAGCATTGCTACTGTTAGAAATTCTTGAAGATTTATAAAGTTCCAGTCCACCAGATTGCTTTAAAAGTTATTTTCTATTTTAAAAGGAGGTTGGAGACAAGGCTTTTCCTCCTGCGGGTTAACCAACCATGATTCTGGCTACTCTGTGACCCTTCTTCTCCTCTTTGCAATTCACCTCCATGACCAGCTCAAAGAAAAAGTTTCAGGTCCCTGATGAGCCCCAATTATTATCACTCTCCCTGGAGTAGTAATTTCAGGTTTCTAACAAAGAAGAACCCCTAAAATCACAGTTTGGTGGCTGTGGGGGCAATGACCTTTCGTCCCCACAGCTGGTCGTCTTGCCACCCCAACTGGAAGTCTTACTTCTTTTCTTTATCCTACCTCATCCATTTTTCTTTGTATTGGAAGCTTGTGGCTAGATGCTGTTTTACTTGTTGATCATTTGGTAGCCAGTCTGTGAGCCATTTAGGTCGAATATGCATTAAATAAATGAAAAAATTCTTTCTAGTGATAGAATGCTTGAGGTGTAGGACTTGTTCTTTGGATTAACATCTGTAACAACGAGATGAGTTAATGTCTCTTCCCCGTTCTGGCACAATCGATCCTTTGTTTTTATATTATAGTTTTTTAATATTCAATGCATTGCTTTGTTTTAACTTTTATTGATCTAATTTAGTTTTAAGGGGTGGGAGGGAGATTGTGGGCGGTTGGCTATGTTTTAACTTGTTATATTTTATATGCTGTAACCCGCCTCGATTGCAATGCAGAGAGGCAGGCTAGAAATAAAACTTATTATTATTATTATTATTATTATTATTATTGGAGTGTGGGAAATTTCCAGTTCAGAGAAGCTGTGTGTTTCCTCCTAGTCCCAAAGATTCCTTATTGGCTTTTTTTCTGCTTAATGTTACTATTAAAATTTCTCAGATGCCTTTTGCTATGGTTAGTAGCCGTTCCTGACAGTGTTATAAAGACCAGGTTTTTTGTACAACAACAGGATGCTGTGTGAGATAGGCCTCTGCATTAGCAAAGGTCTTGCAAAGGATGCCCAATCTTTTTCTTGTCTGGAGTGCCACAGATCAATCTTTCTTTTTCCTCTAAGCATTATTATGAAAATAAACACTTTCCCAGTTTACACAGTCTTTGTTAATGGCAGTTTCAGGAACCATTCTAAAATTCCTTTAGCGTACTGGAGGCGGTACTCATGATCCTTGAATTATATAGCTTCCCTTATATTAAATTGTTAAAATAAAGTCAGATAATTAAGAATTTTGAGTCATCATGCAGTGTGAAGCTCCACTTAATGGTGAATTTAGGAATTGTAAAGCCATGTTCTAGAAGAATTTCTTGTCCACTATGGCCTCACAGCCCGAAAAGCCCATAAAACCCCATAGATGTCGGCCGTGAAAGCCTTCAACTTCACAAATTCACAGGATTTTTCTGTTAAGGGGAACATAAGGCCTATCAAGATACTCACCTTCTCTCAAAAAAGTTACTATTTTGTCTGGTTTTGTAACTTCTATAAATAAATTAGCAGTGGTACATTCTGTATGCTTGGAATATTGTAAGTAAGAACTACTTTATTGTACTTGCTTTGACTCCCAGTTTAATTCTTATAGATAATGTGACACAAATGAATAACATTTGGAAGTGGTCCTGTGGAGGGTTTTAAGAAGAAAGGCCTTTAAAATATGAAACAAAGTAATAGCTATCATTTGAAAAACTGCACTTTGAGAATCACAGTTTGGTGATTCATTGCTGGGAGAAACTTAGCATCTTTCTTGCATAAGCAGCACAATTTCTGTCTGTGTGGATATGTTTTTTGTAGTGTAAGAGTAACAAGTACTCCCAGTAGTTAGTAGTGGTTGTGATTATGGGTTCATCTACACCAGGGGTAGGCAACCTTTCCCCTTTAAGGGCCGAGGGACTTCAGCTCCCAGAAGCCTCAGCCATGTTGGCCAATAGCTCCTGGGATTCTGGGAGCTGAAGTCCCTTGGCCCTTAAAGGGGAAAGGTTGCCTACCCCTGATCTACACTGTAGAAATAATGCAGTTTGATACCACTTTAAGTGCTGTAGCTCCATCCTATGGAATCCTGGGATTTGTCATTTTACAAGGTCTTATTCTTCTTTGCCAAAGAGTACTGGTACCTCACAAAACTACAAATCCCAGCATTTTGTAGGATAGAGTCATGACAGTTAAAGTGGTGTCAAACTGTATTATTTCTACAGTGTAGATGCTCCCAATATGAGGAAAATAAAGAGAAGCTGGTGGCAAGGAAGAGGGCAAAGGGAGGAAGAGCAACCAGTGCCTGGACTGGTAGAGGGGAGTTGTCTAAGCCACATCCTAGTCATCCTGCATATGCAAGTGGGGAAATTCTCAAAGTACTCAAGGAGTTTGCTCCAATAAGAGTCTGGCCTTAAAATATTTGGTCACAAACTCCAAAGTGTTGAATTGAGATGCCATTCAAATATTCTAGGAGAGCAGTTGAAGCTGTCCTCTGTACAACTTCTGTATGTTATCTCAGAATGCACATTAAGGGAAGATGGGGAAACCCGAGACCCTTCAGGTACTGTTGGACTCTCCCTAACCAGCCTGGGAATTGATGAGGCATGATGGAAGTTATAGTTCAACAACACTGAGAGGGCTGTATGTTCACTGCTGCTGTAGTGTAGAGAAGCAAGGATATCAGGATCGTATTCTGTGCTGAGTCTGCTTCTAGGAAGCTTTTGTTTTACTTCAGCAAGGTTATACTTTGAGTGTTTGCTGCTTTGGCTGCTTCTGCAAAGGGATTAAAATGTGAAAGCTGACATTTTAGTGCGTTCTGGCAAACATAGGCTTGAATTGTATAATGAATACTGTTTTTGGCAGTAATCCTTGCACCGTATTAAACTGGTAGTAGAAAGTAACTAATGCCAACTTTTTCTGTTCCAGGTGGCTTTCTATACATTTGCAATAATTGGCATGGAGCTGTTTCGGGGCACCATTGCTCCCATGGGGAACATCAGGTAAGGCAGCTGTTAAAAATTACTTGGCTATTTCCATGTGAGCTTTTGACTATGGACTAGAGTTGCAAATGTCCTGTGTTTTGTATGCCACCTAGTATACAGTGCCTTCCAGAAGTATTCAAACTTTGTCTGCATTTTCTTCTGTTACAATGTAGAATTGAAATGGATTTATTATTATTTGATGTACACATGATGCTCCACACTGTGAAAGTGCAAAATATTTTTTTTTTATTGTGGCACAAAAGTTGAGTAAACAAGACCAAACTGACACTCACTGGGGAATACCGCTGCATGGCATTGTAGGAATTATGGATGTAAATCCTGACTATTTTTTGTTACATGTAAGGTCAAAAATATCTCCCACAAAATTCTCCCAGTATTCAAAAGTCCCAAAATGGGGTGATCTATGGAGAAATATCTATAGAGAAGGAAAAAACTGAAGAATAGGAAGAGCAGATGCCAGCCTCTTTCACAACAGTCCAAGCCCAGAGCATATCAAATGCTGGATTGTGTGTCTGTTTGTGTTTCTAGCTGTTTCCGTTGTGGCTGGTGCCTGTCTTCTTATGTGCCAAGTATTTCCTGTTCTCAACCTGTGATGGCTGCTGGCTTCCAATTGTGACATTTTCCTGGGTTTGGGGTGATTTTGTAATTTGTAATTTGAGACCTTGTGGGATCCTGGAGATCTCACAAGAGACACACCCCTTGCAAGACCAGAAATGGCCTTATATAGGCCTGCTTCAGTTCTCAGCCAGTCTTGTGCTAGTTAGCAGGCAATAGGGCTGCTATTAAGTTTTATTCAGAGAAAGCCTAACAGAAGCAGGTCTTGATAGAGAAAAAATCAGATACTTGTGTGGATCCATGAAAGCCTCACCGATCCATTATTCTTCACAATGGAATTTCCCACTGTTGGGAAACAGGGGCTTTTTTAACTGTAAGAAGAATAATTTAAAATAGTCTTATATCCATATGGTATATAAGTTAAAACAAAATAGCTAAAATAGTAAGTTTAAAGTTTAAAAAGCATTGGAAACATCCAATCTACATCTGATGAGTGACTCTGGTTGCACTCTGTAACATAAAAAACATTTAGTATGGCATTCTCTTTTCTTCATGGCTGAATTTTGACTCTGGGAAAAGGTCGTAAATACTCTTGGCTTCAGATACTTTATAGTTTAGAACTGTGCCTTTTTACCACAACCATAAAAGAACCTGGTAAATGTAGGTTCTATCTTACTTTTAATCTTCTTGTTGCTTATTCTGTCTTCTAATTATATGGCAGGAAAGATTTTTTGGCCTTCAAATGTGAAAGCTGTGCATGATTGCATTTTCTGCCCACCGTAAGGTATATCAAATAGTTCCTATGCCAGGTATCCTATCCCATAACATCATCTGGCCCGTGTGGTGTAATATCATACACTATGCTGAAATAATATTGCATATATTCTTCTCTTTGTAGTGGGGTCAATATAACAACTGGAAACACAACCTTCCATTGTGGCACATATGAACAACTGGAGTACTGGCCAAACAACTTTGATGATTTTGCTGTGAGTGTGTTCATTTTGAGTGTTTGTAAATGCATCATTGGTTTGTCTCATTTGTCTTTCTGTTCTCTAAAAATGACAAATCAAAATGATATTCACTATTGCTTTTTTTGCTTATATGGCAGGCAGCACTAGTGACTCTATGGGATGTGATGGTTGTGAACAACTGGCAGGTTTTCTTGGATGCATATTCCAGATATTCTTCTCCGTAAGTAATGGATCCTATATTTGGGAAGCATTCAGTCATCTTGCTTGAGCAGGCTTTTCTCAAAATTTTGTTTGAATATTTTTCTAAACATTTGCAGTTTTTTCTGCTTTGGTGGCATGATCTGGCTTGTTGATGTCTTACCATTCTTGCTTGTCTGAGAACAACAGACCAGGACCCTGGATTCAGATGTTTATATGCTGTTATTTCCCACTTCATTTTAGGCATTTGACCAAAGGTGGGATATGTGAGCTGTTAGAAGCCTTGGAATCAGGACCTTGTATTATGGGTTGCTGCTGTGTTGTGGAGAAAGAGGAAGGGCAAAAGGAAAACTTAAAAATCTATAGTTTGTCATAGTGTTAGGATGGAGTACAAAATATGTTGTGCAAACTTAGAATAGATTTCAGGTTATATCTAGTATGTTTGGGAGAAAGAAACAGCAATGTTTTAAAAATGTAAGACACAACTGGAAAGGTGCAGAATGGTTAATGGTTTGGAGAAACGTCCCTATGAGGAACAATGCTTAGGGTTGTTTAGCTTAGAAAAAGAGTGAGTAGATGGGAGACACTTTAGAAATGTATAAAATAATCTGTGGTATGGAGAAAATGTTAAAGGACAAGTTTTTCCTCTTTCCACCCAGATTGTCTCAGCCTTAGAGAAAGGCAGTGGCAAATGTAGGATCAAGCACAAAAGCTGAATGTTGGAAGGCTCAGGACAACTAAAATGAAGTACTTCTTCACAGAACATAAAACTAAACTAAATCAAATGAGATTTAGTGGATTTAAATTCTTTAAATCATAGAATGAGTTAATACAGTTAGAATTAGGAGCAGTAATAGTTGGTGGTAAGAATGGCTAGCAGCTTGAGTGGCTTTCAAATGGATAAGACAAATTTGGTGTGTATGTGTGTGTAAGGCTACTAATCAAGATGACTATGTATTACCTCCAGTAGGAGATAAGATTTTTTTTTTTTAGTATTAATTACTAGGAAATATGACTAGGAGGGTGCAGTTATATTCCTTGTGCTTCGCATGAGTATCTAGTTGGTCATTGCAGGAGCAGAATGCTGGACTAGAGAGGCCCAGCATACCTCCTCTTATAGTTTCAGTGACTATGGGCCTTTGCAGACTGCCAGAAATAGTGCAAATTGAGTCCACTTTAAGGGTTAGGGTTAGGGTTAGGGAATCATGGGAACTGTATTTTATTGTGGCACCAGAGCTCTCTGACAGAGAAGGCTTAATGTCTCAGAAAAAAAACACCAATTCCCATGATTCCCTAGCACTAACCCTAACCCTTAAAGTGGACTCAATTTGCACTATTTCTAGCAGTCTGCAAAGGCCCTATATTTCTATATCTTTTAAAAATGTTCAAGCTAGGAATGATAATCATTGAGAGCCAGTAATGGACTGAGAGAGCAGGGTTCGAATCCCTTCTCATTTGTGGAAATTGGGTGGCCTTTGTCAAGTCACAGTTCTCTCCGCCTTAGAGATAGGCATTGGCAAACTTCTTGCCAAGAAAACCTTGTGATAGGGTTGCCATAAGTTGGAGTTGACTGGAGTACACACAACAAAACAGCAATTATTCAGATCCTTTCTAGTTTTAACTTCTTTTTGAGGCACAGAGCAGAAGTCAAGATCAGAGGAATAGTCTTTAATCTGTATCTTTGCTAACATTAAGGTGACCTCACCACAGAGTGGAAAGAACTTAGATGCTGCTTTGTAGTTCTTATTCAGGGACTCCTGGCATGCTTAGAAGCTGACCTGAGTGGTCTGTTCACAATGGTGACATAAATGTCAGAAGACAGTATGTGTGAAGTCCTGTGTTTTAATCTGTCATGATTTTGGAACTTTAAATGTAGTTTGTGTGTCAGTTCTCAGGTTACATTGCCTGAACAAGTACCCACATGTTTATTATCATGTTCAGAACACATTCATATGTCATAATGGGTATTACTTTATTTCTTCTCCATCCTCTTCCTCCCTCCCCCTGCTCTTTTCCAGATGGTCAAAATTGTACTTTGTCACCTGGTGGCTGATTTCCTCTGTCATCTGGGTCAATCTGTTCATTGCCTTACTTCTAGAGGTAATGCTTGGCTTTCTGCTCAGTGCCATGGGCTTCCCAAATACGAATTAATTCACATCCTGTTCTGTTCAAAGGCTGTGAACCTTCTGATGGAGAAGTGGGACAGTCAGACTGTACTAGGAGAGATAGCTTTTGTAAACTGTCCTTAGAATCCTAAAAATCTTAATTTCCAGTTTAGAAAACTTGCAGAGAGATGTTAGAGTCAAAAAAACAAATGATGTTTGAAACTTGTATTTCAGGCACACACCAAAAAATTGGCACTGTTCCTTTTCCAAATAAAGAAGTTGCTGCAGTAGGAAGGAGACTTCAGAAGGCTTGCTGTTTGTATAAAAGTTGTATGATATAGTGGGATGAGGAAAATGTGGCCCTGAAGCCACATGAAGACCTCCAAGACCTCCAAGTGTGTTTTATTTCAGCTTCCTGTCCCTCCAGACTTTCAAGATTTCCCATTTTTTCTGGCCATAAAAAAGTGATTTGTGTTTCCTGAGAGATTCTAGGAGTGGCAGCTAACCCTTTAAATAAGATACAGGAGCCAGCATGTGTAGTGGTTTGAATATTGGACAATGACTCTGGAGATCATGGTTTGATTCCCCACTTGAGCACAAAATCCCACTGTGCTCAAGGCAAGTCACTCTCTCTCAGCCTAAGAAGATGGCAATGGCAATCCCTCTCTGAAGAAATCTGGCAAAAAAACACGCCTTATGATAGTTTTGCCTTATGGTTGCCATGAGTAATAACTTGAAGGCACACAACAACAAAAAGCAAAGCACTATTTAACTTTAAAAACAAACAAACAAACCTCCATTTTTCAAAACTAGAAGTGAATTTGGGGCATTTCTGCCATTTTTGGCTGTCTGTGTGATCTTCAGAAAGTCCCAGAGACAGAAATTGTCCCTAGACTCTCTGCAGTTGCCCACCACTGATCTTGAAAGTGTTGTTGGTGAACAGTGCCATAAGAGGGAGGCAGCAACACAGCAATGCTTCTGTTAGATTTCAGTGAGCTGGGTGTAATAAAATTCAGTTTATATATGCTCATACATATGCCCATAACACCCATCATTGAGGCTCTCAATGAAGTGCCAGCTGAGGTTTTTCCACCAAGCATTTTGTTTGGCCAGGGAATTGGTAGGAGGAGCAAAGACATGAAGGGCACATCCACTGTCTCCAGTCCATTTCTGGAGACAGTAGGGACTCCCTTTAGGATAGTCTGTTAATGTGGCAAGGGGGCCTGAGGAGACACAGACCATGGGATGGAAGCTCCCTTGCTTGGCCTAAAACTAGGCTTTTCAGTGGCAGTACTGGTTGGGGGACTCTGGGACCTGCAGTAATTTTTCCAAACTTTGATGTTACTATGAAAGTTCTTCCTT
Source organism: Phrynosoma platyrhinos (assembly GCA_020142125.1). Lineage (NCBI taxonomy): Eukaryota > Metazoa > Chordata > Lepidosauria > Squamata > Phrynosomatidae > Phrynosoma > Phrynosoma platyrhinos. Next base: position 89,282,724 of record CM034701.1, on the reverse strand, counting down.
GGACTGCCTTAGCTTCAGAAATCAGGTCCTCTCACACTAGACAATTATAGTGCTATGATTCCATTTTAACTCCCTTGGTTCAATCTGTGGAATTCTGGGATTGACAGTTTTGGGAGGAGTATTTGGAATGCTCATCCAGAGAGCGATACTGCCTCACCAAATTACAAAGAATAAGACACAGAACAATGTATTCAAACTACAGGAAAAGAAATTCGACCTTAACGTTAGGAAGAACTTCCTGACAGTAAGAGTTGTTTGACAGTGAAACACACTCTCTCGGAGTATGATGGAGTCTCCTCCTTTGGAGGTTTCTAAACAGAGGCTGGATGGCCATCTGTTGGAGGTGCTTTAATTGTATATTTCTGCATAGCAGGGGCTGGGTTGGATGGCCCTTGTGGTCTCTTCCAACTGGGACTGATTCTAAGTCCCAGGATTCTATAGGATACAGTTATTGCAGTTAAAGTGGTATCAAAGTGCTATAATTCTATATTTGGAAAGGGCTCCTGATTGTGATGGTTGTCTCTTTAACCCACTAACATCTTGTGTGAGAAGAGAAAGCAAGTCACAGAAGTTCCAGTCACAGCTTCCATTAAATCCAGTACACCCCACTTGTAGGATTTTGTTGCTGGAGATACTACAGGTTGCCTTCTTGGTGATAAAGCTGCCCATAAGAGTTGGCCACTTGCCAGGGTAATGTTTTTGTATGTCCAAGTGAATTTCCTCCTTTCTCTTGTACTGCAGAATTTTATTCACAAATGGGACCGTCGGTGTCATCGCCCTTCTCTCTCAGAAGTTGAATACCAGATGACAATGGAACTCATGTTCAGGTGAGCCTGGAGATGTGATAGTGAGAGAATTTATTTTGAAGGCTAGTCATCTTTTTAATAGAGGGGGGAAACTCACTGAAGATTGGCTGTATGGCCACTGACAACAGAATTGCTCTAAGGTTTGTAATTTCTAAGACGGGGCAATAATATTAAGAGTTTGCTTCCTTAACTTTTAGATGATAGAAGCAATCTATGAAAAACAACATTTTATGGTGCAGAAAATACCAGAATTTTGAATAACTAGTTCTAGCTTCATTGACTGAAACAGTGTGGGTAGCAGATCCTTTTAAAATGTAGCATCACTGTATACCAGGGACAGGCAACCTTTTTGAGACCTGGGCCGGTCTCAAAAAGGTTGCCGCTTGGCTGGGCCAAGGGGGGGGGGGAAATGGAGGAGCACGCGCGCGCGCGCTCCTCATCTGCGCGCGACTCCTCCACGCACGCTGCCACCGCGGCCACTACCGCGGCCTCTGCCGTAGCACGCACGGCCGCAGCCGCCACGGTGCATGTGCGGCCGCCATTTTGGAAGTCAAAATGGCGGGCGCGATGCGTTTGCGCATGCGCAAGAGTATTGTGCATGCGCAAACGCATCGCGGCTGTCATTTTGACTTCCAAAATGGCGGCTGTGACAAGCGCGGCCGAAAACGTGCCCCGGCAGCGGCGCACGGTGGCGGCGGTGGCGGGCGGCAGCGATGGCGGCAGCCTTCAGACGGGGCCGGTAAGTCCGGGGCCTGGGGCCTTAACAGGCCCCCGGGCCGTAGGTTGCCGGTCCCTGCTGTATACCTTCTGCAAGAACATATAGGATAACCCCACGGTATTTCCCAGAAGAATATAGTTTGAGCACAGCTAACAATACTTGTATAAGAACAGAGATTTAGTAGTACAGAGGACACTATAGAAGCTGTTTCAGGAGTCTGTTTGGAAAATTGGTTTAAACATAGGTTGGAGAGGTTGCTGTTCTAGTTTATAACTCCCAGAAACACTCAACTAGCACAGTGAGTGGGAGATGCACTCTAAAGATTACTTTCCCAAACTTTGATACTGATGGATCTTTTGTTTGTAGTTCTAATTGCTCTTGTTTTGTGATTGTTAGGGAAGTTTTGGAAGAACCTACAGAAGAAGAACTGATTGCAAAACTTCACCAGCATCCCCATATGCATCTATGCAGATGACACATAGATGGAAACAGTAATCCATCTTAATCATACCTACCTGCAGGGTTGTGAGGCTTTGTGTTTTTTTTTTTTTAGCTGAAAACAAGATACTGGAAGCCTGTGATTTTACTTTTGAATGTTATTGTAATACAAAGGCCTTTTAGGATTGCCACCTGTTAATTTAAAACAGGGATGGGCAACTTTGGCAGGACTGGAGGTTAATTTTAAGCCCTGAAAATGCATAAAATTGATGGGAAAATGCAATTTTGAAAGTGAAAATCTACTCAGTTTTTATGCGGAGGCAATTGGGACAGCTTGGGGAGTATTTTTTTTTAAAGCAAAATTGCCAATCCTGGAATCTTCTAGATGTGGCAAATTAATCTTTTTTTGCCAATATGTTTTTCTTAGTAGGGGCTGAAGGGACATCAAGAGAGATGCAGGATAAGCCCTAATCCACAAAAACTGCCTGAGAGCCACTTGCCATCTGTGGGCTCAACTTTGCCTACTTAATTTAAAACAATTTTTTAAAGTGGCAGATTTGACTATATTTTAAGTCAACTTTTATGGGACTCTGGAATTGTCACTAACAAAATCTGGCAAGTAACGTGGCAGAGCAATTAAACCCTTTAAAAAAAAAGAAAGGGAAAAGTTTTGGTTATGTTGCACTTTACAGTGGAAATGAATGGAAGATGGATAATCACTCTACTGGGTTGCTGCTAGAATTAAAAACAAAAAGTCTTCCAATAGGAGAATTTTTTGCCAGTATTTGTTGTGTGGTGTTAGGGATAGTGCCTTAGTAATAGAAAAATGTTCTGATAAGTGCTTGCTTTTTTTCTAAGAAGTAAGAAGAAATCTTAATGCTGAAATTCATGATCAGAATAAGAGGCCATTATAAGTGGCATATGCTAAAATGAAGAAGAATACAATGTCAGTAATAAAATTGGTCAATATATTCTTGCAGTCAAGTAGTGTCATGCGTAGGGGACACATTATTTTAAAGACAAAGGGCACAGGTTAGAATACTGCCTGGGAGGGAGGGAAAGACAGAACTTTCATATTACCAAAAAGTGAACCATTTAAACAGCACTGCCCAGATGTGCAACTTTTGGCATAATTAAGTTGGTGGTCCATAGATAGCTATCAGTCTGTGACTCATTGTTTCCCAGTCCTCAGCAAGTTTCCAAGAAACAAATACAATAATATGGCACAAACATGGTACCAGTCTGCCATATTGGATAGCTTTGGAAGCAATGCATTGAAAGATGTTAGACACTGTAGATTGCAGGTACAGAGCCTTGATTTGTGACCCTGGTGGAGTAAAGGGTAAAAGCTCCCTATTTCTACACACTAGGATCCTCAGAACTTACTTTAGAGTAAAAGAGAAAGAGAGAGAGAGAGAGAAACTGTTATTTACAACTTTGAAGTAATATTTAGTTTTGCTCTGTCAGTGCAGCTTTTCTAAGGTAAGTTGCTTGGCAGTTGTATATCACCTTCTTTCATTTATGCCAGGTGTGGGCAACGAGTGGCCTGCCAGGTGTTATTGGACTACAGCTCTCAGCAGCATTTGCCAAAAATGAAGACTTGAAGGGAGTTGCAGTCCAAGAGCATCTGGAGACCTGTAAGTTGCTACCCCAATAAATATAAATATTCCAGAGTCCCTACCTGTGCTTTATGCAAAAGACTAGTTTCATGTATTATGTCTCTTAACTTGGTTTTGCTGTTCTTGTTTTGGTATTTCTACATTTGTGTATCTCTCAGCACAGTTTGGGAGGTAGTTGTATGGAAGCTGGCTTTCACACACACATATCATTGTTGGTTTAGAAGCCATGCATGCAAATTGAACTACATCCTCAGGGAATATCTCTACTGCATTGCTGATTTTAAGCAAAAGTATTTCTGTCTTGCAGTAAGAAGGAGAAAACACCTCTCTGCATTGTTTGCATTAGGGTGCTCATTATGTATATCAGCTTGTGGAGCATTCATAACTATGGACCCCTTCATGCTGCACAATTAGAGCAGTTTGATATCATCTTAACTGTCAAGTTCCAACACACTGAATCCTGGAATTTTTACTTTTATGAGTTATTTAGAATTCTCTGTCAGAGAGATCTAGTGCCTCCCCAAACTTCCAAGTCCTAGGAGTCAGTAGGGTAAAGCCATGGCTGTTAAAGTGGAACTAACACTAAATTGTGAAAGGGCCCTGAGATTGGATTGACTCCACTACATTTTCAATATAGAAATGGCATTGTTACAAAAAGTTGCTTTTTTGGATTGTATTCCCGCCCCCCCCCCCCACCCCCATGCTCTACACATGCTGGCTGGAGGATTCTGGAAGTTGTAACTGAAAAAGTAAATATGACAAATAGGAAACAGGAAAGAGCACCTTGTTGCTGCTAGGAAATTTCCTTACATCTGTCTCCCCTGAGCAAATATGCTGTTCATATGAATCATTTACAGTTGCATTCTCCTGCTGCTTTATTGACTACTGGGATTATTAGTCCTTTTTATTTCAAGAATATGGCCATTGCCCTAAAATTGTATTTGGAACCTTGAAGTTATTCAGAACTGTAACTTCCATGTCACATTTAGGAAAGCTGGCTGAAGTTACTGGAGGTGCAAAAGATAACTTGAATCTCATGAGACAAGGGTGGGAAATGTGAGGCCCATGGGCTGCAGGTGGCTTTCTAAGACTATTTTTGAGTCCTGCACCCCTAAAAATGGCCAGTTGCACATTAGAAACCTTCTGGTGTGAACTGGCCATTTGGAGTGTGGGTGTAGGAAGAAGGCTTAGCTTAAACTAGATGGGGCCTTTTTCCCCAATATTGGAAATTAATAGAAGAAAGAGAAGCAGCAGCATACATGTATTTATATTGGTTATTTTGATACAAATTCTGTTGTGCAATAGCTGGTTGTGGTTTTGCTACATAGCATATACAAGACCTAACTATACAAATCTTGAAAGTTCCTAAAAGGATAGGAGTGATTTTAGTGATCAAAAGAGTTCATTATGAGAATACCTGATACTTCACTATATTATGGAGAAAATGTGTGTCTCGAACTGATGATCTGGGCAGTGACATAATCCAACAAATCAATTCTACCATCCATTTTTGTAATTCTTTTAGTCAATACAGATTATTACATATCCCTGCTGTTTTTTGAATCCCTAAGTCTTTCCTTGCTTTCTGTCCTTTTTCTTCAACAGTGTCATCAGGGAAATTTGGGGGGCAATAAAAGAGTTTTGACTGAGTGCAACCTATTGCCCATCAGTTTTGATTGTTGGGATCCCAGTCTTTTTCTTACGAGCAGTCTTGATCTAAATGGAAATAGCTGATACAACCTAGTCTTTGGGATTAATAACAAAAAAATCCCTACCAGACACATGAATGTTGCCACTAGTCAACAATCTAGAAGCCAAAAAGTTATAGAGAAAAGGAATACAACAGAATGTCTTGGCATGTCCAGAGATCTTAGATAAGGGCCTTTGCAGACTGCTAGAAATAGTGCAAATTGAGTCCACTTTAATTGACCTGGTTCAGTGCTAGGGAATCATGGAAATTGTATTTTTTCTGAGACATTGAGCCTTCTGTGTCAGAGAGCTCTGGTGCCACAATAAACTACAGTTCCCATGATTCCCTAGCACTGAGTCAGGGTAGTTAAAGTGGACTCAATTTGCACTATTTCTGGCAGTTTGCAAAGGCCCTAAGTTAGTTTTTGGGCTACAACTCCCAGAATCCCTCAGCAAGCATGTATACTGGCCATGCTCTGCCCTCTGCTCTAAATGGTCTGCCAAACTATGGGGGGTTGCAGACTGCCAGAAATAGTGCAGATTGAGTCCACTTTAAGGGTTAGGGTTAGTGCTAGGGAATCATGGGAATTGTTTTTTTTCCTGAGACATTGAGTCTTCTCTGTCAGAGAGCTCTGGTGCCACAATAAATTACAGTTCCCATGATTCCCTAACCCTAACCCTTAAAGTGGACTCAATTTGCACTATTTCTGGCAGTCTGCAACCCCAGTATCTGTGTCCTAGAAGAATGGATTTAAACTATTTGGGAAAAGGAACCATGAGAAGTCTTCCATATCAGTAGCCATTTCAGCTGCTATAATTTTCATTCTCATTGAAACTTGCACAGGAATATACATTATCCCCATATTTTAGAGGTATTTTCATGCAGCTTGCATATTGAGTTCAATCACATGGCTGAATCTTTCTTGGTCTGTATTACATCAAACTTGGGTAAGAGGCTGTAATTTTTAATGTTCACCCTACCCTCAGTTGAAGGGACAGAAAACTAGCACATCATGGAGAGTAGTTCCGCTTTAAGCCCTCTCCTTGCATGCTAGTTTTATTTGCCTGGCCCTCCATTTATAATTCTAGCAAGTGAAATGGCTATAATAAACATTTAGAAATGTTGCCACTGTTTTCTGTATGTGCCTTCATCAAATTAATAGGCAATAGGCTGCATGTTTTCTTAGCTTAGTTTCATTCTGTTTGCCTTTTGATTGTAAAATGTAAATTGTGATACTTTACTTGAATCTTTCACCATCTTTTAGCATTTTTGTTTTTTATTTATAATACAAATGGGGCTCTAAATATATTCCTTTCAGGTGAGTTTGTTCTTGTTTCAGTGTTGCCATTTGCCCTGTACAATGTGTCCAATTTACCAATGCAATATAAATTCCATATCCTTATGGCTCTTTTAATAGCAGAACCACTAAAGTATATGTTTTATAGCTTTTTATTGCATTTGTTCCATAAAAGGTACTGTAAGATGTTATCAGTACAAGCCATTTGAACTTGTTAATACAGAAAAATATTTTTGAGACAGCTTGAGTCTTGTCCTTATTTTTATCTACTTATTTCAAATCAAGGCCATCTAAAAACTGTGCTGTAGTTTTGTAAAGACTTTGAATATCCAATCTAGAATAAAGAGCTAGTGTGGTCTAGTGGTTAGAGTCTTGGACTGAGTGCAGTGAGTCCCCACTGAATCATGATAATGGTGGTCCTGGGCTAATTATTCACTCTCAGCCTGACCTACCTCACTGGATTGTTGTGAGGATACAGTGGAGAGAAATTTAGAAATAATTATACATCAAAGCATAACTCCAATGCTAGAAATGTAGGGACTGAAAGAAAATTTCATGAGGGGGGGAGAATTTGTGTTTGGGGGCCAAAGCCCTCATTTTGTGCCTCCTAATTTGTGCCTAAATGAATGCTTTCTCTGTCCATGAATACCTTTGGTATTTTGTGGAATAGGACAGTTGTGGAAGAGCAATCCTTTGATTAGAGCAGTGAGCATTGCTTCCCTTATCCCTTGGACACAGGAGGCCTTCCAGTAATAATTTACCATGCCTTGATAACATTCAGATCAAATTATTCCTTTGAAGACTACCTCAGACCTACAGCTGCTGAAAAATGTTGCAGCCAGCTTGCAAAATGGTTTGAGTGTTAGGCAATGTGCCTAGATAGTTCTGAGAAAACTACACTGGTTGTCAAGCTGTATCTGGGCACAATTCAAAGTGCTAGGCTTTTAAAAACCAGCTGTTTAAGTACCCTTGTCATACCTAAGCAGCTGGACCAGTATGTTTCAAGCTTCCCACAAAAGGCAGTGGGATCACTGAGATAAAAAGCCCTGTACTCTCAAGCAAAATGAGTGGTAATTAAGGCAAAAAAAAAAAAAAAAGCCTTTTCCATTCGGGCACCCCACTTCTCAATGTTCTTCTGCCCTTTATTTGCTAGGATCCAACTGTGTGACCTTTTAAAAAAGGTTGAAAACATGTCCAAAATATTTGGAGGATCGAAAGTTGAGAACCACTGATTTACAGAACAGTATTTTGTATCTCATATATATTTACTTAAGAATAAAACTTTTCATGTTCAGTGGCACTTGTTTCCAGGGAGGGCTATTATATAGAAATGCAGCCTTAATGCAGCTGATGTGTTTTTATTCTTTGTCATGGTTAGATTGTAAGTGCTCTCATTTTACAGTGATGTTATATTGTTAGATCCTTGCAATCAGTATGATTTGGGAAGTGCATTATAAGTACTTGATACGTTAGCAAATGACTGATAGAAGACAATGGGGGTTAGACTGAAGAAGTCCCCTTTTGCTGAATTGTAGTTATTGTACATTTCAAAGACAGAAGTTAACTCATCTTGGAAAATGTACAATGTGATAGCCCTGTAGAATGGCAGCATTTGGATATGTTTTATATTTAAACCTTTAAATATCATATGTGTGCTGTAGTTTCAGTGGTATTTTAGGTGAAGGAATTCTTTTTTTTTTTTTTAATTAACATACATTCTGAGTGAAAGAGAAGTACATGTAGCATCACCATAAGAAGAGGAGCTACAACCAAGCCCTCATGAGCCTGGTTAAAAATTCCTTCAGATTGGCTGATGGTAAGGCAACCAGGAAGAAGGCTACACACATGGGTATGAGCAGATGGTCAACACAAAAATCAAATAGATTATATAATTGGAAGTAAAAGATGGCGAAACGCTATACTGGTGGCCAAGACTAGACCAGGTGCTGACTGTGGTACAGATCATGAATTACTCAACAAAAATAAGAGTAAGACTCCAGAAGAGAACAGAACCAGTGATTATACCAAAATATAATCTAAATAATATCTCAATAGAATTTACTGATAATATAAAAAACAGATTCGCACTACTAAGCATAATATGTAGGAACCAGAGGAACTGGTCTGAAGCCAGGGACATAATAAAAGAAGAATGCAGACAAATAAACAAAAAGAAAGAGAAAAAAACATGGGTGGCAGAAAAATACTACAAACAATAAAGAAAAGAGAAAAAATAAACAAAAGGGAGATAGAAACAAACTAAGAATTATGAATGCAACAGTACAATCAATGGCTTGTGTGGAAAGATAAAGAAAATTACTACAACAACCAATGCAGAGAAATAGAAGATAACAACAAAAAGGGAAGAACAAGAGATCTATTTCACAAGATCTGGGAAATCCAAGAAAAATTCAAACCAAGGAATGGGATAATCTATGCCAATAAAAATAATATAATTCAAAGCTAGGAAGGAACAAAAAAATGTTGGATGCAATACAAAGAAGAATTATACAAAAGAGATGACAAAAAAGGAGACATGGAATGAAGAGCCATATGAAAATGAACCCCAAATTCTAAAAAGTGAGGTGGAAACTGCAGTAAGAGAAATAGTGAAAAACAAATCACCAGCAACAGATGATATTCCATTTGAACTGCTACAGCCCACATTGACAGAGTCAACTCTAGTGCTAGCCAACATATGTCAACAGATATGGAAAACAAAATGATGGCCAACAGATTGGAAGCGATCAATATACATCCTCATCCACAAAAAGGGAGACATAAGAGACTGCAGCAACTATAGGACCATATCACTGATCTCCCACGCAAGCAAAATCATGCAACATAGACTCCACCCATACATGGAAAGAGAGATCCCAGAGGTCCAAGCAGGGTTCAGAAAAGGAAGAGGCACTAGGGATCACATTACAAACATACGACAGCTAATGGAGTGTACCAGAGAATTCCAAAAGAAAATCAGCAGGTACTTTATAGACTATAGCAAAGCCTTTGACTGCATAGACCCTTAAAGACATGGGAGTGCCAACACATCTGATAGTCCTTCTAAGGAATCTGTACTCAGGACAAGAGGCTACTGTCAGAACAGAACATGGAGAAACAGAATGGTTCCTAATTGGCAAAGGGGTCAGACAAGGTTGCATCCTTTGATCCTATCTGTTCAACTTGTATGCAGAACATATTATTAAAAAACAGCTTAGACACAGAAGAAGGAGGAGTGAAAATAGGAGGAAGGAATAACAATTTAAGATGTGCAGATGACACCATAGTACTCGCAGAAAATCTCACAGACCTAGAACACCTACTAAGGAAAATCAAAGAA
>CM034701.1:89244966-89261914 GCA_020142125.1 Phrynosoma platyrhinos | reverse complement strand
AGGAGAGAGCCATATGCCAAGGGACCTGCCCTTCGCTTCCCATTGTAGCCTGCTGCCTTGTGACAGGGTAATGAATGCTGTCCAAGCACCATTGCTGAAGAAAGCTGGTGCCTGTACCTGAAATGGGAGCAGGTAACATCTTATTGTTTGCCTCAGGCAGCAAAATGTTTTGGGCCCACACAGGGACATATCAGGGCCCACAGCTGGAGAAGTGCTGATGTATGCCACAAATTAGCAACCACAATGGGAGTGGGAGAGAAAAATGTACTTCACATGAAAAAACAACAACTGAGGCTTCAGATGAATCTATTAAAAGCAAGGAAACATGCTCTCATTGCTCATGTGTGCACATTGTCGTTGTATAGTTTAGTCACTTGGTGGCACTGGACTTCGTTATGCCTGAATGTAGTTAGGAGTTTCCTGTTGCTTTTCCATTCTTGTTTTGTTGAACTACCTGAACCATGTATCCACTAAGCCTTCTTTGACATGGGTAGTACTGCCTGAGGCACTCCTGTGTTAGACTTCGAAAGGGCAAAGCTTTCATTCCTGATATATCTTGTCCACTTTGTACTTTGCCACATGCTATTTTATTATTATTATTATTATTATTATTATTATTATTATTATTATTATATTTTGAATCATTGCCACAATATTACTGTGCAAATACCATTATCAGAAAGCAGTACATGTTAAGAAAATACCATGTGTTCACCTAATTCATGCCAGTTATCTCCAATCATAAGACAGAGCAGGTGGTGCTTTCCAAATTCTGAAGGTGCCATTGCAATGAAAAGGTCACAGAGTTTGGTTGTTGTCTCCTAAAGATATAATACCCACCAATATTTCACAGAGGAAAACTGGGAGGCACATGGCCAAGCAATATCAGTGTGTGGTCAAGATGGCAATCAGTGTGTGGTCAAAATGCCTCCTTTTTGCATGTTGAGTTGTGTGAAAATTACTTTTGCAGAGCTTTCACCAATTGAAGTAAGCTGAGAACAAAGGGAGAAAGTGGGAGGAGATCAAAACTGGGACTAAAGAAAAAAAAGCTGAAAAAGCAGGACAAAAATTAAGTCAGTGCCTGCCAAAACAGAGCAGTTGGAAGGTATAGGATATTAACAAGCAAGCTGGCTGACCTTGGCCAACATTACATGCAGTTCCGGTATGTGGTTGGCACAGCAAGATCCCTAATTACTGTCTGGTTTTAATATATTTAAAACATTGTGCAAATCAAATTTTAATTGCAGTTCTTCCATGCAACAAAATAAACACTCTTGCAACCCAAGTATTTCTGCCTGCGGGATATATACCAGAAAGAACACTGAGAAATATTGGTGTAATTCATATAATTCTTTCTATCTTGCTGCCATCTGTACATGAACTGTCTGTACCTTTCTTTACATGAAGGCATTTCCATTATCCAAAGCTGTTATTGAATAGAATGAGGGCGTAGCCACGTTGCTGAAAAAACAATTTTCTGTAGATATGAGTTGGCACAGTTGCTTTGAAGCACAACTTTCTATACTGAGCGCACATTTTGCTTCTAAGTAGATTGCTTTGGTGAAAGTTATTTTTCCAATGGCAGCTATCTCTGCTGCTGGTTGGATCCATAACTATAAAGATGAGAAATACCTCTAATTTTTCTCTTGGACACCTTCTGTAGAACACGGAATGCTCCATCCTTAATGCTATGAATCACTACACACTTAATACAGTCATTCCTCTGTATCCACAGATTATTTATCGATGGATTCAACTATCCATATTGAAAATATTTTAAAAAATATAAATTCTAAAAAGCAACAACAACAACAAGTTTTATTGATTAGTTGACTGACCGTGTCAACAATAAAATATAGTATTTCAAGTACAGATTCAGCGTATCGAAAAACAAGCAGTAATAAAAGCTCAATTCTAAAACAAATCTAAAAATGACCAGAATTAGAACATATTCATTTAAGTAAAAAACTGAATAAATAAAATAGTGTCCAAAATAAGCTACAAATACAATATAAAATATATCAGGTTCTAAAAAGCAAAGCTTGGTTTTGACATTTTATATCAGGGACACCATTTTACTATGTCATTGTTATTTAATGGGACTTGAGCATCCACGGATTTTGATACCCACTGTGCAAGATAGTGAAGACAAAAAATCTGATGAAACCAGTGAAAGACTTCATGCCCTGTTTCTGGTAGAACTGAGATGAAATATCTGCAGTCATCTTGCAGGCTCTGTTTTTAAGAGACTGTGCCCACACAGACTTTAACACCGTTAGACTTTGCTGCTTCCTTGCCCCAATTACTTTTTGCAACCCTCTTACCCGATGAAAAGATCTGGAGATCTGGGACATTTTTGTGTTTTTTGTGATCTTGACTTTAGGCCAGTAAAGATGTCATCCTACTATGATTTGCATGTGATTAATGCAGTTGCCCTTATCAAGGACAGCCCTTCGTATTGGATTTTTATTTTTTCCTGGAAGGGAGCAAGATACATCTCTTCTGTCAGGCATTTGGTCAGCAAATTTGTGAGGCTGTAGTGGTGCTATTGCTGACTAGAGGTGTGTGTGTGTGTTTATGATCTAAATTGTTTTGAATCTTGGCGACAGGTGAGAAATATTTTGGGGCCTCTGCAGATTGCCAGAAATAATCCAGCTTGAGACCACTTTAACTGTCTTGACTCAGTGCTAGGGAATCATGGGAATTATAGTTTTTTTAAAGACATTGAGCTTTCTTTGTCAGAGAGCTCTGGTACCACAATGAACTACAGTTCCCATAATTCCTTAGCACTGAGCCAGGACAGTTAAAGTGGTTTCCAACCCAATTATTTCTGGCAGTCTGTACAGGCCCTTGATTTCACTAGATCTCATAGCACTATATTCCACTTTAACTGCTATAGCCACAGCCTGTGGACTCCTGGGGTATGTAGTTTGGTGAACCACTAGATCTCTCTGGTAGAGAATTCTAAATATTGTTCCCTAACCTCTATGTTCCAAGATTCCATAGAACTGAACCATGGCTATTAAAGTGGAATCATAGTGCTATAATTGCATAGTGTGAATGTGTACCTGTGGTTTGTAGTTTGGTGACACATTGGATATCTAAGTCTAAATACCTTCCCTAAACTGCAACTACCATGATGTTGCCCTGTCAATAGAATCATAGCACTATAATTGTATAGTGTGAAAAGTCTCTAAGGCATGATTCACTTCTTCTAAGTTAGAAGAAGTTAATATCACATCTTTCTGGGACACATGCAGCATTGGTTCGGACTATGTCCCCACTTAGGGCACTTTGGCTTGGTGTGGAGGGAATGCATCTATGAATCTCCACTGTCACAGCTATTTTAGCTCTCAGGAGATCCATTGGTGGGTCCTGAAGTTGAATGTTCCAGCTCTAGAAGAAACACCCCATCATATGGAAATAATGCATTGGAGCTGTAACAATTTCCGCTGTTAATCACTTTTTTTTTGCATGCCCGTTAGTCATTTTCAGTTTACAGGATGTCACTTGTACTTCAACACAGCCTTGCCAGCTTCACTGAGATACCCAAGAGTGTGATTTTTGAACAGATTGGTTTTGGTGAGAAAGTGGAATCTTTCTTCAATGAAAAAGCAAAGAGGAGATCTCAATGGCTGGCAACAGGGTGCACCAGTGGGGCAGTTGGTGTTGCAGGCTGGGGAGTGGAGGACAGAAATCAGTGCTTTGATCGACTATAAAGCATAACAACAGCTGTGGTTTAGCTGGCATTTATCTCTTTTGCAAAGTGAGGACATTGTAAAAGCGGTAAAAATTAACTGCCTGAGCACAATGCTGTTTTTGTGACTTTGGAATTCAGATAAAGCTCTGCTATTCTTGGCAGGCTGATGAAAAGAACGAAGCATTTGCATACAGGTGAAGGGGGGGAGAGTGGAGTGGAGTCCAGGTTGCTGCCAGGTATGCAAAGTCCCTCCAGCTGCCAGTGCCCTCTTTTAAACAAACTGGAGGCATTGTGACCTGACCAGTGGCAGAAGTGAGGAGAAGCAGGCAGTTTTTTTCTTTTGCATAGGGCAATACCAATCAAGGTCATTGGATGGCAGCAAAGCATTTGACACTTGTTAGCATCATTCTTGAGCATCTCAGCAGAGTCCCACATGGTTGTTTCCAGGGATTGTCAATCAGCAAGCTGGAGACAACAGACCTGAGACTACATCCAAGCTTTGCAACAAGTTGGCTCAAAACACCCTGGCATGTCTTTTGAACAGAAGGAGTTCTGAACTAGCCGTTCTCAGACATGATCATCCTGAGCCTCTGTTAAACAACTGACTCAGACTCTCCGTCCCTCCAGTGGAAAGCTGCCACCTTTCCCCCTCTCCTCTCTGCCAAGCAGGGCTTCGGTGCCTTTAACAGCTGCCGGGAATGCCTTACCTGTTGGACTTCTGCCTGTCACACCCCAAACTCCTGCCACATAAAACATTTGCAGTCCAAATCTGTTGTGTGGTTATGGTGACAACCCAAAATGTGCCAGCTATGCTGGTTCATCTTCTTCCAGTCACACACAAGGAGATAAATATCAAAAGCAGAGATGAAGACGCTCAGTCACACCCTCAGCCAGAGCTTGGAAAAGTTACTTTTGGTGGCCACTTTCAGAATTCTCAAGCAGTGTTCATGCTCAATCAGTGGTCATACAGATTCTGAAAACTGTAGTCCACAAATGTAAATTTTTCATGTTCTGGTTTTAACTTCTTACATGCATCTTAACAAACACACCACAAATGCTTTTTTTTTTTTTTTGGTGGGTTTTACGGGAAATGTGACCATGTTCTGGAAGAGTTTATTCCTGACGTTTTGTCAGCATATATGGCTGGCATCTTCAGAGAAATGGTTTTTCAGTACTCAAGTTCCTTTAAAAATGCTAAAACATTTTGATTGAAATCATATCTTCAAATCTAGTATCATATATGAGCCAGTTTAATGTATTGTAAAACAGAATTAACAGCTTCTGAGCCATGAATTATTTTTGAGTGTCAGAACTAAATTTACAGTCTTTCTCCCCAGAAACCCTCTCCTCCCCGTGCCCAGCTTGCTTCATTTTACCAGTATGTTTGTTCGAGATATGAGTGAGGCCCTTCTTAGTGGCTGCTCCCAAGTGATGGTTTCAGCAATTAACTGACTGCTGAGAATGAGAATTTGAACAGATTGGTACTGCACTTTTAAAAAAAGAAATGTGCTTTCAGTTTTTTAATGCAATAGTTTTTAAATATTATGATTGGTTGCATTATGCTTTAGTATTATACTTTTCTTCTTATTTTTATCTGTACCTGTTTAAATCTTGCTGTGAGCTACATTGAGTTTCAGGACTTTAATACACCAGGTTCATAATGTGGCATAATTGTGTTAGTCTAGGAAACACAAACATACCAGGTTGGGGACAGTCATTAGTGTACTGCTTTTCCAAATCACCATGATGCCGCTTCTGTCTCATCCTCTGCCTTCTGCACACTCCCTATCTCTCAGTCCTATGCCCTTCCCAGCTTGCTTTTCAGTGTGCATTTATTTTTATTTTTAGCATAATTGTGCGATCATAACAATTCATTAAGTAATAAATAAATAAATAATATTGGGGGAAAAAGGAAAAGGAAAACAGCTTGCTTGGACATAGCGAGGGGAAGGAGGAGAGGAGCAGATCATTCCTACTCACACTACATTACTACCCACATATTGGAATTGCTTCAGGAGGAGCTTATCACACATGCATCAACAGTGGAAAAGCAGCATGATTGGGAAGCATTGATGGGTTTTGCCCATCAATGAGAAGTGCTCAAGCAATGAATGGACTACAGACCAACTACTGGACAGACACAGTAGCACGTGATATGGCACGGTCCCAGATGCTACTATCCTATTCTAATTCCACTTTCCAGGCCACATGTGATCAAAATTATAGTACCATTTTAAAAGCCATGACTCCATCTTATGGAATCTTGGGATATGTAGCTTTGTGAGGTACATAGAATTTACTGCCAGAACACCATAGTTCAGGGGAGTGCGCTAGAGTATGCTGTTTCTCTACACTACAAATGTCACCATTCTGTAGGTTGGAACCACAGCAGTTATGGTGGCATCAAACCTATAATTGTTCAGTTTGGGTACACAGCTGGAAGAAAAGTTGTAAGGCCTGCCAGCAAACCAGACTGACAGATAGAACCTTATACTAATAGGGAAAGGGCTGTAGCTCAGTGGCAGATCACACACACTGTATGCAAGAGATTCCATGTTCAGTCCCTGATGCCTCCACATATTGCCTGAAGCACTATAGATCTACTTAATGTTGGGAACACACAGCCCTACAGAGGTTGTTGGTCAGCAAGTCCTATCATCCCTCACCATTGGTAAAGAAGGTGAGGGCTGATTGGAGTTACAGTCCAACAGCCTCTGAAGGGCCACACATTTCCAGGCCCTAACCCCTGGTGTAGACAGTAATAATAATAATAATAATAATAATAATAATAATAATAATAATAATAAGTTTTATTTATAGCCCGCCCCTCTGCAAGGCAATCGGGGCGGGTTACAACATTTAAAACAACACAACATTTAAAACAACACAAGGTATTGAGCTAGATGGACCAATAGTCTGACACACTGTGAGGCTGCTTTCTAGCCTCATATATAATAGATTTACATATGACTTTGCAAGCAGAGAGCCAGACAAACCCTGCCCTGAGGAGCTTACAAATGAAGAAGAGCAAGATTAGACATGGAACAGTTTAGATAAAGTAGGATATGAGTATGATTCCATTTCTGGGTATGTATAAGCCAAACAAGTATGTACGGATTCCTGATGACTATTGTAATTAAAATATGTGTTCAGCAAAATGCCATGAACAATAAGAGATGGATTATACTGCACTGATGATTGTCAACTTGTATAACAACCTCACCTCCTCCCAAACCCTTACCTGCTGGCTCAGAGAAAGCTACAAAAAACAAATTGGTTATTTCAGTTTTGGCACCAAGTGTCACTGGTTTGGGCCCTGGCAAAAGCAAGCTGGAGGAAATTTCCACAGCTCTGTCTGTGAAAGCTCTTCTTTCCAAGTTTCTCTTTGATTGAATCGGTTGTATGCCAACCTAGAGACAGCCTGGCGGTGTGCAAGGGAAAGATCCCACCATGGCCTAAAATTATACATGATGTTTTAAAAAATAGAATAAAATAGGCCAGACTTTTCAGTAACCAGCAATTGTGTTCTCATGTTCCTGATCCTTGGTCCTTTGGAATGTTTCCCTTCTTTTTCATTAATGAAATAAAGAAATAAAAAAGAAACTGAAATAAAGAAGTTGGCAGGATGAGCTTTCATAGACTTCAGTCTACTTCCTCAAATCAGAAAGTCCCTGCTTAGACTTTCCATTTATCAACAATACACTAGGGGGCTATGGGCAAGCCATACTGTCTCAGTGTACACTCGTCCCTCTGCATTTGCAGCTTTGACTTTTGTGGATTTGATTATTCATGGATTTTACTAATATGTTCTCTCTAGGAATATCTAGGTCCTCCAGCACAACTCTATGGTCAATTTTAACTAAAAGTCGCACTGAAGCACCTAGAGATTCCTAGAGAGAATACAACACTAGGCATTTGTAGCTCCTCCAGTGCAATTCTGTGGACAGTGTCTGGCAGATGTTGACAAGAGAGTTGCATTGGAGAACCTAGAGATTACTAAAGAGGTGTTCCCTCAGGTAAAAACATAGTGCGTTTGTTATTTGTGTTGTTTTCATATTCATGGGGGTCCTGTGCCCCTAACCCCAGTGAATGTGGAGGGGCGCGTGTAGTCCTGTTCTTCCACCTACATCAAAAATATGAGGAAAAATATATTGACCTCATACAATGTAGTTGTAAAGATCAAATCTAGGTGTATGTGAGGCATGTTGAACATTCAAACATACTGTATACAGTGGTTTTTTTCTTTAAGGGTTGCCTCTAATTGCAGCCTGTCTCCGAAAAGGATGCTTCTTTTTACAAAGTTTTTTACACCTGCCCAGTTGACACTTTTCCTCCTTATTCTCTGTTTAGCTGGTAGTTGTATTTTTTCTTTAAAGTAATATTGACACTAGAAGGATGGTGAAAGAGGGCTGGAATAACACAGACTTTGGGTAAATCTCAGTGTGCCTCCAGTAAACCATGCAATAAAGTTTGAAATGGGAAAGAATGGGATTCTACTTTATCTGGTCCTACTGATTACTTTACTCCACTTTTACTTCTCTGTCTGCCTCCTCTTACATTCTGGGGTTTGTAGTTCAGAGAACCCTAAGAGCTCTCTGGTTCAGAATTCTAAATGTCCTTTCCTAAGCTGTAAATTCCAGAATGCCACTGGAGGCAGAACAGTTAAAAGTGGAATAGTAGCACTATAAGATGTAGTGTGGTAATCACGTAGTGTGTGTGCCTGCCTACAACAGGCAAGATAAATAGCAGCTGCCTCCAGGATTCCTTACTGAGCATGTGTGATGAGCAAAACTGGGAGAAAACGGGAAAGAGGATAAGCCTACCTCACCTTTCCAGTATGTTGAAAAAAAAATGCAAAGATTTATAATGAAAACAATTAAAAAAACCAACTCAGAGACTGGTTAAAGGGAAAAAAATGCCTTCATACATTTTGGAATATTTTGAAGTGGTTTCTAGCAGGTTCAAAATGTTGCTGTTTACTTATTCAAGGCTTACCTGACCAGCTTGTTTCATTTTACATGTACATTTTGTTAGTTTTGAATAATAACTTTGCTGAATCATGTTGAACAGCTCTTTTCTTTTTTGCTGTACAGCAATCTTTAAAAAAAATTCCATGTTATTTTTGCCTCTGGTACTGCATTTCCTGTTAAAGAAGTAATGTCCAGGAACATATCTACTTTTATTAACTGTGCTTTATCTGTACAAAGGCTGATAAAACTCCAGTAATCATGATCTGTAAAATGATACTCCAGCAGTACTCATTTAAAGGTTGTCCTAAGTACGTGTGTGTGTGTGTGTGTGTGTGTGTGTGTGTGAGAGAGAGAGAGAGAGAGAGAGAGAAAGAGAGAGATGCATGAATGTGAGGAACCTGAACTCGCAGGTGGATGAACCCAACATTAGTTCTGTGTAGATTGATTCAAATGAATGGGACTTATTAATCACCACTAATGTAAGTCACACATATTTCAGTGGGTCTACTCTGGAAAGGGCCAGCTCTGGATTTTCCTCAGACAGAGTTACAAGTCGAAGTAAGGTTAAATTACTGATGTTATAGTCAGACCCTTTCACAGTTTACCTAATCAACCCTTCATTCATTTGGAAACTTTGGGTAATTCAGGAACATGCTTGAGTTTCAAGATTCAGGACACACAAGAGCTCATTCTCTAGTTAAATGTCTCCCGTCTAGTGCTGAGATAAAATATGAGAGTAGGAAACACTGGATTTATTCTGTAGGTTGAGGACAGGACATAAGCTTAGAATGACATATTTTTTTCATCTAGCCAACAAAGTTGATTAACTTTAATAACATTGCCTCTAATGTTTCATTATAATCTTATTTTAAGGAAATGTTTGAACATTAAGCATTTTTTCCCACAGCAGTGAAACAATGTGCCTTTCCTTGCCAAATATCACATTCACAAATATCCTCTTCGTTTCTGCAGCTTGGAGGTAATGTTTGGAAGTTTTCCATTATCCAGCTGCCAACTTACCATCATAGATTATTATCAAGAATCATTTGACTGAAGCATCTGATATATTGAAAGGCATGTTCCTGGCTCTCTTTGATTTTTGCTGTTGCCCAGATTTCAGTGCCAAATACTTTCTGGCTCAACACATTGTAAGCTAGTATACATTGTTGCCTTTTTACAGTGGTATTTATTGCATAGAGAAGACACATAACTATGAAAGGGGGAACTCTAAACAGCATGGGACCTAAATACCTACAGGGATGTCTTTCCTTATATTGTGAAATTCTTTTCCAGATCCCTTATGTGCATTTTGTATCAACTAGAGACAGAGACTTCTCAGATGAAACTTGCTAAGTATGGAATACCCTCTTAATTATGAAATACTCTCAAAGGAGGGTCAGCTGGTATCATCCTTCTAACTTATTTTTGTTTTCCACTTTAACTGGCATTTTTTCTGATTTATTATGAGGCTTTTAGTGTTTTTATTGTTGTTTTGGTGATTTTAAAGCATTTTCATTACATTTACATTGACCTAAATCCTATATATTATTCAAATTAGAGTCAATCTTGAATCAGTTGTTGAATACTGAATCAACACATAGGTAAATCTCATTGATTCAGTGAGTCAACTCTAGTTGTGACTAATGATAGGCTTCAGTATGCAAAAAGATCTTGTAGCACCTTTGAGACTGGGAGAAAGAAGTAGGTAGCATAAGCTTTCATAGAGGCATCTGATGAAGTAAATTTACGAAAGCTTATGCTACCTACTTCTTTCTCTCAGTTAGTCTTAAAGATGCTACAAGACCCTGTTGCATACCAGACTAGCATGGCTATGCTGTTGAATTCTACCAATAGGGTTCAGGCTATTGTTTTAACTGTATTTGAACTTCACCCTGATGTCCATAAGAATAAAGGGAAGTTTAGAACTAACTAACTAACTAACTACCTAGCAGTAGACATATACTGTGGAGCCATAGATGGATGTATTTGGGGTGCTTGTTTCCCATTTATATTATATCTTTCCAACAAGAAATTCCCATCTAAATGTGACCAAAGTGTTTAATAAACATACATAATATAGTAAAGATATTGTATGAGCTGGGTTTGGAGTATTCTCATAAATTTCTCCAGACTCCAATAGATGTCACTGTATGTCAGAAGCACCTGTGTTGTATTTTCTGTTTCAAGTTGACTCCAACTTATGGTGACCCTATTGTAGGTTTTCTTGGCACAGGCTGAGACACTGTGACTTGCCCAGGGTTATCCATGGGTTTCTGTGGCTGAGCAAAGATTTGAATCCTGGCCTCCCAGAGTTGTAGATATAAACCATCTTCTCACTACACCATTTTCCCCCTCTGAGCAGAACCTGCCTTTGAATATCTCACAGATGAGCTCAATTTTCTGCTTCAGCTCTCCCTCTGTGGTGCTGCCAGACAAAACTTAATTACAATCATCGTGTCTTCCTCATGCAGTGATATGAGGTGGTGTCCATACAATAAGTCTGTTGTATTCCTCCTATGTTTTTCAGCTGCTTCTTTCTTCCTCTCCCCCTTACCTTAGAAAATCCAGTGAAGAGGGGAAAACAGGAATAACAGCCCAATCAGTTTGCTGTCCTGGATAGGAAAAAGAACAAGTGAGGGCAGTGGAAGAATTTGTCACTGCAGAAGATGGATGATGTGTACAGTTAAACTCCTCCTTTTCTATTTCTTGCTTTACATTTTGTTTTCATTGCCATTTCATGTTCTGTACTAAAAAATCTCAGAAATGACTGTGGCTAGCTGAATTACAATGAATGAAACACATTGCCTGCTCATTTTCTAGGCAAGTTGTGATGCTCACTACAATGGATAATGAAAATGGACTGGGTAAGGTTGATTAAACCTGTTTAGTTTAGTTTTATTATTTTATTTTCATCCTGCATGTGGAATGTCACTTCAAATGGCTACAAAAATGTGGGGAGGACAGATGTCTTGGGACAGGGCAAAGCAATGACAGTTCACATGTGGTCCTTACTTGTTCTTAGCTTGATCAGCAAATCAGTTTCAAAATGTTTAACACATGGATGTGTGGATATCTTGACCATTAACCTAACATAAATCATGATCACTTCTATTTCTTCTCCCAATAATGCTAAATTTATAACACATTTTGAAAAATTTCATTCATGGATTCTCAAGTATATAGTTTACATTTTATTAAAATGTAAAAGAATGTCAGAATCACAGTGTTTGCAGGTGGGAGAAACAGGAGTCAGCAATAAATAGAGTGGTCAGATGCCATAGAGCACAGAGGTCATGCATGCTTGATGGTGTAGGACTGTACCATCTCTGTCTTATGCAGAACTGTTAAATGTTCATGAATCTTGTCCTTTTTGACATCAGGCCCACTTAAGTATCAAATGCAAAGAAATAAAATAGCATGCTGTGCACAGGGAGTGAAGTTCATATGGCATTAAAACCAGTAACCAAGATTAATGCTGAAGCAACTAATCTGTTAGTAGTGAGGTGAGTTCAGACCAGATTTTTGAAACATTCCTCAGCTTCTCATCTGATGTAGGTAGATTCATATCCCTAAATTAGCATATAAATTGACCAAAGTTAGCAGCCCTTTACAGCATTATCTTGCTATTTTTATTTTTTTTTAACTAATGGAGTCAACAGAGTGAGGGGGAGTTATCTATTTTCCCAGCCTCTTGTGCTATCATTGCTCAGAGTGAATATTGGAATAGTTGTGCAAAATGCCAAGAACTCTAGTTCAGATTTAAATTCATTATAAAGGTATGCTGTATTTTAGGTTGCATCTGCACTGCAGAAATAATGCAGTTTGACAACACTTTAACTGTCACGGCTCACAGTTTTAGGGGATAAGAAAGGTATTTTGATGACAGACTATTTTCAGAAGGTCCAAACGGTTAATGCAGAATACTACTCTAATTTATTGTGCTAATTATAGGAAGCACTGAAGGAAAAATGGTGAGAGAAGTTGTGGAAAAGTGTCCCCTTTTTGCAGGTCGATACACCTGTTCACAGGACTGACAAAATGATGGATATTTTGAAGAATTTGGTGTAACCATGCTATATGCTTAGAATCTTATAACCATGCTATCTGCTTAGCTTAGGGGAATTATTAGCTCAATAATGGCTGGGTACACAGCCTGGGATCTTCTCTGTGTTTACGGAGGAGAAAGGCAAGAAGAACCACAGAAGCAAATTCTCAATGAATGGTTTTCATTTAAAAGGGAAAAACCAACATGCATTCATCACATGCACTCACACAGGCACACAAGAACTGAGAAAGAAAGAGGTTAGCATGAAACAGAATAGGCCTTCTAATGGAGACGTTAAACCTAAAGGTTGCTGCTTCTCTTGAAGATGTTGCTGGGAAAGGAATGGGAACTCAATCACTTCCTTGGACATGCAAGGTGAGCGAAAGAGGGTCTAGCAAAGTGAAAACTGACAGCACTTCTGCTTGCAAACCAGGCTAATCCAACAAACAAAAGAAAGTTCAGGGTTGGTGTCCAAATCTTTGATAAGGATACATGACACCTTGAAGTAGGATCTTCTAAGGTGTGAACTGGGGGTGTAAATGGGCAAATTCCTGCATCAGATAATTCAAAGGACCTGGTAGACAGGAATGTTTATTCCAACCAGACCCATCCTATTGTTTTATGACCAGGCTCTTCCTCACCTCTGATATGTGTGAAACAAACATCCTCTTTGTGATTCTTATACTAGCTACTTCTGCTCACCTGCACCTCATGGCATCCACAATAGCATAATAAAGGAAGGCTTTATAACAATTATGATATCAAATGAGGAGGGGTAGACTAGAGCCCAGTGTATCATAAATAGGCATAGATCATCCACCCTACTCATCAACTGTTGCTTCATCTGTTTCTAAACATTAAAAAGAGTTTGAAAAGAAGGATTTTTTTTTTGAATGATTCAGGGGTGACAGTAGCAGCAAAGCAGACATCAGATTATTTTTTTTTTGGAAGGGTTAAAGAAACTTGAGAAATGATGTGCCAGGGCATCACACTTTGGGGTGAATATATGGAATAGCGTGTAAGTTTTATGGCTCTAGGTCATGCCCTTCTTGGTTTGGCCAAAAACTTTTCATCATCCCCTTGTATATTTAAAATGGACTTGGACTGGACAGCCCTTCAGATGCACAACACCTTCAACTGAGGTCTGTCCTCCATAAAATTGAACACATGGCCATGTACCACAAGACCCCTTTACTAAATCGATTAGGAAGTCAATCAGTCAATTATCTGATTATAGTCTGAAGTAAACTATGTATTTTTGTTTTAAAAGTATCAAAAATACAAAAAATACATCAATAATTTTTTATTTCAAAAATTGGGGGTTTATGGCTCTTATTTGACAAGGAATAGCATAGATACTTTTCCCTATTTCCTCCAGCTGTATATAGGGTTGTGATAGTGTTATGTTCTGTGTCTTTCAGAGGCAAGCCCAGAAGGCCTCAGAACAAGCTTGTCATGTGTATAAACTGGAAGCAGCAGAAGTCTGTATGAATGACTGGGTGCTCCATACTTCCTGGGGATATCAGACCTCATGGCCTGATCCTGAGTCTCAAGCCCTGTCCCCTCTCCTCTAGACCTCAGGACAAAGGGAGAAATCTCATGGTGCAAACTATGCTTTGAAAATATTTCTTTTCTTCTGTTGTTTTTGTGTTGTTGGCCTATGCTGCTGCAAACTGTGTCAGAGCCTCTGCTATACAATGTCCCAACATGTATGTCTGGCCTCCTTTTGCCCTGTCTCCACTCACAACCAGCACCAGAGCTCAGCAGGAGAGATCAGGGAAATATTGAGCTGTCTCACTATTCTCTGCCTCAATAGTTGGTGAATATGGTACTACAGGATTGTTTTGCTGCTTTTCCTATCTTACTGTTTACCTTCCCAGTTCTTTCCCCACTTTCTTCATCCTACTCTGAATAGTTGAGGACACAGTACAATTCCCATTCTCAATATGAGGAAATTACTACACAGAGCTTTAAACCACAATTGTTGTTGTTGTTGTTGTGTAGCTTCAAGTAATTTCCGACTTATGGTGACCCTACGGTGAACCAATCTTGGGGTTTTCTTGACAAGTTTCTTGAGCAGGGGCTTGCCATTGCCATTACTGTTGGAAAAAAGAGCCTTCAGAAATATTCATTGCACGCTGCCACTTCTGACTCTTAGCTGCTTGTCTCTGGAGTGTGGTTAGGTTGTCCCTTTTCATTGACAGGGAAAATATGTCAATAAGCTCACAGCTGCACTAGTCCTCCATTATGAAACATCACTGCTGGGGCAGTTGAAAAACTGGTAGTCACATGGTGTCCGTGTCTCGTCCTCTCTCTCTGTCCCCCTTGCCATTCCCAAGCAGACAGATTTCATTTATATTTTTTCTATTTCTTTCTTTAAAAAAAATCTTAAATTGCATTATCAGAACTCTAGAAATGTGTGAAAAATAAAATAAAATAACTCCCCCCCCAAAAGGCATGGGCAGCAGGGTTAATGGAGAGTGTGGAAGGGAGCATGATGGCAGAAGCAGCCCCAGTTGTTCGATTGACGAAATGTGCACTAATGGCGGCTTTGAAATTGGTATGTTTCTATTTTTATTAACTGATGTGATTATGGCAAAAACAGGGCTTGTGTGATAATTTCTTCAGGCCATGTGGGTTGCAGTGTTGCTAACAAAAAGTGTCATATGAGTGTTTTTCTTCTTCAGCTCTGCTAAGGCATTTGATTCCTTTCTCAATCAGCTCTTGATTTCACTGCTTTCCTCCTTCTTGTCCTCTTTCTCCTTCTCCCCCCAAAACATCCCAGCTAAACATTTTTTCCTCTTCTCTCTCTCCCCCTTCTGTCTTCTGTCTCTTTCCTGAAACTCCTGCTTTTAACTTCTTCCTTCTTTTCTAGTCCCTCTCTTTCTCTTTTTCTTGTCTTATTTCCCCATCCCTGAAGGCAGAGCCCCTCAAAAAGCCTTCAGAGTCTGGTGTGGGTGCAACTGTGCCAGACTGTGAAGGTAGAACAGAACAAGAGCTGACAAATTGTGGTTAGCAGGGGGCCAAATGTGGGAGAGACAGCCATGGGTTCTAGAAAGGAAGGAAGGAAGGAAGGAAGGAAGGAAGGGACAGAGAGTCACACAGAGAGATGGTGGGTCACACCTTTTCTAAAACCCCGCCTGGGTTTGTGTGTGCATGTGTGTTGTGTGCCTTCTAGTAATTTCTGACTTAGAGTGACATAAGATGACTCTATCATAGTGTTTTCTTGGCAAGTTTCTTCAGAGGGGATTTGCCATTGCAATCCTTTGAGGCTGAGAGTTTGTGACTTGCCCAAGGTTACCCAGTGGACTTCCATGCCTGAGTTGGGGTTTGAACCTTGGTCTCCAAGTTGCAGTCCAACACTCAAACCACTACACTACGCTGGTTCTCCCTTTAATTTGTCTCTGTCATAAATCAAAATGGAGAGTATAGTGAATAAATTAGAAGACGACTAGAACTTGGAAGGATGGGCATTCCATGTTGGACCTTAAAACAGCAGTCTTTGGACAAAAAGACAAAAAAGGAAAATTGGAATGAGAAATAGCAGAATTGGAGTATATAAAAAAACCTGCAGTTCATCATCAGTGGGTTGAACAGAGACAATGATTTCCTGGCACACTACACACATTAAAATACCAGCTAATTCTTAGCCTCATGGGGGCTCTCTTGGCCAGTACATCACATCTTCTTTTTGGCTTCCACATTGCATCCCAATATTCACATGATCATCTACTAATCTCTTCAAACAACATCCTTGCCTTGTACCCCAATGACCATCACTAAAATTAAACTTGTCGCCTCATCTCCACACCCATAAAGTTTTGCATCTCTGTGGACATTCTCACACACAGACTGCTATATAAGTCTGTCCCTGGGCTTTCCACTCCACCACATGCATCTGAGGAAGAAGGCTCAAGTCTATGAAAGCCCATGCTACCAGCTTCTATTTTTCAGTTAGTCTCAAAGATGCTGCAAGATCCCTTTGCATACTCATTTTCCATACTAAGGACGTTATCACACGGGGGAAATCTGTTGGTTAATCCACACAAATCCCAAACAAAAACTGAATTTGCGCCTCATGATTTCACACGACGTCCCACAGAAACTGGTCAGAAACTGGTATTATTCAAGATCTTTTTAATTTTGGGAGTTTAGAAGAAATGCATTTGCAAAATTACAGTAATATCGCATTTACTGTAATGTGAAAAGCAAATACGCACGGACAATTCTCTT
>CM034701.1:89229315-89244866 GCA_020142125.1 Phrynosoma platyrhinos | reverse complement strand
TATTATCTCTTTAACAACAAAACTGGCCCACGTGTGATAACGTCCTAACTCAGCTATGTTTTTGGATAATACCAGTGAATTATATTTCCGTTTGAGGGCCTCTCTCTCATAGGACCTTATCCCACGCTGCTCTCAAAAGTGGCAAGAAACCGATATGAGCATCATTGCAGTACTATAGCGCTAGTATAATATGGCGCTAGCGCTATAATAGCGCTATGGATAAGGTAGCGCTATTGCAATGCCCGATGAAACCAGGCATCCAAAAGAACCCGAATGATGCTGCATTCCGAGCGGTTTCTTGTTGGATTCTGAGCGACGTCGTGGGATCACCCGGAAAACTATAGCGCTATAGCGCCTGATTCTTAGCGGATTCCGAGCGACGTCGTGGGATCACCCGGAAAACTATAGCGCTATAGCGCCTGATTCCATGTGGATTCTTGCTGCTTTTGGCCCCGTGGGATAAGGTCCATAGAGGGTGACTGGGATGGTTAAGTGAAATCCTGGCAAACCTTTTCTGCCATTATCCTGGGCATTTACCAAGGCTTATAAAAGTTATCCTTTTGGATTTATGATTCCCAGAATGCCCCAGCCACTGTAGATTTTGTAAGCTGTAGTCCAAAAGGTAACCTCAAGGCTGGCCTTCTGCAATGTACTCTACATTGGGCTACCTTTGTAACCAGTCCAGAAACTCCAACTGGTTCAGAACATGGCAGCTAGACTGAATGTGGGTACATCCAGGAGTGATCACATTACATCAATTTTAAAATCACTCCACTGGCTGCCAATTAGTTTCTAGGCAAGGTGCACAGTGTTGGTTATGACCTTTAAAACCCTACATGGTTTGGGTCCAGGTTACCTACAGGATTGCCAACTTCCATACAACTTTCCCTGTACACTCAGGTCCTTTGTTTGCTCCAACTGGATGCAAATAGACTGGCAACAGTTTCCCAGAGGGCCTTTTCATCTGCTGGCCCCAGACTGTTGAATGATCTGCCGGAGGAGATATGACAGCTGAAAATGCTGACTACATTTAAAACAGCACTAAAGACATATCTCTTCCAGCACACCTATCCAGTCAATTTTAAAACACAACTTTTTAATTTGTGTATTGTAAAGAATTAACTCATATGAGAGTATTTCAGCCCCACCAGCAGGATGCAGCCCCTGACAGATTACCATCAAAGGAATGCAGCCCTCAAGAGAAGGGAACATAGGTTGCCCGCCTATGTGATAATATGTGAATTAAAAAAAAAATTCATTTCCTTGCTTCAAGTGAGCAGTTAGAGTTATCCTAGTAAGAAATCAGTTTTGAACCTTCAGAAGGTCTCATGCAAAGATAATTTTTTGGCATTTGATATTTCCCTCAAAGCATCTGAATTACTAAATGCTGTTATGCAAGCAAAAAACATGACTACCTGCCTCATTTAACATGCTTGCTGGCTTTGGTTTGGGGGATTGCTTTGCTGGAAATATTCTCCAAGAGTACCAGCACATCTAGACCTGTTGCACTTTTTGCTTCTTGCTGTTTTTTGGCCTTTTCCCTTGATGAGGATGAATCAGCTGAACTTGTGGTTGACCGCAGCGGTGGCTGGCATCTTTCAAATCAAATGGGTGGGGTGTGGAATTTGCTCTCCAGAACCACCCTCAAAGGTAATGGTAATCAATGGAAGGTGTACTTTGACTTTGTTTTGGTCGGATTCTTGCAATTCTCACTCCCCTCCACTCTCCAGAAAGATATTAAAGTGAAAATAGCATCCTGAGAACATGATGTCCGATAGGCTATCAGGAACCTGATTGCTATATGACAGATCCACGAGTTGTCAGCAAGACTGGTGAGCTGGTTGCCAAGAAGGTGAGATGCCAAATACCAGGTGAACATCTTTGCCAGCTTAGCACCTCCAAGCCATGTGACTGCTGCCTGGCAAACAGTTGCTTTTATGCAGCTCGCAGGAATGGAAAAACAAGCATGCTGCCTGCCTTAATGTATCTCCTCAAGCAAGATGATGATTTACATGGAGACTCTAAAATGCCGCGTTAGGCATTTTGCAATTTGGCGTTTGCTATGGATTTACCGCAGCTGTGCAAGGGGTTGGGCTGACATCTCCCACTGCAGTTACTGCTCAGATGCCTACTCTGGCTGAACAGATAAGGCAAACTGGTTCCTCTCTGGGCCAAAGTGAGAATTTTACATGAGAGATCTGTGATTGGCCTTTCTTTCTTTTTAACTTTAATACTAATGTGGAGTTTCTGGATATGTTCAAAGCAGCAATATACAGCAGGGATAGATCATTTGGTCCTCCAGATATTTTGGATTACTGCTCCCACAGTCCCTTACTATTGGACATGCTTCCTGAGGATTTTTGGTGCATAAGATCCAAGCTAGCTGTAAAATGAGGCATCCTGTTTGTTACAGTGAGCTAGGGAGTGTAACCAGGGGATGTAGCAGCCCCCTTCCCCTTGCAAAATGAGGGCATTGCCCTCCTAATAAGAATTCTGTACCTCATGAAATTTTCCTTCAGTCCCCAACTTTCTAGCATTGAAGAGAGTGAGATGTTGATGACAGATTCACACCTAGAACTCCTATATTTGCTGTATTCATATTTCTATAATACCTTTGTCTGTCCCCTTTCCATGCAATGACTATACTGCATTTCTAAATGCTCAACAGAAGTTTTAAATTGCTGGAATGCTAGAAATTGGGAGACCAGTTTCTGGAGCTCAGGGTTCAGTTCCCCACTTGGTCATGGAAACCAACTGGGTGACCTTGGGCAAGTCACACAAACTCAGCCCCAGCAATTCTTGTGATAGATTTGCCTCAGGGTTGCCGTAAGTAGAAAATGACTTGAAGGTGCACAATAACAACAGACATTTGGAGTTGTTAACAGCTGTCACATCAACCTTAGCTAATAGGTACTCCATAAATGAGAGACTGCCAATTCACACTGTCACCAATAGCCCTGCTTAGGTCTTGCAAACTCAGGGCCATGGCTTCCTTGATTGTGTCTATCCACCTTTAATGTGGTCTTGGGGACTGAAGGGAAGTGGAATGGTGTGGCAGAATCCTCAATGCCCTCATTTACCTTTGCCCTGTACCAGTATACTTGTTGTGATAATTAGAGGTGACTTGACGATATTATTATGTGTAATTAATTCAAAAATCTATTTAAATCATAGCAGTTACAGGGAATCAGGTCTCTCAGATGAAGGCACAATACGCCAGAAATCAGAAGAATAACTGCATATCAGAGAAAATACAATGTAATGATTAAAACAATGAAGATTAAAGAAACAGTTTCACACATACAAAATGAAGAGCATGCAGGTTAGCCTTTTATAAAACATATTTGCCTTTTATCTTCCACCAGCCCTCCAGCTGAAGCTTTATATGTTCTCAGCTTCTTAGCAATTTGGTTTAAAAGTTCAAGAAGAAAGACTAATAGTTACTTGTTTCAAGAAGCAAGTTCCTGAAGACTGAGGTGAAATTTGAAGAAGATGAACCCTGAAAATTCCAGTGGGAAAAATTAGTCCAGGGAAAATTGTGGATAGGTGCATGGAGGGATTAAGTAGTGAAGCCTGAACTTTACCAGGAGAAAATAATAAAAAGGATAAAAGCTGGGATGTGCAAGTCTGTAAATGCACATCCCAACTTCTTTCCTTTTCTTTTATTATTTTCTCCTGGTAAAGTTCAGGCTTCACTACTTAATCCCCCCATGCACCTATCCTGTGAATGCTTCCACGCTAGGAGACTTAGTGGGGAAGCAGACGGGCTGCACGGGGCCGCCCCAGGAAGCTGCGGATCAGGGCTGAGGTATCTGCACTCCTCGGCCCCATGGCGCAGCCTCCCAGGCCCAGGAAGGAGCGCTAAAATAGCGCTCCTTCCGCAAGATGCCGAAGGTGTGCCACAAAAGGCCTCTGGAGCACCTTCGGTACCTCTTTCTCTGCAGCATGTGCGGACGCTGCAGTGGAAGTGTGTCGTCAGAGTGCCGGCTGTGTGGAGGGCCAGCCACTCCGACATTTTCGGGAAGGGGTTGGGGCGCCCAGCGTGAGGCTGCCCCTCCCCTTCCTGGCCTCGAAAACAGCGCTTTGCGCCATCTGCTCAGGCTGTTGTGAAGATAGAACCTTTTCTCAGCACAAAAAGGCAAACTGACTCTCCACAAAAAATAATCAAAAAGCAAAAATTAAAATTAAAAAATTGCTCCAGCGGCCATTTTTTCAAGCTGGAAAACCCCCAACTTTGAAAATAGAGTGGCAATGGAGCTGGGCTGCACCCGGGCAATGATTTCAGTGACGTATCATCTGATACTATCAGGATGCCACCCACTTCTAATTTTAAACTGGCTCAGGTAAGCTGGTTTATGACCTAACCTGATAGTCCCCAAGGTCTGGCCTGGTCTGGTCTGGTCAAGGAAGTGGTGGCTGGCCAGGTCCAGTTACTCCTGGGTGAAATGGATTATCTTGGTTAATTTTAGCTGGGTTCAGATGAGGTTTTTGGGGATTGAAACTGTCCTTGTAACTCTATGGGGTGGATTTTGTTCACAGAAAGAGGACTGCAACCTTATTTTGGCCCTCTTAGATCAATCAGTGACTTTCAATACTTTGCCTGCAATAGCCAGGTTGGAGTATGGAGGCATCACAGTAGCAGTTTTGCTCCTATTTGGATGTCTACTTCCAGAAGGTGGGCTGCAGTGTCTTTGTTTAATCCCTTGATAGTCACACTATGGGATTCCATTGTATTTTATTCTTTCCTCCATGTTGTTTAACATCTACACAAAACTGGTGGGAGAAGTCACTGAGTATTTGGTTTAACATGTTACTAGTGTGTAAATGGCAGGCAAATGTATCTCTCTTTCTCTTCCCAGCATTCTCTACATATGCAGGTATGTTTATTGATGTCCCACAACTGTACTTTGGTACAATTATGGACTGGATGGAGAAGAAGAAACTGAGATACTTGGTACTATATTATTAAATCAGTCAACAAATAAAGGATTCAAAGAGATCCTACAAATGAATGCCTTGCTCATAAAGCATCTTTGGTACTTCCAGTACTTCCTGTGACTATAACAGTTAATGCCTAATTTTGTTTGATTTCACTGTGCATTTTAATATAAATAAAATGTTAAAATTCAGTATTTAAAACAAACAAACCAGTTCTGAGAAGACAAAAGTAATGTTGATTGTCTGTCTGGGTGAATGGTGCTCAGGCAGTTTTAAATCACATCTAGGCCCAGGAATCGTTCACCTTTCACACTGCAAAAATGATGTCCATAACTTGAATAATAGTTGCATTTATTTACTAATGTGGTATGTTTATTAAACTTGTATCTAACTCAGTACACAAAGAAATATTGTAGCACTGTTGAAGCTAACTGGGAGAATGATGTTTGTAGAAAAAACTTTCATAGACTTAAGGCCTGTCCAAATTTTTTTTAAAAAGGAGATATCTCACAACAAAAGCCTCACTTCTAACTTCATAGAAAAGCATTTTCAATCCACATTGACCTTGCCAGCTGGTGAAGAGTGGAGAGGATGAACGAAGCTGAGTAGGCAGTTTGGCCAATGCACATTTAGATTTCATAATACTATAGAAAATTGGTCAGAGAGATATCTCTTCTGTGTCATTGCTTGAGACTGGAACTGGAGACCTGGATGGGCATGCCTTCTTTTTTAAAAGGCACACGGTCTCAAAAATCTTATTGCTTCAGCATAAACACCACATGTTCCAGAGTAGAAAAAAAGATTTGAAACTAGCTAACTGGAGCTCTTGAAAAATTGAGCTCTTTGGTGCAATCTATCTAGTAATAAAAAGTACCAATTTTTTAGGTAGGAATAAAATAGGTCCCTCCCCCAACTGCTCTGGATATTCTGTCAAAAGGAAAATGTCATCTGTTTAAAAAGCTGTGTGAATTTGAGCAATAGAGCTCAAATTCCCCTTGGTCTGTTCGTTTTTCCCCTTGGTCTGTTTTTTCAGATGGATCTGATGAAACAGTAAAAGCTTGTGCTACAAACTGATATGAAAAATATTGTAATCCTATAAAACTCACATAGAATTACAATATTTTTCATATCAGAAACATACATATCTTTCAGCAGAAATATTACTGTATAAACACTTTCTAAAACACAGGAGCAGAGTTTGCAGTATTTTGTTATATGCACATATTCCAGATAGTCCTTGAAAAGAAAGAACTAATGATATGTGCTGGCAGCAGTCATAGGGACATCTAATGCAATCTATCTAGGTAATTACTCAGCCCATTCATCACATTTTATTATAAACATGTACATTCACACATTATATTATAATCATTCCATGTTGTTGTTGTTGTTAACTGCCCTTGAGTCAATCTCAACCCATGGTGACCCTGTGGATGAGACATCTCCAAGCTTCCCTGTCCTCCACTGTTCTACTTAGTTCCTGCAAACTTGATCTAGCATTCAGCCTTCCTCTCTTTCTACTTCCTTCCACCTTTCTTAGCATTATTGGTTTTTCCAATGAGTCATGCCTTCTCATGATGTGGCCAAAGTACAATAGCCTCAGTTTTGTCATTGGCTTCCATGGAGATTTCTGCTCTAGGACTTTTGACTGTCCACTAAATCCTCAGCACTCGTTTTCAGTGCCACATCTCAAATGAGTTGATTTTCTTCTATCATGTTTCTTAATTGTTCAGCTCTCACATCTGTACATGGTAATGGGGAATACAATGGCTTGTACTATTCTAACTTTTGTGCTCAGTTGTATATCTTTGCATTTTAGGATCTTTTCTAGTTCTTTCATAGCTGCTGTCCTCATTCTTAATCTTCTAATTTCCTGGCTGCAATTCCTGTTGCTTTCAATGTTTGATCCCAGGTATGTTTGATTTCGGCTATGTATGTTGCTATCAGTGTTTGATCCCAGTATTTCAATCATTTCACACCACTTTTAAATTAAAGATTGTAGGTCCAAATCTTTATTCAGAACTAAAGGCACCAAGGATTTCAATTTTAGAATCCATTCCACCTTTTTTTCCTTCAAAATATATTCATTGTTATTATAAATCCATTCTGTTACTTAAAAGTGGAAATCTGATACAATATGTTGCATTTCTTCAAAATGACTAACTAAAGGAGCCCCCACTCCAGTACATGACATGTGTCCTCAGCAGCTTCTGAGTTTGCCCTCTAGGAAGGACCACAGCCACAACAAAGCAGTGTCTCCAAATACCATCCCAGAGAGTTGACACAGAAAATTACCATGATTGATAGTATCAAAAGCCATTGAGATGTCCAACAGAACCAACATTCTTTGCCCGTATAGCTTCTAGAGTAGATTGCCCATCAAAGTGACCAAAACCATATCTATTCCATAAACAGGCATAAAGCCTGATTAAAATAGAGAATCCATGACACCCAGGAACACTGGAGCTGAGATGCTCTGGATATATTTAGCGTTCACAGATTTCTAGTTTGGATTTATACACATTACATAGCACTAGCTTGAAACACCATGCTTGTAATGGCTCTATACACTTTTATTGTAACAAAAATTGAGGTATGCATAACTGTCAACATCCAGGATCCAAAGGCATGTGTGTGTATCTGCCTCATCCGCATCAGCTCAATTAATAAGAGTGAATGTTCATAACATCTTCAGGGCCAAATGTTCTCCATTCTATCTGAAAGTCTGGGTGTTGTTGTTGTGTACCTTCAAGTAATTTTCTGTTTTATGGTGACCCTAACATGAACCTATCACTGGTGAACATATCCTTCAGAGGTTTTTTTTTTAAACTATTGCTATCCTCTGAGGCTAAGAAAGTGTGACTTGCACAAGGTCACCCAGTGGGTTTCATGACCAAGTAGGAATTCAAACTCTGTTCTCCAGAGTCATAGTCTAATGCTCAAGCTGCGACAGTACACTGGCTCACATGTGCAAACTGGTGATCCTTCAGGATCAGTTACTTTGTTAAGGAGGACTTGTCTCTTGTTAACTTTCTGGCTGGGTATTAAGTAAAGCATTGGCAGAGAGTCCTACAAGTACCTCTTATGATACTCTACTGTCAAAACTGTTCTCAGTTTTGGAAGAACTGGACAAACCTTGTTAAGAAAAACTGATCTTAGTCAAAAACCTGTATTATAAATAGGCCAAAGCTTATAGATTTCCTGGGTATATTGTGTAATGGCCATGAACTTTAGTTATATGTATAGGACTGTGAGTGACCTGTGAATCATTCAACAATTTCATGCATAATTCCCCAGGTAAGAAATAAATGGATTTGCAGGTAAAGGCCAAGCAAGTGACTTGTGCATTAACATTCTGGCTTGTGCAGTTCAGAGTCCACTCAGATGTTTTTAGGATGGCCATCCACAGCTGTGAACTGCTGGCCAGATGACAATGATCCTCTTCAGTAGCTTCTAGTTATGCCTTGAATGTGGTTCCAAAAAAGGTTTGACCTGATAAACCCTCCTGCTCCTCCTCCTCCTCCTCCTTCGTAGGTTGGGCTCCAATGTTCTCTCCAAGTAAAAAAATAGAGTGAGTTAACTTTAAAATGCTATATTATTATGCAGCTGTTCCACATGTCTGAGCAATGGAAAATTTCAAAGGATTCAGTACTCAGTTTTAGTGGAACAAGCTCATAGCCAGACAATGCTGTTTTTGTGAGTTTTTGTTGTTGTTAGCTGCTCTCAAGTTGGTTCTGACTCATGACGATCCTGTGGATGAGACATCTCCAAGAATTCCTATCTTCCACTGCCTTGCCCAGATCCTGCAAGCCCTTCCTCACCCTCTGCTTGAGTCTATCCATCTGGTTTGTGGTCTTCCTCTCTTTCTTCTACCCTCTACCTTTCCTAGCATTATTGGTTTTTCTAGTGATCCATGCCTTCTCATTATGTGGCCAAAGTATGATAGTCTCAACTTGATCATCTTTTCTTCCAAGGAGAGCCCTGGTCTGATCTGTTCAAGAACCCATTTGTTTGTCTTCTTGGCTGTCTATGGTATCCTAAGTACTCTTGTCCAGCACCACATTTCAAATGAGTTGATTGTCTTTCTGTCTGCTGCTTCCACTGTCCAGTTTTCACATCTGTACATGGTAACTGGGAATACAATGGCCTGAATGATTCTGACTTTAGTGCTCAGTTGTATGTCTTTGCTCTTCAGTATCTTTTCCAGTTCTGTCATAGCTGCCCTTCCCATTCCTAGTCTTCTTCTTATTTCTTGACTGCAGTCTCCATTCTGGTCAATGTTTGATCCTAGATAAGGGAATTCTTTAACTATTTCAATTTCCTCATTGTCTAGATTGTATTTATGTATTTCTTCTGTAGTCATTATTTTTTGTTTTCTTTATGTTCAGCATCAGATTTGCCTTTGCACCTTTATCTTTGACCTTTTTTATTAACTTTTCCAATTCCTGAATGTCTTCTGCTAATATTATGGTGTTGTCCGCATATCTTGTGTTATTAATGTTGCTCCCTCCTATCTTAACTCTTCCTTTTTCTGATTCTAATTCTGCTTTTCTTATGATGTTTTTAGCATATAAGTTAAACAAGTAGGACGATAGGATGCAGCCTTGCCTAACCCCGTTGCCTATTGGGAACCACTCTGTTTCCCTAAATTTTGTTCTGACAGTGGCCTCTTGTCCTTGGTACAGATTCTTCATCAACAGGTACTCTGACACATATATGTGCTGAATTTAAGCCCATATACATTCTTCATAATATTAACACATCCTTATTTTTCTTTACATTCTAGAGAGGAACCTATAACACTATAAGCATTTCCTCTGCCGATAAATTAGCGTTCTTCCTATTTTTCTGTTCCAGTTGCAGCAATGACTACTTAAAGATGGCAAGCCAAGTTATTTCCAGAGTAAGCCAGTGTAGTGTAATGGCCCTGAGTGTTGGACTACAACTCTGGAGCTGTAACTTAATTCACAAAATGCATATATGAAGCATTTATAACACAATTCTAACATATATGCTCAAAAAGAAGTCCCATGAAGTTGTGTGGAGCCTGGAAATTGGGTGTAGAATTGCAGTATGTAGTGTTCTATGTGTAGTCTGAGCCGACTACTTACAGGATATTACATACCATTGATTACCCCAAGAAATGCAAGTAAATCCATGTTGGTGTATTGAATATTGAGGAACAGCTGCTCTGTCTGTGATCTTAAAAATATAGCACCCCAGAGGAATAAAAAATGTACTTGTCAGAGTGTGAATAAAGGCATTGGTTGGAGTGGAGACAGCCAGCAGATTTTGCAGAGAATTGATGGCAGTTTAAAAGAATGATGACTGTTCCAAGTGTGCATCTCAGTTTCACAAGTGGTTGAACATGTTTTGCATGTTTTTGTATTTTTTTTTAAATTTACCTAAACTGTTAGACCAGAGGTCTCATTGGAACAGAAGAAACATATATATGTACAAGTCACTGGTGTTCTAAAAATGCCCATTCATCTCCAGCCTTAAATTGAGAGTCTTTAGGGTTGGTGTTGAATATGTCTCTGGCAAAATTGCTGTCACTCATCCTGAGCCCCTGACAGTGATTGTATGCATGTGAATGTATCAAAACTTGGAAAAAATTACTTTCTTGGATTGTAGTTCCCAGGATTCTTCAGTATGCTGGCCAAAGGATTCTGAAAGCAGTAGTTCCACAAAATCCTTAATCTGTCAAATCTCCAAAAAAAGTGCCTTAATATTTGAAGATCTGATACAGATTTTGGAAAGTGAGTTCTTTGCTTCCCTATAACTCCTCCTCAGAGCAGTTTACACTTCAGAGCCAGCAAAAAGGAGGTGGGGGGGGGGAAGCGGGAAGGGTTCTTGACAAAAGGCTAGCCAGGAAGCCAGTCGCAGCCACAGATCCTGCTGCCACCGAATACAACCTGCCTCTTGGCACCCAGATCTTGCAGCTGCCAGGCACTCTTCTTATGTGGTCACTGGTATTGGCTCTGAGGCAAGAGCAGACAGAGGAGGAGGGTGAAGGGGAGCACATTCATCCCTGCCAAGATGGAGTGGAGGCCATGCCAAGTAACTATGTAACTAGGCACCTGTGCCAATTTGCTCAGTAATTGGATTGCTATTTGAAAAATTAACACGGTTTCTGGAACCTTTGCATTTAATGGAAAAAGTTTTGCAGTTGCAAATGGCAGAGTGAGCAGAAAATGAGTAGGGGGGGGCCTTTAAATCCACTTCTTGGAGAAGGATTGAGGAGATGGGTTGTTGTTGTTGCTTAAAAGAAGTCATTTGGTCACTTTCCAGAAAATTATAATGCTGCTTCTGAATCCACTCAGCTGTGCTGGCAGATGTGGGAGACAAAGGACAAAATACAGTATGTCGGAAAGCTGGGATGCTCCTGCTTACTTGAAGGAATAACCTGCTTCCATGCTGTAATCTTTCAGCAATGGAAACATGACATGTTTTTAAAAAGGAAAGAAAAGGAAAGGGAGAAAATCTCGCTAATGTATTTGGCATATTTGTCTCCCTGAAGGAGATGAAATGCAAATAGACATTAGATGCCATTTCTTGTTGGGTGAAGCAGATTATTCTGCCACAGAATTACATGCAATGGAGTTAATTCTTCATTGGCTCCTTAGACAGGGAATCTGAAAGTGTCCCAACCTGGACTGTGCCACCAGTTAACTTTCTGTCCCAGTGCAGTCATCTCTGGGCCAAGAAGTTTCAACAAGGCTGAAAACTGTTGAAGGCACCATTTTTCTCACATTTCCCCCCTTTCCTTTGTTTCTGGCAAAGTAGCTTTGGGTGAAAGTGGAATAAGATTTTGTTATAGATGTTTTAATTATTGTACACCAAATAATAGGCTCCTGTGGAAAAGTGAGACACAGACATATTTTAACAAATTTGCTTGGGTGTTTATTTCAATGTTGCCCATTAGCATCAGTTTCCAAGGTGGTTTACATACACACTGAGGGATAAAACATAACAATGCAAAATAAAAGTATAAAGATAACAACAAAGATAATATTCTTAAAAGTGGTATCAAGATTAAATAACAGCAGTAGCAGTTTGGGGGTGAATAAAAGTGAATTTGTTAAAAAAAAAAAGGTCTATTTATTGAGTGATTATAAAAAAATTCTAGGCTGCCCTTCACCCTGACAGATTTCTGGGCTATATATAATAAGAGTAATAGAATATAACTCAACCTGAGATTATATTAATAGTATAACTCCCAAGCAATCTCAAATTCACCTCCTGAAAAATTGTGAATTAGTATGCACAATCAGGTCAGAGGAACTCAAAAGTTTCCATACAGAGGTCTGGGAGTGAAACTTAAGAGTCCACACTGCCTGACTTCAAATAGTAGTAGGGTGTTGTGAAATCCAGGCATGTTTAGTTCCTGTGTTCCTCAAATTGTGCCACCATCAGGATAGCACAGCTTGAAAGAAAGAGGCTGGGAGAAGGAGAGGAAAAAGAAATTTCTGCCCCTAGATGGAGTATTCTGCACACAGGAATTTTTGGACACTCCCGAACACAAGCGGCAATGTGTTGAGAAGCCTTGTTGATGTTTCTTGATTGATGCCCCTGCATTTAAAGAACTATTCCTTTTTTCTTTTCTTTTAGTCTGTTAAGATTATTCATTTTACTCCAGGATTGAAGCTGTGGCCTTTATTTGTGGGAAACTGGATGTGAGAAAGGGGTCCATTTTATTTCAATTGTTTGCACACCATTATAATACTACTTTTTAATATGTTCACATGACATGTTGCTGCCCTGGCAACAAGGACAGAAATAAGGTAAAGATATTATCATGCCAGGGCCCTGTCTGTGTTACTGGCATTCTCTAGGAAAGAGTAATTTTTAGAAGGTTTTGATTTTGTATTTTTTATCAGGAGGGCAAGAAATCTGGAAGCCATGTGGTACAGTCCAGGCAACTAAAAATCCTACCCTTCATAACATTTGATGGAACGTTGGAGAGCTTTAGCTTTCCCATGTCCCAAATCTTGCTTCCTTGGCCTACCATGCATTACTTGGGCTTCCATCTAACTCAAGATTCAGTGTCTACACC
Organism: Phrynosoma platyrhinos; assembly: GCA_020142125.1. Classification (NCBI taxonomy): domain Eukaryota; kingdom Metazoa; phylum Chordata; class Lepidosauria; order Squamata; family Phrynosomatidae; genus Phrynosoma; species Phrynosoma platyrhinos. The sequence continues at coordinate 89,231,872 of CM034701.1, read as the reverse complement.
TGCCTGTGATACTTACTTTGGCATACCCTGAAAGGCCATGCAGGAGTGTCACAAGATTAAATTCTTACTCTTGGCTTTGTCTAGATGTCTAGTATGGGGAATGAGAGCCAACATGATGTAATCACTAGTGTTTGAGAACTGGGACTTCAACTCTGGAGACCAGGGTTCAAATCTCCACTCAACTATGGAAACCCATTGTGGGGCTGCTCGTGCTCCTCCTGGCCTTACATTGTCCCGTTTGGATGGTGCAGGCCATTAGCCCCAGGCCAGGATCAGACCTGGATCCAGCAGACTGGATGCGAATCTAGTGTATCTGGCCTGATCCCAAGGCAAATGGGCCTTAATGTGGGTCAAAATGATTTGACATTTGGCATGGAGTTTCTCCAAAATTCTGTGGTAAAGGAGATGGCCTGTATGCCCTTTACTTTGCTCCTCCTTTTTTTGCTAGTGAGAAGCCCCACCACTGTCTGACATGGAAATGGGACACCTTGCTTCTAGTAGGGGGCTTCTCACTAGCGGCAACAGAAGAGTAAGGTAAGGGGCACATGATGGTAGTGTGTCCATGGTATTGGGATGGGTGGGGGTGCAAACATCTGCTTATCCCCCCACCAGCCCAGGGACCAATCCTGATTGGGACCTGGGCTAGATAGCACGGCTTGGCCCAAGCTATCCTGAGCCATTCGTTTGGGGCCTGGGTGACCTTGGGCAAGCCACACTCTCTCAGTCTCAGAGAAGGCAAAGACACCCCCCCCCTTTGAACAAATCTTGCCAAGAAAACACTGTGATAGGTTCTCCTTAGGCTCCCCGTAAGCTGAAAATGACTTGAAGGCACATTGCAACATCAAGTATGGCGAATACGCTCAACTTTTCCATGTTGCTAGGATGCTTCAGATCTGGTGGGAAAAGTTACTTTTTTGGATTGTAACTCCCAGAATCACCAAGCCTGGTACAAAAAGTTATTGTTATGGTACAAAAAATCCTCACCCCCCCCCCCGCCCCCTGGAATTTTTCCAAGCTCTGTTCCAAATGCTTAAAAAGCTCCTGCATCTCTCTTTTCTGAGATAAAATGTTCAGGCTTCCTCTTCAGATGTATCATTGTGCTAGTGGTTCAAGCTACCCTAATTATTGCACAAGAGGATACAAAAGGCACAGATTGCTAACATTCAGTTTTCCTGCTAGCAGGAACAGCTAGTGCCATTCTGAATCCTCCAAAGCATCAGTGATATGTACCACTACCATCATTTGAAGAATATCCCTCCTCCCTCTTTTTGTGTGGTACTAGGCACTACCATCTCTGCATTAAGTTCATCTTGAAAAAAATAGCTGATGTTTTCTTTATGGTGTATCTTTCACTACAGAAAAAAAGAAAAAAGTACAGTCAGCCCTCCATATCCATGGATTCTTTATCCATGGATTCAACCATCCATGCCTTGAAAATATTCCCAAAAGATATGAATTCAAAAAATTGAGCCTTGATTTTCCCATTTTATATAAGAGACACCACCGGAGTATGCCACTGTATTTAATGGGACTTGAACGTCCATGGATTTTGGTATCCATGGGGGTGGTGGTGGTGGTCCAGTAACTAAACTGTAGTGGATATCAAGGGCCCACTGTATATCTGTGGGTGAGGTGGTGGTGCTGGTGGGGGAAAGAGAGCTTCTTTTAATGGTCCATGAATTAATAGGACCAGAAGAGGTAAAAATGGCAAACAGCTTAAGATGGAGACTAAGCCCCAAAAGCAATGATTTAAGTCAGTCTGCAATTCAGCAGGATAGGTTAGTTAATTTTTAAAATCTACCTTCCACAACGAAGGACTGCCTCTATCAAGGCCCACTGACAAGTACTTTTCAGCCCACTCAAAAGGGGTGGTGGTGGGGAATGTGCATTAGATGGACTGTAATTTCTAAGTGGTCTTTTTAAAATGCTATGAGATGACAGACTTATTCATCTGGGGTGGGGGCTGGGGGTTCTTGTTGGGATTGCTCTCCTCTATAAACCCAGGCTAGAAGCCATCCTGGTGTAGTGGTTTGAGTGTTGGACTGTGACATTGGAGACCAGGGTTCACTTCTCATGTCGGCCAGGAAACCCGCAGGGTGATCTTGGGCAAGACACACTCTCTCAGCCTCAAAAGATGTCAATGGCAATGGCAAAACCCCTCTGAACAAATCTTACCAAGGAAACCCTGCAATAGGTTCGCCTTAGGGTCTCCATGAGTCAAAAATGACTTGAAGGCACACAACAACACACACATAAAAACAGGCAGGTTTTTAGAAAAGGTGTGACCCTCTACAGAGTGACCAGATGTCATAACTGAAAAGGTTGACAAAGCATTGTAAAGTGTAGGACATTCAAGAAAAGGGTAGGACATTACCAAATAAAAGTGAAAACCCCTCATTTAAAAATAAATCCATGCTAATTAGTCTTGCTCAAAATGCAGGACATTTTGAAATTCCTCGGGAACAAACGGCTGAAATAGAGGACATGTCCTGGGAAAGGAGGATGCTTGGTCTCCCTGGACTATCCATCATCCCCTCCCTCCCTAAGAACCCATGGC
>CM034701.1:89213089-89226755 GCA_020142125.1 Phrynosoma platyrhinos | reverse complement strand
AAACCTGCAATTGTGGGTTGCTTTTCAGATTACATTTGTGTGAAAGAGAAATAATGTGAAAATAACCTGAATGGAAAGGTGCCAAAAACCGCACCTTTTTACTTTTGGCAACTCCTTTTTAAACCTGCTCCTTTTTACTTTCTGGAACTTCTGAAGGTAAAAAAGGAGCGGCTTTTGATGACTTTCCATTCGGGTTAATGTCACATTATTTCTCCTTTACATAAATAAGTCTGAAAAAATCCTATTTCTGCATGGGATTTAAGCAATTTGCCTCCGTGTGATAAGGTCCTAGCTTAAACTGGGCAATGCATGTTGGCTACAACAACCAGCTGATCCTCCAAGAGCAATGCATGGAGAACTATTTTAAACTCGATATGTCAGGAGGTTGAAGCCTTTTTCACACTGGTCCTTGATTTGCTTATCTTTTATACCTTTTATATCACTACCTTTGTGTGTGTGTGTTTCTCTAGAACAAAATGCATAGTTCTATATAGTTTGGGTTTTCAAGCAGAATTTCCAGATCTCAGGGCCTGACCACACTTCCAGTCCAGAGGGGAGGAATGCAAAGACTGCTGCTTTGAAAAGTCTCTCTCTCTCTCTTTTCATTCTTTATTAAGTCTTGGTATTTTTTTATATATAAAAAAATCAAATGACATACTCTTTGCATGTCTCATCAATGCTCAATATATCATGCTCAAAGTTCATCATCAAGGACAACCTCTTATAATGTTAATCTTATCACACCGCTACAGCCTGCCTGCTCTGACATTTTTGATGCTGAAATCTCAGGGCCTAGGGTAGGTCAGACCTGGCAACTGTGCATGGAAGGTCATTACTGTCTGAAGCTAGTTATTGATTGACAAAAGCCTGGCTAATCCTGATAATATGAAACATATTGGTGAAACACTAAATTGAGGAATGCGTGGGGAATTTATGAATGGATCCATGTGACCACTCCTCCTGCATAGCCCTTCAGCAGAAATCTTACTTCATACAGCTCACTTAAGAAAAAGGGAAAAGGAACCATGCAAAGCTGGTTATTTCCCCCCCCCCCTTTCTGGCTTTTTCTTTAATTAAACCTCCCCTGCCCTCATTAGGTCATCTCCTAATTTTCTCCAAAGAATCCTTGTTTTGTATGGTGATGAAGCATGTTCATATTTATGCTAAGATTATGCTGTGATGATCACTTCCTTCCTTTTGCAAATTGTCTTTAGAAATCTTTTCAATGCTTACATAAAAGAATAACCACATAGAATGTCTTTTGCCACAACACTTGCTCCTCTGTAGAAAATAAAACATCCTGTAGTCTGACTCCCCCGCCCCATGCTTGTTTTGGCCTCTTTACAATCCAAATACATCATCTTGCTGTAAACCAGTCTCTTCAGCCTCCTGGATCAATTAAAGGTGGTCCTATTGAGAGGCCCTGGCTAAGACAAACCTTTCCTTATTAATTCTTTCAAAAGGGCATCTGTTATCACAAAAAGTTGTGAAAGCTGTCAGGGGGTGTCACTGCTTGTTTTTCTTTTTTTCAAGAAAGGCATTGTGTTTAGATTAGCAAGTATTTTAATTAGCTGCAACCAGAAAATTCCTTTTGTCTCTAATGTAGATACAGTTACGTTTTATTTACTTGATTGATTTTGTATGTTCTCAAAAAGAATGTGTGTGTGTGTGTGTGTGAAAGGGACACACTCATTGAGGTATGCCATTTCACCCAAAATCAACACAACACGCTTCCTGCTTTCTGAGAACATTCCTGGTTAGTCAGTAGCCTGATCAGCCAGAGTAAAGCTCCCTATCACTTTTCAGCTCTCAGAGGCTGGCACTGTAGTGAGGTTGCTACAGTTGTTTAAAAGAACTGTCTCTTTCCTTCCTTTCTTAATGCTTCCCACATGAAGGATAATGTTAAAAACAGTTTAGATCAAGAGTGAGCAACTTGTTACCTCTGGATGTTATGCAGCAGTGATGGGCAATTATTGGGCAGGGGTCACTTTTGGGGCTGCACCAGCACACCAGATGTAATGTCACGAATGTATTTTGCATAGGTTTTGAATCATCTGCGGAGTCTGGGGTGTGTGTGAAGAATAACTTTCTCCCAAATTTAATAATTTTTTGGGTCTGAGGTTTTTGGAGGAACTTCAGGGCCACAAATTGAGGGTTGGCAATATGATTTGAGCATTGGGCAATGTCTCTGAAGACCAAGGTTCGAATCCCTGCTCGGCCTTGAAACCCACTGGGTGACCTTGGGTAAGTCACATGCTCTCAACCTCAGGGAAAGGCAATGGCAAACCTCCTCTGAACAAATTTTGCCAGGAAAACCTCATAATAAGTTCACCTTAGGATCGCCATAACTTGGAAGCGACTTGAAGGCACATAACAATAACAACAACAATGTGCGCGCGCACGCGCACACACATATGTGTGTGCGCATGCACGCGCACATTGTGTGTGTGCATGTGTAGTCTCTCCTGGGCCTACACTGGGCTGGAGGTGCCCAAACCTGCAAATACACCTATGATTCGTAATCTTTAGTTTAATTTAGTAAAGTAAAATTTAGTAAAAAATTTACTAAAGCATGACACCTGGTGGCTCACACATGGTAGAAATAGCCTCCATCCCAAATACAGAGTGTTTTGCAGCATTTGGGGCAGGCTGCAAAAAACAGCTCTGAGGGGGCACATGCAACCCTTGGTCTAAACTTTGCCTATCCCAATTGAAAGCCTCAGGTTTCTGAATGTTACATTTAAGAAGAATTAATATAGTGACACATTGAAGTCATCTATAACTGGACAGTCATGGATAGTTTCAGCATGCCATTAATACTAATTACATTCATTCTTCTTAAAAGTAGCTTTTTGAGTTATGTGTATATGTGTGTGTGTGTATTATCTTCTCCTTCCTCTGCATGCTTTTCAATTTTCAATTTTTTTTGCCTCCACCAATGCAGATCATAGCTATGCCACACATTAATCATTGGGTGGCTAACTTTGTGATGATAAAACAGTGGGCCCTTGGTATCCGCAGGAATCTGTTCCTCCTTTCTGGACCCCCTGCGGATACCAAAATTCCTAGATGCACACACAGCCATTAGGGACAATGTGGGCTTACCATCCAAGGATGCTCAAATCTGTTCATGGATACCAAGGTCCCACAGTACTCTGTATTTAACTAAATTAGTCCTCAGATGTACATTAGACACAGGCCTTTTTTGCACAGGCCAGGATACTCTGGGAGCAGCATGGAGTATCCTGGTCCTGGAGCTGATCCAACCTTTCCCCATAACAACAACAACAATTTCCCACCTCTCCTCAAGGAGCTTCTTCTTAACACCTCAAGAAGTATATTTGGGAGTCATCAGCATAGTGATAGAATCCTGCACCATGCCTCCAGGTGACCTCTTCCAGTGGTTTCATGTAGATGCTGAATAGCATTGAGGATAAAATGACACCTTGTGGTGTGCCATATTCCCCCATTACCTGGTCCTCTGTTGTGATGCTGGCCAACTGTTCACATGTGTGTCCTGCTGAGCTGCATGGCTGGTTGCCTCATTTAGATCTTAAAGCGAATGACTAGCAGGATTGGTGGATGTGCCTGGCAGCTCAGTAGATAAAAGAAATTGCCTGGCTCCTTCTTTCCTTCTTTCCACTAAGGAAGTCTCACTTACAAGGTTTGTGCCAAGGAGGAGAGGACAGGGTGGCATGTAAGACTGGGAAGTTATTCTGCAGGGCAAGGGTCAAGTAGCTGATATACTGGGGTTTCCCATCCTGAAAACAGATGTTGGAAATGCTCGTGAATTCTAGTTAACTAAGAAATGATTCCACTGAATCTTGACATGCAGCTGCAAGCTGCAATGCTAGCATGTGTTGATCCATAGCCAAGAAAATGAAGAACTGCTGGTCAGTTCACATCATATCCTTTCCACCCTCTTTTTTGTGTCAATGGCAGTATACACCACAATTAGGACAATTTCCCTAGCAGGATTCTTGACCACACAAAAGGTTCTGTCATCTTGTTTTGTTGTAGAACCCTTCCCTTCCCATCACAGCATGTATAACCCCTCCTGGGTTTAAATGGTGTGAAATTTCTTCAAAGCTCCCTCTCTGCTTAGTTCCGTCTTGTTTTGTTCCTCGTGCTCATTTCCTTTTTTCTGAAACAACTTATGCCTCCTCTAGGTTTCTTTTTCTCATTCCCTTGCTCGCCTTATCTGTTATCACCCTTCAGCCCCCTTGATTCTAGCATTCTTGTCCTTTGACTTCAGTATCTCCCAGGATGTCTTCTCAATCATCAGCCTTTCCCTGCAGGAGATTTTCATCTTAACCACACTGTCAATTCACCCATCCCCATCCCTTAAAGAAAGCAGACTTACAAGTTTCTGTGTTCCTTGAAGAAATGAACATTCCTTTCCACCACATAATCTTAGTGAATTGGCATCACAGACTTCATTGATATGATTTAATATATATTTGAATAAAATGGGGAAAAATGAACTCTTCAGAATTTGAGGAAAAGCTACCCTTGCATAGTCCCCCCCTTTAGATTCTATCAATGCTTGATTGTTCCCTCAGTACTTTTGTGATCATTTTCATTGCTGCATACTAAGTAACAGGCATGTGGTCTGTGCCCTTCTGGGCACAATGTAACATTGAAAGAACTTGGAAGCATACATATAATCACAAGGTCTTGAAACAGTTGTTTACTTTGTCAACATTTCAGATTTTGCCCTTTAAAGATAAAAATCCATGATTTGGCTTTTAACACAACCCTCCTAAAAGACTGCATTGTTTCCATTTCATTGTGCAGGGAATTGTGGGACTTAGGTAAATATGCTGAAACGAGATGCCTTTACCTTTCCAGCCTGATCAATGCAGGGAACGCGTAATGCTAAGAGATAAGTATTGGTCATCTGCTTTTTTTTTTTTTTTAAATATCCTTGAAATAAAGCATTGAGACTCCTGTGTTAGTCTAAAGAACCTTACTACATTTCTTCTGCTCTCTTTTCTACTTTCCCTGAATATATGAGTAAGTTAAACATCCTGTTACCTTATCCTTCTAAATTTTTCTTGAGGTAATATTTACTTCAACCTGTTATCTATTATGCTCTTTATTTTCAATAAAATTGGGGCAATTTAAAATTTGTTTTAATGCTTTATTATTTTACATTTGTATTATATCTGATTACAAGATCTTACTATTGTTATATTTGTAAGAATACTCAAAAGCTGTAAAGGTAGCACAGAAATGTTTAGTTTAAATAATTTCATAGCTGGAAGATTATGGATCTATAGTTTATTTGAGGAAATGTAATATGCCATGCCTGCCTAAACATCCTAAAGATACCAGATCCTGTCTGCTCTTGGAAGATAGGCATAGTTAGCCCTGGTTAGTACTTGGATGGGAGATCACCAACCAACACCAGGTGCTATAGGCTATATTTCAGAGGAAGGAACTGGCCAAGCCACCAGTGAGTATTCCTTGCCTAATAAAAACCTATGGAATCCATGGAGTCATCAAAAGGCAACAGGTTACTTGAAGGTGTACACACACACACACACACACACACACACACACACACACACACACACACAGAGTATGCCATAGCTTATGAACTAGAAGCCCTTTCTAGTTAATTCTGAGCATCAGCAACAACACACATACCTATTACAAATTGATGATCACCTAAAATGTATTGATTATATTTCAGTTCAAGGATTTTACCCCCTTTTAAAGAGGCTATTTGTTTAAGTGAAGATGAGAATACAACATCCTGAACCTGTTAAAAATGGCATGTAATAGATAATTTATATTGCAAAGTTTATGTGGATGTCAGAATTAAGAAGACAAATGCATAACATGTGAAGGCTGGCATCCTGTTAGTGACATACGCAAGTCTATTTCCACTTTATGCCTTTGTGTGCATTTTTTGTTGTTATTCCAGAAGTTAGTATTCCTTTCCTCCCTCCACAATGATTCTCCCACATAAAGAGTCATGGTGTCACAAGCCATTTTCTTGCCAGTGGAGAGTAGAGGTGGGATTGGAGGTGTGTCAGCTGAGTTCTCCAGATAACTCTGGCAGACCTTAGTAGAAGATGGCCTTGGTCTGCATCTGGTCCGCCCAGTCCTCCCTGCTCTATAGCAGCCATTGAAATGGCCATTGAGGGGACACTACTGCGGCAACATGATGAATCCTGCGGCTGGTGACAGGAGAGCTGTAGCAGAGTTATATATGTGAGGCTCTTATGCTATGCATATCTAAGTAAGATCTCAAACACTCAGGGCCTCAGAGAAATTTTCAAGGTGGAACACGACTCAGGCCCTCTGGGAGCTTCTCTCAAAATTGCGGATTTAAGTCAAAATTTAAGGACCTAGAGATTCCTATAGAGGTAAAAACATAGTGTTTTTGTTATTTGTGCTTTTCCCATATTTACAGGGGTTCTGCGCCTCTAACCTAGTGAATGTGGAGGACAAGTGTATTGTAATCATTCTGAATATATTTCCTGATACAGCAAAAGAGATGTTGATATCCAGCTGATTTCAATGCATGCTGGCTGCTCATTTATGTCCCATTAAAGTAAATGTGTCAGATGTGACTAGGGATGCCACCTCCTCCTGCTCTGGAGCCACTAGCTGTACACAGTATACAGCCGGCTCTCTACATCTGTGGAGGTTCCATTCTGGACCCCCCTACGGATGCCAAAATCCATGGGATTTCAAGTCCTGTTGGTTTTAATGGCTGTGTGCTGTACACACCATCATTGGGGTGAATGGGGTGAGGCCATCTGCTGATGCTCAAATCTGTGGATGGCAAGCCTATGGTTGGGGCAGGCAGACTGTAGTAGGACTATCACTGGAATTTCTATAGACCTATCTAGCAGCATGGAATGCTATGGTTTGTATGTCTCATTGCTGTATACCTGGCTGATGAAGCAGGACTCAGAAAGCTGAAATCAATACTGTATGACTCCCATACCTGTGGGGGATATGTTCCTGTACTTAAAATGGAAACACGAAACCACAGATTTCAATCCTATTGAAATGAATGATTTCTGGAGGGAGATGACCATAGAGCTATACTGGAGGATGTAGAGATTCCTAGAGAAAACACCTCTCTAGGCATTTCTAGGTCTCCTAGCATGGCTCTATGGTCAACTTCCACCAAAAGCATACCATAGACCAGGGTTTGGCAACTTTTTTTTGCCAGGGGCCGGGGGGGGGGAATGGCACTGGGGGCCGGCACGCGTGTGCTTGCCCCCACACATGTGCATGCGCATAACACCCACTGTCATGCTCATGCATGTGCGCATGGGGGGCGCCATTTTGGAATGTCCAACAGCGCTGGCATGCTGGCGCCATTGGGCCTTTCGAAATGGCGCTCTGCATTGCGCGCATGTCCAACGCATGCCCAATGCAGAGCACCATTTGAGAAGGCCCGAACGGTGCCGGAACCGTGCGAATTCACACTGCACCGGCGCCGTTGGGCCTTCCAAAATGGTGCCCCGCATCGTGCGCATGCGTGCGCAAGTGTGGGTGCCATTTTGGACACCAAAAATGGCACCCGTGCTTGCGCGTGGCAGTGATGGAAGTGCACATGCAGTGGAGGCGGCGGCAGGACCGGCCATGGGCCGGTTCCAAGGCCTCAGCGGGCTGGCCCTGGCCCGCGGGCCGTAGGTTGCCGACCCCCATCATAGACTCATACTGGAGTACCTATAAAAATGCCTAGAGAGAACATATTTTTTGGGGATGTGGGTAGTTAAAACTGCAGTTACTGGCCCCGTGGACACAGGTGTCATACGGTGTGTACAATGCCTGTATGTATTGCACCTACACACTTACACACACATGCACACACACACCACCACCTAAAGTAGAACTTCATATGCTTGAGAAAATTGAAATTTTATTTATTAATTATTTAAACTTATTTGTTGGTTATATTTATATCTCATTATTCCCTTCATGCGGTCAAGCATAGCTCTTCAGCTTCCCAGTTCATCCTACACCATGAGATAGTTCAGGGTGAGAGAAAGTAATTTGCCTAAGTTCACCCAGTATTATGGCTGAGAGGCTACTAGAATTCAGTTCTCCCAAACCACATTCCAATGCCTCAATAACTACTCAACACTGGGCCTGCAGTGTATTTTGCAGTCTTTGAGAAAAAGATATTGGAGATGAAGCTTTATTTAACTCTTTTTGGTAGGAGGTTTCACAGGTTTGGAGCCACCACCAAAAAGCTAACCACTCTAGCCTCTATTACTAGAATCTGGTAAAAACACAAATTAGAGCCATTTTATTTGAATTCAGCTAGGGGGGGGTCATATAAATATTTACTCACACTGCCTATCAAGGTGGTAATAATGAACTTTTCCAAACATTTTAAGAACGAATCCTTTTTTTAAAAAAGTAAAATTCAGGGTTAGATGCAGCAGCCAGTGAAATTTGGTCCTGGTGAGGATGGAAAGAGCCATCCTCCAGAGGAATGAAATGAAATACTCAAAACTCTGTCCCTTCATCATATTGCTTTCAAGGAAGTGAGGCCTCCTTTTAGCATCTTCAGTGCCAAATATCTGTAACACGCCCCAACATAGTCCCAATCTGCCTCTGCATAAAATACTTGTTTCCTATAACAAGGATCTATTTAATTTTCCTGAAAATGTGGTAGCTGGCTGTGTCTCATCATTACAGACTTGTAGTGGCATTTTATTCTTTTAAAATCTGTTGATCTTCATCCACTATTAGCTAAATCACTCCCCTCTAAACTCAGTTCTCCAACTCCACTTTGTTGCAAATAAAATGCATCTCACTCATAGAAACAAAGATCAGCCTTCCAAGAACTTCTTTTTCTCAACTGGTTTTTGTTGCTCTGAGTTCTGCTATAACAAATAGCCCTTTCTGTCAAACCTGCTTAACATACCAAATGAAACAAATGGTTTCCCAAAGAGAAAGTGAGCATTTCTACCCCCGTCACCCATCTATCCCTTTCCTAGTTAGGGGATTGACTTTCATGGGCACTTTTGCATGTGGCTGTATACTAATTGAGGAGCAATGCTTTGCGGGGGAAAGTTTCTGTGCTCTGATTTTTTTTTTCATTTCCCTCTTCTTCTCTCTCCTTTCCCTTTTTTAATTTGTCTAGGAAAGGAAAAGAGGAGAGAGAAAGTGCCCCTCCTGTGATGTTTTCTGCAAAGACTGTTCTTAAGAGCCCATTGGACAGCATGGGGACTCTTGAAGTGATAGCTCACTGGCCAAAGAAAGGCCCCAATTGTCTTGAGGGGGCTGGAAAGTGCTGCGTGTGCTTCTGAAAAGGCCTAGAGAGAAGGTGCCTGGTTTCGCTAAGCAGCTGCTGTTGGAGATGTTTGGAGATTACATCAGCATTGGGGAAGGAGAGCTTAAAAAATCTAACTTCAGAGAGAGAATGAGAGAGAGAGTGTTTATGGAGTTTTGTCCCCCTCCTTCCCTTCTTTCCCTTCCAAAGATCTTCTGACAATACTGTCATTGTCAATATGCGAGTTGTTAATTCTTTATGAATAGTACATGGGGCCTCTTGACTAAATAGTACATTACATGTCCCAAATCTGTCAACTGGACTCTTCTCTCACATGCTAGTGAGATCACTTTGATTGGAATGTTACAGGAATGGTTCAGTTTGCCACTCTGCCCTGAATACAACATTATATAATTAGAATTAGATCTCCGAAAATAGAGTAAGGGAAACAATATTTCTATCTCTCTCTCCCCCCATTACTTCATTATTTTAGCTTAAATATGGGATCAGACCCTTTGATTATTTTAGTGGTTGTAATTATATTAACACGATTCATTTTATGGTCCTGTTTAAGTGCTTATTTAGATTACAAACTGGCTCGTAGGTTTCCTGAAAAGAGGAAGGATTCTTGAATGAGCTTGTATGCAATTTGAATGAACAAATGGTGCTTTATTGGACAGTTTCCTAGAACAATTTAATTTTTTTATTTCTCAAAAGGGATAGTTAATGGTTTCTTTGGGGGGGGGCTGGAATCAACCATGTTTGGGGCCATTTTAAAAGCCATCGAGCCTTTAATAAGCAGCTGATTGCCAAGTAGTTCAATTGTATCCCACATAAAATAGTTCATGAAGTTGTTGCTAGAGCAAACCGTAGTGCTTTGCAGCCTAAGTGTTTGGAATCGACTGAATGTAATCAGATTAATAGTCCAGGTAGTCAATCAGACACTTCCACTTGCCTAAGAAGTGAGATGTAATGACTTCCTTCCTGCTGGACAAGTTGCTGACCTAGTGTCTGCATTGGCAATAACTGTGTTTCCACCAAGATTAACCTAATGCAATCTGAGTGGCAAAAATTGGCATCTCTTGGAAATAATTATTTTCAGCAACCTGGAACACATGAAGAAAAGACTACTCCTCTTGAGCATAAAGTGTACATCCAAACCTTCCAGCTGACATGGATCTTGACCTACAGACACCAGTCTTGAAAATGACTTTCATTAAAATAATGTCAACAGTGGCACTAATGAATGGCTTTGCTTGCTATGTGCTCTTTGTTATTGGGGAATCATGAGTTTAGTGAATGGTATTATAAAAATGGAGCCTACTTGCATTGACCTAGGTCATTGGTCCACCCGGCCTGGGACTGTTAACTGTAGTGGCGCTCAAAGACCACAGGGCAAAAATCTGGCTTATATAGGAGTGAATCTGGCATCTTTTGTATGCAAAACATGTGAACTGTCACTTAAATATGTTAATATTTTAAATATGTTATTTGGAGTGGGTAGACCCATTAGTTATTGTTGTTCTATGCCTTCAAGTCAACACTTATAACAATCCTCTCATAGGGAGTTATGGACATGATTTATTCATTGGATGTTTGTCTTGCCTTCCTTTAAGGCTGAGAGTGTGTGACTTGTCCTAGCCATTGGGTTTCCATGGCTGATCAGGGATTCAAACCTTGGTCTCCAGAGTACTAGTCCAACACTCAAAGCACTATACTATGCTAGTTAACTAGACTCATTATATTACTGTTAAAAAAGTGTTCTAAATCATGTGAAATTTAAGTATGCTAATAGTTTTCTTTTGTACCAGATAGTATTTGATCTTACTTGATCCTTATGCAAAGGCATGTAGCACTATCTTTGAGACTAAATGAAAGAAGTTGGTAACATGAGCTTTTGTAGACTCTAGACTACATCTTTTTGCATACTGATTTTCCAGACTAACATGGCTATGTCTCTGCATCTTTCTTGATCCTGTTTGTGATTGTGTACTGTATTTTATTTGTTTATATTAATAACTTTTGGGCAATCAAAGGGTTGTGCATTACGTATGATGACTTTTAAAAACAATATATAATATGATTACAGAGGATGTACTTACATATTCAATAGATTACACATTATACTTAGATAATTCATTATACATCCATACACACGTTATCCATTATACATCCAGAAACATACATGTCAATATACCCCCAGAAAGGAAGCTTAATTAACAACCAGCACACCCACAAATCTCAAACTTCTACCTTTTTGAGATGGGGATAAAAGGCCTACTGTCATTAAACGTCCAAAAGAAAAAAGGACATCCCTCTCCAGTCTCTTAGACCAGGAGTCCCCAACCTTTTCAGTGTAACACATGATACTGTATGCATGCACACTTATCCATCTCTTCATTGGGAGTGAGCAGAAAGCCTTCACTCCATCCCTAGCAAAAATAAGGGCAGAGTGATCTATAGAAAATTGGTAGGAAATCATTGGAGAAGGGTAGAGATAGCAGGGGTCAAGGCACCCTGGGGGGCACTACTTAAGCCTTGAGCTCTGCAAGCCCCCCTCCACCAGCCATGAGTCACATCCCCTGTATTTGACTGATTTTCTGCATCAGACAGTGTTCACGCCTGTCGGAGCAAATCCAGTCCTCCACTTATAGGAACTACCCTCCTAGTCAGTTTCTGAGGGCTCATTTTCCAAAGGCAGCTCTGTTTCTTGCCTTGTAGCCCAGCATCCTGATGACAACACCTGTCATAGATATCCAGGGGATGATGGGAGCAGTAGTTCAATGCATCTAATAGAGTATGGAATTAATTGAAGCTGCCCTTGGGGTTTGTGTGATTGTTTGCTTTGTTCAGGGGAAAATAAGAGGAACTGCTAACCTGCTTTAGTCCCCAGGTGAATTGGTGCATGGAGAGTGTCTTATGATAGGGGAAAGACTTCATGGTAAGTTGATTGGCTTGCTTTTACTGCCTACACTAGTTGTATTCAGTGGGAAGTAAGTATCTGCAAGTATGTGCCAGAGTGCCATCTCATATATGTTCTTCTTACTAGTACTACATTAATGTGATATCATCTGTCCCTGTTGCATTTATATTATCTCACATAATTGGAGAACTATAGCAATGAAGCCTAAGTCACCCAAGTCATCCAAACCTTGCTTAGAATCCCTTGCTTTATATCCGGCACCAAAAATGTTCCATTTGATTTATAGCTGTTGTCTCTGACCTTCTGGCAGAGGAGCATATAAACCTCTATTAAAGATACCATTCAAATAAGAAAATGAACAATAGAGCTCCATGAAAATTTCCTAATCTTAGACTATGGTGTTACATAACAGGGTAGTAAGGCATACACGATTCTTCCTCAGCCATGGCAGCAAATTTCCCACATGGGCAAAACAAATGACAATTTGATATCCCATAAACTTGGAATGCAGTTTGTGTGACAAATGGCCTCTGGATTTAGTTATTTGTTGAATTGGCAGACAAATTCCACTTTGATCCATCCCATCCTGTCCCCAGTTTTCATCCCTGCTAACAATTTTGGCAGCATCATTTAACATGCTTTGGAAATATAGAGTGTAACAAACAGCCATCTTTTATTGCAAACTGTGTAGATATATTCAGTGTTGGATGCAGATTTGTATTTTGATATTTACTCCAAGAACCATGTGTTCAAAGCATATGTTATTGTAAGAGTTGACGTACTTTGAAACAGGGTTCCTCCTGTGATTGTATAGCAGCATTAAAATTGGCCTCAGGACCTAGATGGGAGCTAATGACAAGTAACTGCAGACCAACTAATAAACTTATATTCTGTAACTGTGATTAAGTTAAATAAATCCACATCTTTATTTACATTGTCGCGACTGTGGCATCCTCTTAAACAATGACTGTCAAGCCGTGGAACCAAGTGTTCAATGGGGCTTCCATAAACAGAATTGGCGATGCAACAGGTGGCTCAATTACTTTAGGTATGCCCATTATGATGACTAACAACAAACAGCAAAGAGAGGGTGGAGATGTGTGTGTGTGTGTGTGTGTTGGGGGGAGTAGCAATTATGTTGATTCACAGAAAGAATCGGAACAGCTGGGGGCCCAGAACCTTGCCTGCCAAACTGCTCCATCACAAATGAGGGCTTAAGAAGAAAATGCTGGAACTGACAAGAGCGGCAGTCCTACATTAAAAATGCTGTTCTTTCTTATGTCATCAAAAAAGTATGGCCAAGGAGATGCTAAACAATGTTTGTTCCCTTTATTTAAGATCTTTATATCATAAAGATACAGTATTCCTTATGAACCACAAAGAATAGGATCTGAGAGGTATTCCTATATAGTATGGTAATTTATGGGCAGAATCAAATATATAATATGTAAAAGATAATATCCCTCTTTTAAAAGAGTCATAGAATCATA
>CM034701.1:89162393-89185727 GCA_020142125.1 Phrynosoma platyrhinos | reverse complement strand
GTGGAGTCTCCTTCCTTGGAGGTCTTTAAGCAGAGGCTGGATGGTCATATGTCGGGGATGCTTTGATTGGGAGTTTTTGCATGGCAGGGAGTTGGACTGGATGGCCCTTGTGGCCTCTTCCAACTCTATGATTCTATGATTCTATGACTGTGTAATCTTGAAACATTTCCTTACAGTTTGGTTATAAGCTCATTTTGTTCCCTAATCTTCCGTATTTCCCTGTGAAAATTAGAGATAATGTTCATCCTTACCATGAAATATTTTGAAGGCAAAGGAAAATATTCACACATATTAAGCTTGCTTCATCATCATTAAAATCTGGCCCCACTGAAATCACTATCAAAAGATACTTTCATCCTAGTTTAACACAGAAAGAGTACTCCCTAACACTAACTGGAAAGAAAACCCATTGCTCAGAAGCAATTTGAAGCTTGCTTCAGAATGGCATCTTCGTGGGATGCACTCTAAGACAGGGTGTATTGAATCACTCTGTTTCTCTCTGTGTGTGTTTTAAAAACATGTCCTGTGCAGAAAAATGCTAGCTAAAAGGGCTCCCTGTTTGGAATATTAGACTGAACGTCAAATATTTGAACTTTCCAACCCTTTAATATTCCCTTCAGACATTTATGGTCCCACTAATTATTTGCTGAAAAACTCTGTCAATGACATATATTTTTCTTAAACAGCATCAATTCCTCTTTTTGCTTTCCACATAGATGAAATCCACCCCCTCCACCTCTGGCTTGCTTAACTTCAGGGGCAGTAAAGCTCTATGAAGCTTGTGCAGTTAACTGGGAATCCTCAACAGGAAAACTATTAAGGGATGATAAATCACTGCCCAGAGACCCCATGTGCAGTTTAAAAACTGCCGCAGCCACCAGTAGTGGTTCATGGAGGTGCAGTCAGGTATAAGTGACAGAGAG
Source organism: Phrynosoma platyrhinos (assembly GCA_020142125.1). NCBI lineage: Eukaryota > Metazoa > Chordata > Lepidosauria > Squamata > Phrynosomatidae > Phrynosoma > Phrynosoma platyrhinos. The sequence goes on along the minus strand of CM034701.1, from coordinate 89,184,804 downwards.
CAGGAGGAGGGATATGGCATTCCAGAGGCTGATGTGGGGCATAGAAGTTTGTTTATATTTCTGTTCCAGTGACTCCTGTGAAATACCCTCTGTCTGGACAAGGAACACACAGTGAGCAAAGGAAAGCATGCCTGGTATTTCTTGAAACGTCAAGATGCTGATTCTCAAAAGGTAATTTGTGGAGAGAATTACATGGGATTACTGAGTCACAAGTCCAGGGCTGATTGCACCAATCAACATGGTCTAATTGCACAAGCATCATTATATTACAACCTTTCTGGCTGCAGTAGATCAAAAAGTCCAGAGGAAAAAAGATGGGGGAAAGAGAATTCACCTCTCTTTTCCCAGCTTCCCATCTTCTGAACTTTGACAGCTCCAGATCACTGAAGCATCTTTCTTGGAAATGCTTTGATGAAGTGCAGCAAAAGGGACAGCTCATTTGGCAGCGGAGATGTGTGGAAAAAAAGAGGAATAGTAATACACATGCCATACAAGTCTTTGCCACTTGTTATAAAACAATATGAATGTTTTTTATGGATTTATCAACAGTCACAGAGACTAAAGGGAAGAGCAATGAATGAAATGGTGAGGTGTGTGTGTGTCTTACAACAAGTGGTGCCTTTTGTGTTCCCTTCAGTTGCGTCTGGTGGTTCTCATGGTGGTGGAGCAGCAAATCTATTCCACATATTCATCCAAAAATAGGTTCATCATCTTGGATTGTTGTTGCTATATGCCTTCAAGCTGACTCCAACTTATGGTGACCCTTTCGTAGGATTTTCTTGACAAGGTTTATTCAGAGGAGGTTTATCACCAACTTCCTCTTCAGCCTTGTTTGCATGAGCCAAAAAGGACCATTTCCTCCCCATTCTGACATTGTCCATTTGAGCAACACAGATCCCAAACTCTGGCTCTGGTGTGAGCAGTCTTGACAATGTCCAGCGCATTCCACACCAGAACTGGGGTATAAATAGCCTCAAAACAGATTTTAAAAATTTACCTGTTACTCTGGAAGATTTAGAGCCCTCTGTTCCCATGCCACAGTGTCTGTGTGCACTGGCATCCTGTTGAGCCATCCAGTGCATACACTGTTGTTGTGAGTTGCTTGTTCTGAGGTCAAAATGAGATGCCCAGCCATATGACCATCACTGGGTGCCTTGTTCCAACCTCAGAATTGAGTGACCCATGATGGTGGTGGATATGTTGGGTGGCTCAGAGAGATACCTGTGGAGTCAGCCACTGTGGCACAAGAATGGAGGGTCAAGTAATGGGAGGTGATTGGCCAATAGTATCCTGGGTGTTGCAGACAAGGCCTATGACTGAGAAAGGCTGTGATTTGACCAAGGTCATCTAGTGGGTTCAGCAGCTGAATGGGGATTTGAACTGTGGTCTCCTGGAATCCTGGTCCAACACTCAAACCACTGACATATACTGCATGGTTTGAAACCCTTGTCTCTGTTGACCCAACCTGATAGACCATACAGGTCATCAATGGATGACACACAATAGATGGTATATGTAGGTCAGTCCACAAATAAAGGGAAATGCACTCTCTTTTTATCATGTTTCAAGATCTAGAAAATGGATGGACCCAGGAAGGGACAAAAGCAGCATGTATGTTTTTCCTGTAGAAGATCCCAGATTCATTTCCTGGCTGTTCCAGTTAAATTAGAGACATGGAAATTGTGATGCTGTAGGCATTGCTGAGCTACCATGAATATTATCCCATGGTATATGAGAGTAATGGCTTAGCAGTACTACTTGTGAAAAGGACTTTGGGGTTGTTCTTGTTCATAAATTGAACATTATCCAGCAGTGTGATGGTGCAGCAAAGAAGGCAAATGCTATCTTAGCCTGCATTAATATAAGCATAGTTACAAGTTGAAGGACATAACAGTCTCACTATAGCCTGTGTTGGTCAGGCCTCATTTGGAATATTGCATTCAGTTCTGGGCACCTCACTTTAAGAGGGATATAGATACATTGGAACAAGTTCAGAAAAGGACAATGAGAATGACAAGAGGTATGGAGGACTAAACATATGAGAAGAGGTTGAAGGAGCTGGGCATGCTCTGCTTGGTGAAGAGAAGAATGAGGGGTGACTTGATTGCACTCTTTAAATACCTCAAGGGTAGCCTCAAAGAGGAGGTTGTCAGCTTGTTCTCTGCTCCCTAAGTGGGCAGTTGTTGTTGTTGTTAGCTTAGGTCTTGTAGATTCAGGCCCATGACTTCCTTAATTGAGTCTAGCCATCTAGCCATTTGGCCTCTCTTTCTACTGCCTCCTAACTTTCCTAGCATTATGATATTTTCTAATGAGTCAAAGCTTCTCATGATGTGGCAAAGTATGACAGCCTCAATTTAATCAACCTAGTTTCCAGGAAGACTTCAAGCTTAATCTTTTCAAGGACATGGTCATTTGTCTTTTTTGGCTGTCCACAGTATTTTCAGCCTTCTTCTCCAGCATTACATCTCAAATAAGTTGATTTTCTTTTTATCTACTTTCTTTACTGTCCTGCTGTTCCATACATGGTGATGGGGAATACAATGGATTGGATGATTCTAACTTCAGTGCTAAATTGGATGTCTTTACTCTTTAGGATCTTGTCTAGTTCTTTCATCACTGCTCTTCCCATTCCTAGTCTTCTTATTTCATGACTGCAGTCCACTTTCTGATCAATGGTTGATCCAAGGTACAGAAAATCTTTAATCATTTGGATTTCCTGATTGTCTAGGTTGAAGTTATGTAAATCCTCTACATAAAGATTCTCCAAGTCCAGGATGTTTTCTGCTAGTAGTATGGTGTCATCCACATATCTTAGATTGTTGATGTTCCTTCCTTCTATCTTCACTCCTCCTCCTTCTGAGTCTAAACCTGCTCTTTGAATGATATTTTCTGCATATAAATTAAACAAGTAGGATGATAATATGCAGCCTTGCCTGACTCTCTTGCCAATTGTGAACCATTCTGTTTCTCCATATTCTGTTCTAACAGTTGACTCTTGTCCTAAGCATAGACCTCATCAGGACTATCAAATGTAGCGGGACTCCTATGTCTTTAAAAGCATTCCATTGCTTTTTATGATCTATGCAGTCAAAGGCTTTGCTATAGTCTATAAAGCACGTGCTGATTTTCTTTCAGAATTCCTTGGTGCACTCTATTAGTCATTGTATATTTGGAATGTGGTCCCTAGTGCTTCTGCCTTTCCTGAACCCCACTTGCATCGCTGGGATTTTCCTCTCTCTCTACGATTGGAGTCAATGTTGCAGAATTTTGAGTATTGTGTGTGCAAGCGCGGGCACCATTTTGGAACACAAAATGGCACCCCTAGTGCGCATGTGTGTGCGAGCACAGGCACCATTTTGGAACACAAAATGGCACCTCGCACATGCATGTGCGAGTACCCCCGGCGCCATTTTTTCCCTTCGGCCCACCGATGATTTAGGGAACAGTGGAACTGCCCCCCCCAAAAGGTATGCCAACCCCTGTGATAAACTATAGAAATAGTGTGTGTGTGTGTGTGTGTGTGTGTGTGTTTGTAAGGGGGGGGGAAAGAATAAGAAAAGAAGTGGTAATAGGGTAAGCTAGAATTGATAGTTGGGAAAGTTAAAAAGAAACAAAGATAGAATGAGTATCAATAGAGATTATAGTAAGGGATAGTCAAGAAGAGTAAAACCAAACAAACTAGTAACTGATGGGAAGGAAGGTAGAAAGACAGTGGAAGAAGTATGAAAAAGTTAAAATATGTGAAGTAGAAGGTAGAGAGAATGTGGAGAGGGTATGAGAAGATAGGAAGCAAGATAAGAAGAGAAAAATGGAGAAAGGGAAGGAGTAGAGGAAAGGTAGTAGAAGGCAAGGAATGGAGTAAGAAAGGAAATTTGGAAGAGAATTTTGTAGAAGATTTTAGAAGGATAAGAGAAGAAATAGAAGGATAAAAAGAATTGGAAAGGGAAGATGAATGGAGGGATGACTGATGCTTACTAGTTATGAAAACAATGTTGTATGGTTATAATGGTATGGAATGTAATTGCAACCAATGTAATTAATAATGTAATTTTAAAATGTCCTATTATTTAATGTATTGTGTGTTGAAGAATATTATTTACTCAACATTTTTTAAAATAAAATCTACCCTTCTGTAATTTAAAACCATTAGACCTAGTTCTACCTCCTAAGAGGTTAAACACAAGTTAAATGATTACATAAAAGGTGAGGGCAAGATCTCTGCCAGTTACAGTAGAAAACAATAGGCTAGAGATAGCTCTAGATCAATTTAGATCTGGAAAATATGCTGACCTACTAGGCAGGGGGTGGGCAACTATAGGCCTCCAGAATGTTAGACCCTCTCATTAGCAAGGCCAACAATAAGGGACTGTGGAAGTTACAGTCCAGATTATCTGGAGGGCCAAAGTTGCCCTGTCAGAGATGGACAATACAAAGTTAGCTTAATATATCCATTCCTTTGGCTACCAGGGTCAAGTCCCACTAAACTATTGGTGATATGGAGCCCTGTTGTGAAATTACAATGGATTACACTTGATTTAGTACAATTTTTCAAAGGCAACTGCAAAATTTCACTGGGCAAAAATGACTTATAATGTTTGTTGTTGCTATAGAGTATAAAATAGAGTTGAAGTGAACACATCTTGTAAATATGGGGGTCGTAAAATGAAGCAGTTGTAAGGAATCTGGAGAGCGGAAGTCTGATAAGGACCTTTATTCAACTTGTAAGCATTTCAACTCAATTGATGACTTCCAGATGTACCCCTTCCAGATGTTAGGACTTCCAATTACAGCCTAATTCCTGTTCTGTGTTATATTGGGGAGAGAGGGAGGGAAGGGTAAAGGAAAAAGAGGCTTCCTACACAATTGTGTGCTTTTGTGATGAAGATCAGAAACAATCCATTTCTTTCTCTCTTCTCCAACCCTGCCTAGTTGTTTTGAGCACATTATCTGATATGATGATAGCAAGACCCAGCCTAGGTCTTTATAATTCTCTGTTCTGTTAGGAATTAGGGATGATTTAAAGTGCAATTCAAGAGGTGATGGGTGTGAGACCCTTCCCCTACATCACTACTTTCCTGCACAGAACTGCTTTCTCAGAAGCATTGTCCCTCCTGACATGTCTCTGAACTCTAGTCATTGCAGCATAAGAGTTGGAGAGGTTTGTGAGCTTTCTGTAGCCATCTGGGTGGCCACTGCGGGAAACAGCAGGAGAAGGCTTTGGTCTGTTTCATTAGAGTTCTTCATGGTCTTGAAGGGCCATGGTAAGGAATGAAATGGAAGAATTTATTTTGCATCTGCTTATGCCCATCTATAAGAGTCTGGCAGCTACCAATTACTTTCATAATTCATTTTTTTTTTTGCAGATGGAATGAAAACATGGTGCAGAATTAATTAATTAATTTTTTGCCTGGTAGTTTTGCCAGGGCTATTATTTACTATCTTTAACAGGTTTTTACAATATTAAATATCACAGGATGGGTGTGGACTCAGTGTGAGGAATGTGCAGGGAAGCAGGAAGGGTCACAGAGGAGGCCTCTACAGCATTTTCATAAGAAATACATTTCCTCATTAGGTTGTGTTGGTATGACCCTGTGCTGTCAAATTAAGTGTGCTTAATAGCATATCATCCCCAAGCCTAAATATTTTAAAGACATCAGATCCTGTCTGATCTTGGAAGCTAAGCAGGGCCAGCCCTGGTTAGTACTTAGATGGCAGACAGCCAACTAATAACAGATACTTCAAAGGAAGGAACTGGCAAAACCACCTCTGAGTATACCTTGCTTAAGAAAACCCTGTGAAATCCATAGGGTTGCCATAGATTAAGGCACATACATACACACAATAGTATGTCAGCTGTAAATTGTTTTACCTAATTTGAGACATTATATGTAAGTTCACAACAGTGTTAAGATAGTATGTGAAGAGGTCTTGTAGCACCTTTTAAACTAATTGAAAGAAAGAAATTGGCAGCATGAACTTTCGTAGACTTAGGGCCTCTGCAGACCGGCCCAAAGTGCTGGCTTGGAGGCAGAGATGGGGTGGGGCAGCTGCACGCTGGCCGCCCCAATCCCACGCTGACACCATCCTGATGCCATGCACCATTATGCATGCCATGTGGCATCAGGACATCCTTCCAGTGCAGTGTTTTGACGTGCTGTGCTTGAAAGGGCGAAGAAGAGCCACGCACCAGCTCTTAGGGCAGCTTTTTGCCTCCTCTGAAAGAAGTGGCCTTTTGCTGCTCTTTTTGGAGCGGCAAACGGGAGGATCAGGGCCACGGCGTGGGGTAGCTGCGGCTCCGATCCGCTGCTTCCTGGGGCAGCCCAGAGCTGCCCGTCTGCACCCTACCTTAAGTCTATTTCCTCAGATGCATTTGGTGCAATGGAAAGCCTTTTGTACTGTGTTGAACTGGGTAATTTGAGTATCTGAAAATTGTAGTCTCCAAAAAGTAACTTTCCCAGCATGGCTGCACTGAATTCCCTCCTGTGATAGAATGTCCCCTGGGAACATAACCCCATTATTGATCATCATTCCAAAGATCAGTCTTGGGGAAATGATGGTTCCTTTTTTGAACAAACACTGTCCATATTTCTATTGCTATAGAAAGCCAGTGTGGTACAGCAGTTATAGCTCTGAATGGGACCTTGCTAGATTCAGAGGTCCCTCCTCACTCATGAAATTTACAGGGTTGCCTTGGGCCTCTCTTTTTCTGCCCGACTGCCCTTCCTCACTGATGTTTTGTTGTTAAAGATAATGGAGGGAAGAAAAGAGATTTGGAGGGTGCTTTGAGTTTATTGGAGGAAAGACAAAATATAACTGTATCTTACAATAATAACAAATAAATATATTAGATTTCCACCCACACAGGCACCAGGGTGCATCTACACTGTAGAAAAATGAGGTTTGACACCACTTTAACTGCTGTGACTCCATCCTACAGAATCCTGATATTTGTAGTTTTGTGAGGCACCAGCTGTCTTCGGCAGAAAAGGATAAGACCTTGTAACTACATATCCCAGGATTACATAGAATGGAAGAACACCACTTAAAGTAGTATCAAACTGCATTATTTCTACAGTGTAGATGTACCTTAGTTCATATTTTAATCATGGAAGGAAATAAAAGCTATTTCTTTCCCTTGCTGAAGTGTAGACCAATTAGTGAAGAGAGGAAAGATTAACACTAAGATTGAAAATGTATTGAAACAATTCAAGATTAAAAATCACCAAAAGCTGTAGAATTTAAATATATTTTCCTTCCTCTTGATAACTCCTAATAACCAGAGATATGTGTGTGTGAAGAAACATGGGGATGGTTTACTCCCCCACCTTTCCTTGACATCATCCTGGCCTTACATACAACTGGGATGAAGGCCCAGTGTTTCAGGGCAGAGGGCATGGCATTGATGCAAGCTTGAAAGATGCAAGCATCTTTTCCTTTGAGAAAACAAACACAAGTGGTGCAACCCAATTATGAACAGCAGCATTGAGATATAATATATCCCTACACACACACACACACACACCCCTGCAATCTGGCCACTGTTACTGATAAAAGCAGCCTGTGGACATGCAAGGTCAAAGCAGTAGCTTGGAAGTAGATCAGGGTCATGGCTCAGGCAGGAGGGAACTTGGGAGAGTTCCAATTAATTTACTTGCAATCAGCCCCTAAGTAGATGACAAACAGGAAACAGTATCTTTAGGCATGACATGAAATAGTATTGCTGTCACCTTGAATGAGAAAGCTCAAGCTTTGTAGAAGGGACAGTACATTTAAACAGCCCCCTAGGGTCAAACTTGGCTTCCTATGGCCCTTTGATGGTCTAGCTGATAGAGGTGCCTGGGCTATAAATATCCTCCATCACTAAGCTACTATCGCTGCTGAAAGCAGGCATGTTCGACTATTACAGCAGATGGGAAGGGAGCAAATAATATTTGTCTTGCCTTTCAAATTGATTTCCTGTTTTGAGCGAGGCAGAGGGTGTCCATATGTTAATCAGATCACCAGGAGAGATAGCAAAGTTCAGGTCAACAGACCACCATTTGACATGCTATTAAAAAAAAAAAAAGGGTGGGGGTGTAGAAAAGACCTTTCATGACCCACAAGGGATCCATGAAAGGAGACATTTTGCAAATGGCAAAGGTGATGTGAAATGATCAGTTTCCATGCCCTGAGTGACTGTGGCTTGCAAGATACTAAAGACCGGCTCTCCATGGAATGACTGATCAGCAGCATTTCAATCTCTGGAAGGATAGAGAGCTGGACTCAGTTCACACTGATTTCAATATCATCTTGGGCAGGGGTAGGCAACCTTTCCCCTTTAAGGGCCGAGGGACTTCAGCTCCCAGAAGCCTCAACCATGTTGGCCAATAGTCCCATGTTGGCCAATAGCTCCTGGGATTCTGGGAGCTGAAGTCCATCGGCCCTTAAAGGGGAAAGGTTGCCTACCCCTGATCTTGGGAATCCACAGTCTTTGGCTGATTTTATCCTGAGTTTGGAAAAAAGATTAATTTTTTGGACAATACTGGCCATGCCAACTGGAAGGCTCTGGGAGTTCTAGTTCAAGGCCTAAATCCAATTGTTAGTCATAACTAGAGCAGGCTCACTGAATTAAAAACAAAACAAAACACCATAACAAAGCAAGTACTTGACATTTTACTGCCCTCTCATCATAGCATTCCAAATTTGAATTCCTGAGTCAATCACCTCATTTTGCCTAATGATAGAGCTGGCACTGTTGACTGGCTTCCCTAATGTCTTCTGTTTTATGTACACTGAAGATGTCCTGAGGGCAGCTCCTTTAATTCAGGAAACAGGCTTTGGGGTTTCCTGTATTTGGCCTGTATGGCCTCTTAACACATACTGTTCTCTCTTAACACATACTGTTCTCTCTTAAATCACCTGGGAGGTTCATAGTTAGCAACAGGGTCTGGCATCCTTGGTCAAATGCTGGGACCCAAGCAGCTCAGCAAGGCCCACTATATTTAAGATGTTCTATTATTGTTATCATTACTATTCATTTATATTCCACCTTTACCCCTGAAATGGGAGTCAAGGCAGTCAACAAAAATTAATACAAGTATAGTTAAAAGCACTTACAAAGATGTAAGAAAAACATAGAAAAAGCTAATTGTTTAAATGCAATCAAACTATCCATCAGTGGGATCCCTATGGTTGGTGTCACCCAGTGTGGTCACTCATGGGGGGGACTTATGGGAGGGACTTCCACTGTGTGACTTCTGGTGCACTTTTGGTGTGCGCAACAGTGTGCACACTCAGCCAGAGATGCTCCATGCACCCCCAGGGAACAGCCACCATGCCCGGGATGCCTCTGCATGGGGCCTAGGTGGCCTGAAAAGGATCTATGTGAGGTCTAGGTGGCCTGAAAAGGCCCCGCGCAGGGTCTAGGCCACCCAAAAAGGCCCTGTGCAGGGGCAGAGAGCTGGACTGGTGTCCCCCCCTTCTAGGGTGTCACTCGGTAGAGTCCACACACCCGACATCCCCTCCAGTGTTGCTACTGCTATCCATAGCATGAAAACCATTTAAAACAAATCCATAAAAGACAAAAGGTAAAAATCAGTAAAATTACACTGTTAAAAAGCCCTTGCAGTCATTTCCTAAAGTCCTCTTAGGCAGTGTATACATGTCCAGGCCAGAATGCTCTGGGAAGAACTTGGGAGTATTGTGGCCCAAAAGCTGCCCTGACATCTTCCTGTTACCTTGGCATTCTGGAACAACACTGGGTGGCTGTTTGCATGTGCACCCCCCTGTGCCACCTGCCATTGGTGTGAGTGGCTCCTTCTGAGGCCAAAAAATGAGGTGCACAGCATCAATCATTCATCAGCCTCATTCTCACCTCAGAGGGAGTGACTCACGCTGTTGCTGATACCAGCAGGTGGCACATATTATAAATATCCTCCTGCTGTCACTCTGAAGGGCTCCATATCTTCAGTGGAAATCTGAAGTAAAAGGTGACTTTTAAAAATCTATTATAAGGGTGGTATACCACCAGTTTGTACATTGTACAGACAAGTTTGCACCAGAAATAAGACTGGATCCTGCATTGTCTGGAGTGATCACTGTGAGGACAGGGGACAGATGTGTCATTTGACCCATGTGAACATAGCCTTTAGAATAAAACAGTTTTAACTTGTTGATGAAAGGATGGCAAGAAAAGATGCATCCTAGGTAGGAAGTCTGGAAGTAACCACTGAAAAGGCTATTTCCCACATTTCCATTAGACATGCTTTTGAAAATGATGGGAGTGAGGACCAAGAGAAAGCCCTGTCCTGAAGATTTTAGAGTCTGGCAGACTCATACAGGAAGAGACTGTCCTTCAGTAAACCTGGCCTCAAGGTGGATTCAACCAGCAATTTAAATTCTGCACAGAAACAGACCAGTAGCCAATGGAGCTTTTGCAACAAGGGAGTTGCATCTCCCTATAGTTATCCCCAGTTAGCAATCTGGGTGCAGCTGTTTAGGCCTATCATCATCATCATAATCATCATCATCATCAATTCCTGAAACTGGGATTAAAAAGGAATACAAAGTACAATACATACAGTATAGTTAAAACATACAAAATATCAGCATTAAAATGGAAAACATTAAAGTGGAACATTTTGATTGTGTAGGAGTGCTTTGATTAAATCCTCTTAAACCCTTTTTTCTTTCAAAAACCTACACTTCTCAAAGGCCTGTTGGACTGCAATCTTTCTGTGTTGAAGGAGGGAGCCATTCTAGCCTTCCCAGGAAAAGAGTTCCAGAGCCTAGAGGCAGCTGCCAAGAAGATCCTGTCTCATATCCCTACCAGGTATGTCAGTGAAAGTAGTGGGACTGAGAGACTAGCCCCTCTTGAGATCTCAGGGCTGACTCAGGCCATCAGACAGACTAGAGAAAGCTATAGTCTCTCATTTAACCTAGACCTAGATTGTTATAGGTTAGAGACTTTTAACTGTGTACAGAAACAGACTGACAGAGAGAGTTGTTTGTAACCAGCCCCAATTAACAATCTGGCTGCAACTCTTTGTATCAGTTGAAGTTTCTGGATACTCCTCAGAGGCATCCTGATATGCATTTAAATGGTATTTGACTAGGGAATGCACCACAGTGGCCAGATCAGGAATGAGTGTAGCTGCCACACTAGCTTTAACTGTACAAATGTACTCTTGTCCACTGCTGGGATCTGGGCCTCCATGCTCAAAGCTGACCAAAAAACCCAGCCTTATCTCACATTTTCCTCATGCACAATGACCCTGAATAGAGCCATTACTGTCACACACTAACAGACAGTTAGGTGACATTGGGTCTAACTGGCCACACATCCCCCCCCCCCTTCAGTGAGCTCCCTTCGTTCCACTGTTTTTGTTGTCCTAGTTGGGAGCCAGTGTGGTGTAGTGATTTGAGCTCTGGACTATGACTCTGGAGAGCAGAGTTCAAATCTCCACTCAGCGATGAAAAACCATAGGGTGACCTTGGGCAAGTCACAGACTCTCAATCTCAGAGGATGGCAATGACAAACCCTCTGTGAAGAAACTTGCCAAGAAAATCCTATGATAGGTTTGCCTTAGGGTTGAGATAGGTCAGAAATGGCTTGAAGGGAAGCAACACCACACAGTGTGCACCAGCCTATCAACCAATACTTATTATTGTCTGTCTGTCAATTGAGACCACCTTGTCTTCTGATTGGATGCTTCCCTATCCAATGTACCTTCTTCCTTTGCCTCCCCAGTGAGTGAGGGAGGGGATTTTAAATGTATGCTTACACACACACACACACACACACACACACACACACACACAGAGGAGAAAGGGAAAAACAAAACAAAACTATATTTTATTTATTTATTATTCATAGATATGTCCAGCCATGAGCTCAGCAGGGAGAGGCTAGATTTGGCTACCCTCTCCTTCTCCCCCACCTGAGTATCACATTTTTTAAAAACAACTTTTAGTACTATTCTCCCCACTCTGATTAACCGCCCCAGTCAGAATTGTGTCATAGAATCATAAAGTTGGGAGAGACTTCAAGAGCCAACCCCCTGCCATGCAGGAATACAGAGTTAAAACATCCCTGACAGATGTCTATCCAGCCTTTGTTTAAAAATCCAAAGAAGGAGATTCCAACACACTCTGAGGGAGTGTGCTCCATTATCAAACAGCTCTTACTGTCAAGAGGTTCTTTGTAATATCGAGGTAGAATCTTTTTTTTTTTTTTTTGTACTTTGTATCCATTGCTCCAGGTCCCAGTCTCTGGAGCAACAGAAAACAAGCTTGCTCCATCTTCAGTATGACATCCTTTCAAATATTTAAACATGGCTTTCATGTCACCTCTTAACCTTCTCTTCTCTAAGCTAAACATACCAACTCCCTACGTCTCTCTGCATAGGGCACGGTTTCCAGACCTTTCACCATTTTGGTTCAATTCCTAGCTGTTTTGAGGACACTATTTGATATGGTTGAATTTATATCCATTGAATGCCTCCTTGATGATTGCCCACCTTTTCCATTTCTTAAACATATCCCTTTTAAAACTTAGCTCAGTTGAAAGTTCTTCAGTCATCCATCTGGGTTTCTTGAGACACCTCCCATTTTTCATCCTCATTGGAGCTGTTTGAAATTGTGCCTTCTTTATCTCCTTTTTGAGAAACTCCCATCTGTCCTGAACTCCCTTCTCTTTTACTATTTCTGACCTTGGGATCACATCCAGTATTTCCCTAAGTTTATTGAAATCAGCTCTCTGAAAATCTAGAATGAGTGTCTGACTTGCTTGACTTTCCCTTTCCACTGACTTTCCCTTTCCACCTTTTGCCCCCATCATTCACTCACAAACTTATGTGGAGATCTTATTCACATCCCCATCCCCCCTACATACATTGCAGATCCCCACATGAGCAAGCAAGCAAATGATGCCAGATGTGTGTGTGTATGTCTGCCTGCCTGCCTCTCGGGGCTCAAGGATTGTGTGAAATCTCAACACAAGTGAGTGAATGACTGGGTGGGTAGGCCAAAGTCAAGGCAAGGCAAAGTTCAGTACTGAAGAGCAAATCAGGTGGGAAAGACAAACTAGAAGGCAGAATCCAGGAACAATGGTTAACCCAAAATGCAACAAGACAGCATTTTTTCATGAGAACAGAAGTTCAACTGGACCAAGGTTCACCCCTCGCAGGAAGCCCTTTAACTTTTTGTCTTGAAGAAGGTAATTGGAAGGGAGGTAGGAGGTCCCTAGCCCTCCTAAGATTAGACTGGGATGGGTCTGAGCCCCTCTGAAATGATCAGTCAAAATGAAATCACCATGACTTCTGTGTAGATGAACCCCTTCTGGAATTATGAATCAGAAGTAAATTAAATGCTCTCATTTTGTTATTGCTTTAATGGTACTCAGATAGTTACCACCTCCAATTGGATGATGACGACGATGACAACAATGATTGTTGTAACACCTTGTACTGTGTTTTTATTGTTATGTTAAAAACTTACCTGCAATAGTCAAATTGACTCCCAATGTTCAGCCCCTCCCTCCTGCTAAAATTTTTTCCAGATCCCCTTCTCTAAAGGATCCAATAGCTAGCTGGTGGTAGAGTCACTCTACCACCAGATTCTCCATGGAAAAGGCTGCCAATTGCATGGAAGAGGTTCTCAGAGATTAAACAGTGTCTGATCTCGGCTCCATTCTGGGAACTACTTTTGCCTAATGTTACCTTTTTCAAAAATCATACAGGTCTGTAAAGGGTTACTTTATCTCTAATCACAACTGAAATATATGTGGCTAAAATCCCATGACTCAACTTCATATTTAGCCCTTTAGGCTTTCTCTTTTTTTTTGTTCATCACTTCCCCTCTTCCTGCAGTTGTGCTTATTTTATGCAGCTAATTTTATACAGCTTTCCTAGGTCAGTCCCATCCCAAGAGAGACCCAGCACAATGAAAGTCCATGCACACAGGAAGAGGAAAAATATGCATTGAAGAGCAAGGGAGAGGAAACACAAGAGATATGTGCTATATGCATTATGTACCCCAAATGACACAAAACAGCACAGGGATTTCCGGTAATCCAAATATACCCTTGGCATAACCCCATTGCATCAGTACATATTATATGAGAAAGAATTACCACAAGGGGAAAAAATTCTTGAAAAAGACACACTCACTAGGGAATATTTTACTGTATTTGAATTCCATCGATCTTTGTTTGATGCTATCCTGCTTTATTAGAGCTAGTCAGACAAATTACCCTGGGAACAGAATATAGTTTTTAGAAATTTCCCACAGATGACAAGCAGGTGCTTTCTTTCCATTTCCAGTCTCTTCCGCTTTTCCTCCATCCCCACTTCATTTTCTCACTGTATAATGCTGATTTGTAAAACTTACCACCATAGGAACCATGCTATACATCAAATGAAATGAGCAGTGAATATTTTAGCCTTGAAATCTGCATTTTTCCATTTTGAAAAAGACATGATCAGACCGTTGGTATTTTTTATTTTATTTTATTTTATTTTTTTGCTTCATGTGTTGTGATAGGAGAAACCACTTGTTATGTTGCTATATATTTTAGAGCAGTGGATTTCAACCTTTGGCCCTCCAGATATATGGGACTTCAGTAGTCAGAATTCCTGACCATTGTCCATGCTGGAAGGGACTTCTGGGAGTTGAAGTCCAAAACACTTGGAAGACCAAAGATTGAGAAGCACTTCTCTAGGACAAGGCACCAAGCACCTCCTTGTTGATCACATCAAATGGAACAGTTTTCAGGGGGAATTTTTCAAGAAGTTCATTATTCTGCATTAGACTCTTTAGAATCCCCACCCACAACACTTCAAGAACATCATTACTTCTTCTCATAACAAAGAAGTAGCAGCCATTTTAACATTTTAACATGCAAGAGATTTCACAGTCCTTACTGAGGACCAGAATGTCTGTGGTCGCCATCACCAATTCTCCACCTGTCGAGTGTCCATATGTGCAAAAGCAAGGTGCACATGGGCAGGCTATGCAACTTGGTGCAACATGAGCAATAGAGTCACTTGAGAGTAGAGCCAAGAGGCTCTATTTTTCCCTCTCCAAGGACCTCACAACTTTAAAGTAGGTGATGAAGACAGTAAAATAGTCATAGAATTTTTATATTTTGGCTCAGTCATAAATCAAAATGAAGAATGTAGCCAAGAAATCAAAAGAAGGGGCTATGTAGATGGGCAGCTCTGGGCCACCTCAGCTAGCCACGGATCAGGGCCGCTGCGACCCCGATACTCCCTTTTGCTGCCCCTGAAAGAATGGCAAAAGGCTGCTCCTTTCAGGGCCAGCAAAAGGCCACCCTAAGAGCTGGCGTGTGGCTCTTTAGTGCCCTTTTTGGTGCAGCATGTCAAAATGCTGTGCAGGAAAGCTGTTTTGATGCCACACGCCATGCGTAATGGCACATGGTGTCAGGACAGCATTGGCGTGGGGTTGGGGTGGCTGGCATGCAGTTGCCCCACCCCATTTCTGCCTCCAGACTGGCCCTTTGGGGCCCTGAGTCTTGGAAGGCCAGATATAAAAGAGCTAGATAAGATCCTGAGGTGTAAAGATACATATCACTGAATATCGAAGTCAGGATTGTCTATATCTGTGCATGGGGGTGCTCCTGGATCCGCCACTCCAGATGTCAAATCAGGTAAATGTGACGGTCAGGAGCACCTGTTATCAGTTAAAACACTGTAAGATAATTTAAATAAGCTAAAAGCATATTAAACAATGTAATGAGTTAAAAAAACAGGTTTTTTTTTTTAAAAATAAAAGTTTTAAAACCTATGTATAACAGTCTTTGGGTTGAATTAATAAGAGCAAAAGGGCTTGGTGACCAGAATAATTAACAACCACCACCACCAAGGAATAACATGTATGGTATGATCACCTTTCTTCATCTTCACAGAAACACGGTTAAGGCTGGTTAAGCTGATGGATAGAAGGTTACCAAACATCATAGCTCATTAAAGTCAGACTGCTCTGTTCCTGATTTAGGATCAGAGCCAGTGCTGTACAATGTATCTATCTGTCTAGCTGAGAGTTGACTGCAAGCGGGTATGCTGTCTGAACTGTCCTTATGTTATGCAGATAGGTTTTTGACAAGAGGAAGATACTGGCCTCAAGAGAATTGTTTGGTGTAGGAGTTCCTGCAAATTAAATGTTTTGGGACTCAATGCATCACCATTCAGAGATGACTATTCTGAAAACTCTAAAGAGGTTGGGCAGCTTGGGAGAGTCTAGGAACCTTATTTCTGCCCCCAGGATCCACTGTGGGCTGCACCAATCTTGAAGATGAGCAGAAATAATGAAAAATCAAAACCACAAGTGGCTAGAAGTTTAAATTGAGGAAGCAGTGGCAGTAAGGGGGGGTGTGCTGGTGTGTGGTGGGTCCTTGTGCCTCCATATTATTGCACATCCACTTTTCAGAGAGGCATATAGAAATATAAATGTCTCTTTTTGCAGACTTTTTTTTTTGGTGGGAAAGGAATTGGCTGAAAACAGGCTTTGGGAGTGCATGGGGCTTATAGGCTGCAGTGTTGTTCCTGGAAAGTTTTGTTCTTGGAAAACTGCTGGAGATGGAACACCAAACTACCTCCTCCACTATATATCCTCATGGAGAAGAAACCTCTGGAAACAGTGGGACCTTCATACCTTGTTGTAGAGGAAATATGTCTTCCCCTTTCCTCAGAGTTATACCTAAAGTGCAAGAGAACCTTCCTCCCTCATACTGTAAAGGCCAGGAGTTTCGGGGGCCTTGTGGTTTAACCTGAGAACACATCTACTTATGAGAACTCAAGTTCCTTTTAATTTCCAAGCAGTTTCTCTCCAAGGAAACTGGAGGTTTCATGTAGGTCCTTGTGGCAGTATTTATACCAGGAATAGGCAACCTGCTGTCTTCTAGATGGTTTAGTCATCAGTTCTCCCAATTCCTGATCATTGGTCCTGTGGCCTGGGGCTTATGGGGATTGTAGTTCCAGACATTTGGAAGGTACTATGTTGTTAACCTGTGTTGTAAACTGTCTTCTGATTTGGACACTGCTGGAGCAAAACTTCATGCTCCTTCTTGCTCTGTGGACAGCCCTTCCATGTAGCCCCACAGTGAACTCTCCATGGTCCTGATCTGCTTCTTGCCACACCTCTCCAGAAAGGCCTCTGAAGGCTACAGTTTTGAAATGGAGAGATGTCAGTATCCCTTTGAAGCAGGGAGAGCTGGTAACTCTCCTAACAGCGGGGCAGTTAATCTGCTGAGTTTCAGTCTAAACAGGAGCTGTCCAAAATATTACATCCTGTCCCCAAATAAGTCTGGCAGATAGGAATGGTGTCTTTAAAGTATGGAGTACAACCAGGAATAGATTCACTGCTCCACTGATATGAGAACTCCTAACCACTATTAGAAAATTATTTCAGTGATAATAATTGTCATTATTACTGATACAATATTTTCAGTGTGGTTTACTGGGGTATAGCTAAAAATCAAAATGAAATTATTAAATAGTTCAAATTTAAATTAGTGGATATTTTATATTATGAAGCTCTGTGACTGAGCAGATGTGGGTAGTCCTTCTGTTTATGTAGACCACAACTATGCCACACTGTTATCATGTCTGTTGTTGCTGTAGTCAGTTAATCACTTGGTGGTCAATTAATCACTAAGTGGTCAATCCTCTGATACTGATATAGCCTCTGTACTTAGGCTGGACTTTGGATGGCAGTCACATAGGGGGGATGCAGACCAGGGCGTCCAGGACGCCCTGGTCCGGAGCGCCACGGGGCCATGGCAGCTTCACCGCGGCGCTCCTGCGGCGTCCCTGGAAGGAGCGCTAAATCAGCGCTCCTTCCTCAAGACAGCGAAAGTGCGCCCTAAACGCGTAGGGCGCACTTTCGCTGTCTTTTCCGCTGCAGCGCATGTGATTGCTGCGGTGGGAGGTTGCCCTGGAAGCGCCGGCTGTGTGGAGGGCCGGCAGCTTCCAGGGCGACCTCAGGAAGAGGAAGGAGCGCCGCGCGTGCGGCTGCTCCTCCTCTTCCTGGGCTCAGAGACGACCCTTTTAGTTGTCTGCCGAGGCCCATAGTTGGCTGCTAAAGCTGTACTTAGTCTTACCATATTGGTGGAACTGCCAGAGCTTGCATTCTTTTGGCATGGCCTCTGAGAACCAAGGTCACCTCTACACTATGAGTAAGTGAGTAGGACTTTGTTTATTGAATTAATTTGTTTGAAGGAGGTGCTAGGCAGACTTGGCTTCAAAGCAGACAATCATGGCTCAAAAAGACTGAAATACAAGAAGCAGGAGGTATGTCTAAAGGATTTCAGATAGGGTTGACAATTGTTAGTTGACAGTTGGATGAGACAGTTGGATGAATCAGTGGGGAGTGAATGTGTACTGGTTGCTTGAATTAACTGAAGGGCAAGGTCTGACATAACTCCAGTTGAATATCATATGGTAGTTAAAGCGTTTAACTTTTCTACAGGATATAATAAACCACATTAATTCTCTTGCTATTTTGTTAACAGACTGTATTCTTTCACTCTGAATCAAGGAGTAGTGACACTTACCATAAAGAATGCAATGCTAACACATACATTGTCCACACTGGGGTCACCTGGATGCCCAGAAACCTAATTCAAGAAAGAGAAGAATTAGGGGAACAAAGGCATGGTGAGTGGCAGGATTTCCTAGGGGGTGGAACTGTGGGGCCAACTTGGGAGAAGGGATCTGTCACAATTTTCATTCTCCCGTTTCCAGAGACTTAAGGTGACATACATGGTTCTCCCCTTCCATTTTTATTATCACAGAAAAAGGTAAAGTAAGGTTCAAACAAGCTGAGCAATAATGACATTCCTGAGATTATCCAGTGAGCATCATTGGTAAGTGGGAATTTATTTTTTAAAAAATTTTTTATTGATAAAAAAACACTCAATACATTCATTAAATGAAACATTCATACAATATAACTTGTTACTTGTCCTCTTTTACATAAGTATCTTGTTCATATCTTCTTTAAGAAGGGAATCTTCTTTCCACAATTGCAGGATGTCACACATTGTTAGGCTCTCTATTTGGTTACAAAAATATACACTTAAACATACAATAGTTATTTCTGTTGCTAATGTCATTCAACTCCACTTTGCTTCCCTTCTCCCTTCTTCTTTCATCTTCCTACCCTTCCAACCTTATCCTTCTAACTCATTCACTTCCCACCTTTCCCCTTCCAACTACCTTCCACCACTTCCACTTTCCTCTACACCCTCCACTCTCTATCACTTCCACACACCCTCTATCACATACTTAGCCTTCTACTCTCCCATTCTTCTTTCCTTCCATTTCTTCATTCAACTCATCATTCATGCAAACTTCCTACTTACAACAAATAGATTATAGGAGATTGCTTTGTTCTTCTTTTCTTTGTTCTTGTATTTAATATTCTCTAACTAATTACTTAAATACTTTATCATTCATTGTATTTGTACTTGTTCTAATACCCTTTTATTCATTTTCCCTTCTTATCTCTTCTTTCTTATTTGTACTATTTGTGATAAAAGTATTAAGTGTCTACCTCTTAGTTTTCTTTGTTTATCATTTTCTTCATGACTTCCTATACCGTATCTTATACTATTAATAACCTACTACCGCTAGATTGCCTCAATGTTTGTCAAGATATTTTAAGATTGGTGCCCATTCTAAATTATTTTCTTCCACCAAATTACCTCTTATATATTGTGTTAAATGATCAATTTCTATTATATCATAAAACTTCAGCAACCATTCCTTTATACTAGGAATGGTTTTCGTTTTCCACTTTTGAACTAAAGTAATCCTGGCAGTAGTAATTTTTCCCATTTTTTTGTCTAGATCATTATCCCACATATTTAGTAGGAATATTTCTGGGCGAGGTTTTATTTTAATATTATTTATATCATTAATTATTTCAATTACTTTAATCCAATATTAAGTGGGAATTTATTGACTCTCCTCTGTGCTGGGTCAACACACAGCATGTGGAGGGCAAGAAACAGAATGTGTGTGGTTACTGAAAGATGAAATATCCCATCTAGGAAATGAGGGCAGTGCATTTTGATCTCATTCCTAATGTTCTCATGGTTGTTAGACCTGCCTCCTCTCCCTAGCCTACCCATATTGAGCAGAAAAGCTTGTAAGGAGCCTCTATATATATTCATGTGAACATGAATACAACTCCTCTGCATCAGGAATCCCTGACAAGGCAGGATTCTGGATTGCATAGGACCTTCTATCTATATTCAAGTGAATATGTGAAGGAACCTCCTTAGTTCAGGCCATCCTGCTCAACATTTGAAGGCTGGGATCAGAGAGGGCAATGTTGAGGATACTCATAAGATACTGAAGTATATGGAGTTGTCCCCAATATATCCTGATATTTCATGTTCTGGCTTTATTTACTGATTTGATTTATTTACTCTGCTTTCTCATCAAAGCAATGGAATGACAGTGCTTAACAATGCAATAAGATAAGATCATTATGACATAAAACATATTAACTGAAACAAGACAACTTTAAAATAACAATGAGAGCACATAAAAGCAGAAGCTCTTCATCTTAGGTAACCAGCCACCCTGTCAATTTGAGGGCAACAACTGGATATCACATACCTATATTTTTGCATTGAGGGACAAAAATGGCATAGACAACCTGGGCCATCTTTTTGTGCAAATTTGAATTCTGAAGATCATGGTCTTATTTACTTTCACATATTTACATAGTTAATGATTAAATAATTATTTTAAATAAATAAATGCTGCTTTTTATAATTTCTCTGATCACAGTACTGCTGCTCAGGTGTCGTTTTCAGTTGGATTGGATACCATACCAGATTCTGTAAAAGTCATATCTGAAAATATCCTATGGCGCACATCATCATCTGCAGAGTTTGGGAAAGTTATTTTTTCAGGGTCTGAATCCTGTTACTGAACAATGCTGTCATAATTAGTGATTTCAATTCCTACTCTACAGGATATGAATTTTAAATCTACAGTGGCTAAGGAGACAGTTGAAGGAAAGGGATTTGCCAACACAGGCCACGACAAAGCTCACCAGCTTCCTATCTTCTCAATCTAGTCTCAGATACATCACAATATGAAAAGCCATATTCAGCACTGTTGTGTGCCTGTTAATATGTTTGATCATATGGCTGAACATCTAATTCTTGCCAGACACAGGAACTGCACTTCTCTTCTGTTATCTATCCCCCCTACCCCCACTTCACAGTGAATCTGGCTGTTTCTGAAAGGAAATGACAAATAATCCAGTTATACTCAGCTAAAGCAATGCCAGAAAAAGCTTTATCTCAAATGCACAGCTGTCGATATTAATCAAGCTGCTAAAAGGGAATGCATTAAAATATATGATGGTCGTAGCAAGTCATTTTCTTAAATGAATGAATGAATTAAAATATTGATATCCCACCTTTTGATTCATAAAGAAATCCTCAAGGAAACAGGTTCTATATAATACACAATTTACTTCTTAAATGACTGAGATTCACAGAATTGTTTGAGATTTCATAGAAATATAGAATCACAGAATTGGTAGGGACCACAAGGGCTGTAGGGAGTCCAGCAGTCACTATGGATAACATGTTTCTCAGTCTTAGCTTAGTGGAATGCCTCTTAAACTACCTGATATAAAGGACTGTCAGAGTTCCCACCCCCCAATGTGCAAGGGATCTAGACCATCTTTATGCTAATTGATTACAACTATTTCTTTCTTTCCTAGAAAGTCACCATGGACCAGAAGCCAATAGCCCATGGATCTGTAGGAATCCATGAACCACCACTTTGAGTAGCATTGCTTTATTGTATCATCAGCCAGCAGATGTTGCTCTTCTACTGCAGGATCTGACACAATGAATAATATCCCTGTTATCACTCAATTAATCAAGTATTATTGTTTGCATACATGCCATATATAACGTCAGAAACTGATTGTTATTTTCTACTCCCGAAAGATACAGCAAATTTAATCTGAACTATTTCATAAAGATAGAAAATTGCACAGGAGATTGGAGTGCATCCATTGTTGTTGTTATTGTTGTTGTGTGACTCCAAGTCATTTTTGACTTATGACAAGCCTAAGGTGAACAATCATATCATATTCCTGGCAGGTTTCTTCAGAGGGTTTTTTTCATTGCCATCCCCTGAGGCTGAGAGTGTGTGACTTGCCCAAGGTCACCCAGTGGGTTTTTATTCTCAAGCAGGGAATCAAACCCTGATCTCCAGCATTGGAGTCCAATGCACAAACCACTATACCACACTGGCTCTAATCTATACTGTAGAAATAATGCTTCCTTAACACCACTTTAACTGCCAAGACTCCATTCTACAGAATCCTGGGATCAGTAATTTTGTGAGGCACCACACTTTTTGGCAGAGAAAGGCAA
>CM034701.1:89137295-89156953 GCA_020142125.1 Phrynosoma platyrhinos | reverse complement strand
GAAAACACGATTAATAATCAACGAAGAGAAGGCAGAACCCATAAAAATAGAAAAAGGAACAAGGCAAGTATGCCCCCTCTCTCTGTTATTATTTATACTGATTTTGGAGATTTTAATAACAAAATAAGAGAAGATAAAAGAATTCAAGGAATCAAAATAAAAGGATTTAGATACAAAGTTAAAGCATTCACAGAGGATCTTATATGCTTTCTAGAAGATACCAATAAAAGCATAGAATATCTACTACATAATATAAATGAATTCAGAGAGCTAGCAGGATTTAAAGTAAATCAGGATAAAACAGTGATGATAATGAAAAATATGACCAAGATAGAAGAGGAACACCTTATTGAAATGACAAGATTTAAAATAGTGAAAAAAAGCAAAATATTTGGGGATAATCATAACTAAATGAAATGCAGATCTTTTTGAAAATAACTATAGCAAAAAATGGAAATAAATACAAAAAGATCGAATTAAGTGGTCAAATTTACAAATATCTCTCTTGAGAAGAATTTCCTTAATAAAAATGAATGTGTTACCAAAGATGATGTACTTGTTTCAAACAATACCTATAATTCATAATGAGCAATGTTCTGACAACTGGCGGAAAGAAATCTCCAAATTTCTTTGGCAAGGCAAGAAGCCAAGAATTAGATGGTCCAGTCTAGTAGAAATGAAAGCAAAAGGGGGATGTGGCCTACCAGCTCTGAAACCATACTACTATGCAAATTGCCTGAGTTGGACAGAGGACTGGGTCAAGTTAGAAGAAGAGAAAACATTATGTATCGAGCATAGTAACATCAGATTTGGATGGCATGCCTATATGTGCTATGAAAAACTAGCATTAAATAAAGATTTTGAACATCACTACATAAGGAAATCATTTTTAAAAATATGGACTAAAATAAGAAACAAATTTTATAGGAAACTACCACTCTGGACATCTCCCCAAGAAGCCCTGTTTAACAGAAGCAAGGATGACAAAATGGATTGGATTAAATATCAAGATATAATAAGGAAAGAAAATAAAGAATACAAGATGAAATCGAAGAAACAGTTGGATGAAGAAGGAATGAAAATAAATTAGTTTCTTTACTTACAACTAAAGGAAAGATTTAATTTGGATAAGAAAATAAGGGGCTTTGAAGAAGAACAGACAGAATTAGATAAGATAATTATGGACAAGGAAGGCCATCACATAACAAAATACTACAAGTTACTTTTGGAAAGTAATTTGCAGCAGGAAACTGTAAAACGTGTTATGATAGAGTGGTCCAAAGATATAGGAAAAAAGATTGAACTAGACATTTGGGAAAAATCATGGCGACAAATAAATTCACAGTATATCAAGATCTTAAGGAGAACTATGTAAAAATGATGCATCGTTGGTACCTGTCACCAAGTAGACTGAATGTGATGTACAACACAGGAACAGATAAATGCTGGAAATGCAGGAAATATAGAGGCACACTCTGCCACATGTGGTGGAGCTGCAGTAAAGCTAGGAAGTTCTGGATGATAACTCATAAGACAATATCTGGAATATTACAAATGAAGATCACACTATGTCCGCAATTATTCTATTGAATATGACACAGGAAGTAGAAGAGGATGCAATGAAAAAATATAACCGTATATTGTTGTACATGGTCTCCATGGCGAGAATAACATATGCGAGATACTGGAAAAGGCAAGAAATCCCCAAAAGAGAAGAGTGGCTAATAAAACTAAGGGAGGCAATGAACATGGACATTCTCACAGCATTAGTCCAAGACAAACCAATAGATATAATAGAGAAACAGTGGGAACCAGTAAAAAATATATGAAATAAAGTAGGACAGACCTTTAATTGTAGAAACATTTATGTAAGGAATATAGAAGAAGATAAGAATTATAAATGAATCTCCGTTACTTTTAGATATTGTCAATAGTAAAGTGGAGAAGAGAAATATTATATAGAAAACCAGATGTATATGTAAGCAGCACTTCAAGTAAATGAGCAAATATATGTGTTTATAATTTGAAGTAACTAACAGAAATATTTAAAGATGTTGCTAATCTCAAAGGATGTATTAATAAGAAAGAAGAAAAATTAAAGTAAATAAAATAGTAAAGTGTTCTGAACCGGGAAGTTTATGAACAAGAATCATTGTTAGTAAATGATAGAAGAATTTTTGTACTTTGTACTAGTTCTGTATTGTATATTAATTGTTAGTAAGTAGAATTTTGTTTGTGTGTAAATTTGTTATGCATTAATATCATGTCTGTCATTAAAAAAATAAAATAAAAAATAATAATAGGTTCTCCTTAGGGTTTCCATAAATCAGAAATGACCTGAAGGCACACAGAAACAAAAACAATTCACTGCATAATCCTAAATAAGGAAAAAGAGAGACTGGCCTGATTTTTTTTTTTTTAACATTGGATCCAAGGAGAAGTAAACCTCTCTAGGAATATGCTGTTATTGTAAGTTGGGTGGATCTATGATTATACTAGTGCTGAATTTGTCATAGATATCATTGACCTTGAGCCACCAGTAGCATATAAAAAGCTACTTACTAAAACACACTGGCATCCCAAAATCACAAGAGTATCAGCACATTTTTCAGGTCAAAAAGAAGCTCCTTAATTGGCATTTGTTTGCTTTAGCATAATATAGTAGGCTTAAGAAGGAACTGGTAATAACTTTACTCTTCAGGTTAAATTAAAACTTCTGTTTCCCCTCTCTGCCCATCATAAACTTGTGAAGGGGTTTCTGAAAACCAAGATTTTAAAACAAACTTATCTTTATGGGTGGGGTGAGGTGGGGAACACTTTTCAATCAACATGTAAAGAGGGTATGTGGTGCCATATGCTCCTTTGCCATCCATTAGTCAATAGCTGGTCATTAAACT
Source organism: Phrynosoma platyrhinos (assembly GCA_020142125.1). Taxonomy (NCBI): domain Eukaryota; kingdom Metazoa; phylum Chordata; class Lepidosauria; order Squamata; family Phrynosomatidae; genus Phrynosoma; species Phrynosoma platyrhinos. The sequence continues at coordinate 89,154,056 of CM034701.1, read as the reverse complement.
CCCAGTGATGTTTCCTAACTATCATCTTTGTGGTGTGTTCCCTGCCCCCCCACCTGCTTTGTAGCATATGAGCATGGAAGAGCCCTGGTGGCAGATTGCCTTGAGGACAATGCAACCTCTCATGTAGTGTGCTTGTTTGTTCAGACACAAACAATAGAGACATTTTGTGATTACCATTTGCCAGCTACCAAAGGGGCTTTCCCCTCCCTCCTCCCATCCTCTTGTTCATCCCTGTTTTTTCCTTTTATTTCTTCACCCCTTTGGTGCTTAGCAAAACTACCCCACAGAAATCCACACACATACACAGATGCAAAAATCTTTCTTTTTCAGACCCCTTGAATTGACCTGTGGTGTTGCAATGTCATTTAGAGGAGAAATTATTGGAGTGAAAGTGGATCATAACAATAGGGGCCTTGTGTCAGACACATGACAGAACAGTGAGGGGCTGTTGGTAACTTTATTGAGGAACAAGACGTCACTCTGGCAGGTGCTCCCATTGTTAAAAGTCCCCGCTCTGAGACAGTGGTCCCAGATGAGTTCCTGTCATTTCATTCAGATACTTTTTTTTTGGCATGGACATTCTGTGATGTGTCACTGGTCAAGTGTCCAATGTAGCCATTCTGATCTCCCAGTTTCATCCCTTCTGTAACATAATCCTTTATATGTGAGATATATCAATGTGTTTCCAAGCCATACGGTTCCTTGCTAGATCAACTTTTGTACTTTTTGAAGCGAACCTAATAACTTAATGTTTACTTTGCCAATACAGGCTTAACAACCACTATCAGTCCTAGCAGTATTACTTTAAAATGTGATCCAGAAGACACTGAAAAATGTATTAGTAACATTCCTTGTTAATTAGTTTCAGTCTTCCCATTTTTACTACTGATGAACCAGCCATGCTTTCTGGACGTGGCAACTTCAGTCTTTTCTTCACATACATAAGCATATGATATTTGACCACAAGTTTTGCTATAGTCCATAACTGCTAAGCAAAATCACTTTTTGTCGAAATAATTTTGAAGCTCCTGTTTAAAAAGTAAATCAGACCCAGCAACTGTTATTTGTTAAGGTACTAGTTTATCAAATGTTTCATGTATTTTGGGAATACCTAAGCTCATGCTGTAATAAATACATTTGCTTCTGTATTGTGTAGTTTTGTTCTTGGGTTCATCCTATAGATGCTCTACTTTCTTCTGAGCAAAACAGGAACGATCTTCTTTTGTAAATAATCACTCTTTAGTTTTCTTATAACACATTATAAGAAACTCTATTTGAGTGTTATTAGGCCTACCAAAACAGCACAAAAAATGTGTGCAAGCTTTTTGGATTCTCTGGATCTCTTCATCAGGGAAGATGTTTAAAAGGCAGTTGAGGGGAGGGAAAAGTGGAGAAAGAAATGATAATAAATCCATGTTTGCCTAAATATTGTCTTGAAGTGTAATGAGGATTACAAGGTTTTGTAGACTCTCAGATGTGTGTGTCTTTTTAAAGATATGTTGTATCTTTGACACATCTTCATATTTCAACTAAATACCCTAGAGCAGGAGTAGGCAACCTGTCCCCTTTAAGGGCCGAGGGACTTCAGCTCCCAGAATCCCAGGAGCTATTGGCCAACATGAGACTATTGGCCAACATGGCTGAGGCTTCTGGGAGCTGAGGTACCTCGACCCTTAAAGGGGAAAGGTTGCCTACCCCTGCCCTAGAGGCATCAAATCTCATCTGATATTAAGTTAAGCAGGGTCAGCACTGATTAATGCTTGGATACCAAGGTGCTGTAGGCTATATTTCAGAGGAAGGAATAGATAAAACAGCCTTTGAGTATTTCTTGCATAATATAACCCTATGAAATTCATGGGGTGTCAAAAGTTGTCAGGCGACTTCAACACACACACACACACACACACACACACTCAGTCCAATCCAAAGAACCCTGGTATGTATGTAGAGAAGAAATTGCAGTTTGTGAGGGTGAAAAAGTTTTTGCTTTTTATTAGAATTCCCTAGCTTCATTATAGAACTGTAGCAAAATTCTTTGGTTGTATACCAATTGCACCTTGCTTGGGAAGGGATTCATTCTCCCTTGCTTGGGAAGGGATTAGATTTCAAACTAGCTTAAATGAGCTTAAACTGTAGATATGCCCTTCACTTGCATTTGTTCACTGGTGATCCAGCAATATTCCAATAAGAAAAATATTCCAATAACAATAATAGGACGATGATGCCATAAATGAAGTAATAGGGTTACATCTTAAGGCTGGGGTCCTAAGTGGCCACAAATAGTGCAGTACTTCTTCTGTTGTGTGCCTTCAGGGAGACACAGGAGTTTATCACACTGCCCTTTCCTGTCCTTTCCTCCCATACTAAGCACAGGATGAAAACTTTTAAACACGGATTGTATCACATGCCTCTGTGCCCAGGCAGGAGGCATCTTGTATCCGATCATGGTGTCCAGTACCTGATCTGAACCTCTCAGGCACTTTTTGAGTGAATGAGATTTTCACGTTGTTTGGAAGCCGCGGGAGGCATACAATACAATCTGTGTTTAAAAGTTTTCATCCTGCACCTAGATCAGGAGGACAGGATGAGAAAGGGCAGTGCAATAAATTCTACTGAAATAATTCATACCTAGAACCCTTACATTTGCTGTGTTCACATCTCCCTGCCCACTTTCCCTGCCCCTTTATTTGGATCTTTAAATGCATAAACATGTTATGTAAGCTTATATTAAAGCTGTCCTGAGATCTCTAGATAGACAGTGGGATCTAAATATTTAAATAAATAAATAACCTACCTACCTCTAAATGCTCAATTAAAATTCTAAGTTATTGCGAGTAACTTAGGGATGGAAGGATAAATTCATTGTGGGCAGAATTCTTTTTTGAAGGCCTCATTTTTCCATCCATTGTAGCCTTGGATATTAGTGCTGCTCAGTTAGCAAGGATTCATTTCTCTCTGAAGTATCTCTCATGCTTTTTGACAAGGCATTTATGATTTCAGCCAGAGCAGAAGAAAGTTAAGCACTTGCCATATATGCTTAATTTTCCTGATAGAATATTTTGGAGTGTGTGTGTGTGTTACCATTGTTAGGAGGCATGGCTTTTCAGCTTTGCCTTTCTTGGCAGACATAAACTGTCACGGTAGTTGCAACAGTGAAAAACCAACATTTCTCTTGGTTCAGCTAGAGGGATCTAGAGGACTGGGTATCAGAGAAGGAGGAAAAAGTAACCACCAAAATATTTGACACATATAAGATGATTAAAGACAAGGAGACGCTGAAAACTGCTTGAGGCCTATTATGGTTTAATGATTTGACAGATACAACTAAGGACTTTTTGTCCTCTTAAGAACTGCAATAATTACATAGGAGAGTGCTGTTATATTGATGCTGAAAAAACACATCATCTATAACTGGGGATACAGCAGTATTAGCCAATGAACTGTCAAGAGTGGACAGATAGTTGGGATGACATTTTGGAAGTCCATGCTTCTTATGCTTCTTATTATAATTAATACCTGTCACATCAAAAAAGAAAGAAAGAAAGAAAGAAATTCAATGGCAACTTCTCTCTTCTAAATGTACAATTAAGGATACATGGTTAGGGGCTATTTAAATCCTATACCCATGGAAATATACTAGGGTATATAATTACACTAATAAGACTGTGAGTTGAGTGTCCAAAATGGATCAGAAAGGCAAAGGTGATGCTATTTGAGAAACCTGTGATCATGAGCTTATTGAAAGGGGCCAATAGCCAATTTCCAAATTCCTTTTCATGGATGTAAATGAAAAGCTGCCAGCTCACTCTGATTGGGTCCACTGACCTACCTGAAGAATATATAGCATACAAGGCTTGAAGGATTAACAAATCCAAATGGTTTACAGGAGGGATGGAAAGGAAGGAGTCCTGTTCAGAGCTTGGGAAAGTATCTGTTTTGAACTGCAGCTCCCACAATCTCCCAAGCAGCATTCTGTAATGCACTGTATATCCAGGACAATGGTGTATCATACTTCCAGCACTCAGATGGACTTCCAAGGTCCCAGAACTCTGCTGGGACTATTTCCAGTTTGTGCCTTGGCTTTGGTACCTCGGCTCTGAACCCCTCATTCTAAAATCAAGATAGGAGACTTCCTCACTTCATGATTATAATGCTACAATTCCACTATAACTTCCATAGTTACACTCTCTGGAATCCTGGCATTTGTAGTTTAGGGATGGGAATTTATACTTCTTAGCACAAGAATTTCTAGTGCTTCCTCAGACTACAAACCTCTGAATTCTACAGGAAACTAAATGGTGACTAATGATAGTTAAAGTGAAATCATAGTGCTATAACTGTGTACTGTAAAAGGGCCCAAGGTGTCTGCTGAGAAGAAGATGTAAGCTAACAGGCATGCCAGCATAAATTCTCAAAGCAAGTGCATCATCCTCTCAGAGTGTGAGTTTAGTTACACAGACTACTGCCCGTTTGTCGTATGAGAAGTGAACTTCTTTGTTTTTAAATTTATTTTAAACTTGTCAGAGATGCACAGCCATCAGGGTATGGTAATGAGTAATTGTTTAGGCAATGGGTAGTGTGAGTGTCCTGACCACTCACTGTAAGAAAATACGGAATATTTCAAAGACTTCATATGTGATGGAACACCTCATGGGCATGACTTGTCAACATACCAGTGCCCCTCAAGCTTAAAACCAAATAAATTAATGTCTACAGGGCAAAGCAGAAGGAGACTAAATGATGACTGAATATTAAGGTTTACTTTGCTGTCCCTAACAAACTGGAAATAGTCCCAGCAGAGTTCTGAGACCTTGGAAATCCATCTGATTGCTGGGAGTATGATACACCAGCCTGAGTGCACAATCAAAGGAGGCATAACATAACAGTGACATTGCTGTCACTGACCAAGGATCATTTGGGGATAAGAGAGTTAGTAGATACATCTGAATTCCCCAGATGTCTTCCTGGGGACATTGTCCAAAGGGCAACCATGGAGAATAAGGAGTGGCAGGGACATTAAGGGGCTATGACAACCTAGGATAGGGCTTAGACAGTTTTCCCCCACTCATGATTGAACTCACTTGTGGTCTGCCTTAGGTTGCATTTGTACTGTGGAAATAGCATTGTTTGACACAGCTTCAACTGCCATGGCTCAATTCTATGGAATCCTGTAATTTGTAGTTTGTTGTGGCACCAGAGCTTTCTGATAGAGAAGGTGAAATATCTCACAAAACTAACTGCGCCCTCCTGAGAGGTCTGGTTGGATTTCAGTCATTCAAACAAATTACCTGTCCTCACTCTAAATAAAACAGGGTGTGTTGGTGAGTCCAAGCCCTTCTCAACTGTATGGACAATTGGCCATACAAATGACTTACTCCAGAGATAAAGTGTACATGGGCCTCTAGATGTTGTTGGACTACAACATCCATCAGCAATATCCAATATAGCCAATGCTGAGGGATGAGGGAAGCTCAAGTCCAACAAAGCAGCATGTTCCACACCTCTGCCTTAGCACATGGCTTTGTTGCAGTGCAATTGTGTGCAGATAATGAATGCATGTTGCTCACTTATTTCCTCCGATATATCATCCTTCCCTGGTTTTTATTCTCACAACAACTTTATGAGGTAGATTAGGCTGAGAAAGAATGATCAGTCAAAGGTCACCCAGTGAACTTCATGGCCAAGTGGGATCTGAAAACACTCTACTGTATCATCATGGCTCATCTGATGGATGTAATGGGTGCTTAAGAAAACCCTATAAAATACACAGGGTTGCCATAAATCAACAGGTAACTTGAAGGCACATACAAACACAAGATAAAGCCTGATGACTGGTTTGAGTAGATTTTCATGGTGTGCTGGAAGCATTCCGAGAACATACTAGACCATCTGAGTAACAAATTAGGATAACACACATTCATACTGAGTTTCTGCTAGTAAACATTCAGTCCTCTTTTAAATACCTGATCCCATCTCAGAGACTAAGTAGGATCAGCCCCAGTTAGTGCTTGGATGAGAGACTGTCAAAGAATACCAGTTGCTGTAGGCTAAATTTAAGAGCAAGGCAAACCACCTCTCAATACTCCTTACTAAGAAAATTCTATGAATTTCATGGGGTTGCCATAAGTTGATAGGCAACTTGAATATTTTAGCCCTGTTTCACATTGTTGCAAAACTTACTTTCTGGTGGTGCAAATAGTACTCTGGGCAAACAGAGAAAACATTTCCAGAAGTAAAACAGAAAGTAACATAAGAATTTTCTTCTTCTTGCTATTGACGCAGGACATTTTGAAAGTGTTCACAAACATTTAACTACTTGTCAGTATTGGAGAGTGGAGAGGTTTCATGAAAGGGAAGAGCCACAAACTGGACAGGGTGAAAAGGTTACCCATAGCCAGACTTTTTGTTCCTGGGACAACTGGGACCATTACTGAACAACAGACAAAAGTGAATAAATTGTGGGCATCTTTGCTTTGTTGCCGTTCTCCAGTTTAAGGATACTCTTGTCCTCCTTCTGCCCTGTCTATATTTGACAAGTTTGCTTTCAGCAGATATGACAGGCACTGGTGGGGGTCACTGGCCCAATTCCACATTTCCACACTTGGCTTGCTCCGAGTTCACTGGCCTGAACTAATATCTCCAAAGGAGGTCGTACTACTGAACGTTATGAGTTTTTACACATTAAACATGCATTGGTGGTTCCCCTCTGCTTCTCTGACAGCTGTAGAAAAATAAAGAAAATTCAGTTTGAACTTTTTTTCTTTTTTAAAAAAGCAGAGGCCTTAATTTATGTCCAGTACTTTTGTTCCCTGGTTTCTTTTTTCACTTGCCAATTGCAAAGCTCATGGGAGATAATAACATGGAGGAGTTGCTACTTTATGATTCCACGTGCCTTCCTGTGCCCGTGTCTCAGTGACTGAGCCAAACCTACAGCGAGTGGCAGAGTTTTCAGATGGAAATTTTGATGAAACAATGCAATCATCTGTCCCACAATCTGTTTTTATATATCTGTATCTATAAAGAAAGTATTTTCCTTCCAAAGGAACTTTTCTTTCAGAGGCTTTTGTATGAAAAGGCAGACCTCATGAATGCTGATGGGAAGGGATGGGCCACTTTTTTGTTATTTCTATGTAGCAGCAACAAAACACTTTAATAAAATCAGAAAGCACAGATGTTGCTTTGAGCATATTTGATGTCTTTTTGAAATAGCTGGGAACAATTACTTTTTTTCAGACCAACAATACAGCTCATGACAGACAAATTTAGCAGCTTGTGAGAGAGCCAAAAATTCACTCTGTCTCCCCCCCTTGACCTTTTGTGATTGTTTAAAGTATTATTTTGGAGTAGGGGTGAAATGCATCTTTGACAAAAGTTGCACTTTTAAACAGCAAATCCTTTTTCACACTTCACCTTTTAATCTTACTGGATTGTATTGTTTTCAGTGGCTTAAAATAGGGGGAAAGAAAATGGAAAAATAATATAAATACAATTGAAATTGGCATGATCTAGCTGAAGCTACCATTTTAGGTCAGAGTTCAACAGCAGTGTCACAGTACAGTCCTATAGATGTATACGTTTTATATGAATACTGTGGTTAGAATATTGGACTGGGACTTGGGAGATCCAGTAGTCTCCACTGAGCCATGAAACTCACTGGTTCAATTTTCGGCCATTCACTCTCTTGCAGCTTGACCTACCTCACAGGATTGTTGGGAGAATAAAGTGGGATGAGGAGCAATGTATTCTGCTTCAAGCTTATTGGAAGAATGGTAGGGAATTTTTAAAAACGTCTATTCAGGACTCTACTGAGTTCAGTGTGGCTTATTCACAAGCAACTGGATACAGCATTCTTGCCTTAACCCCATAACAACTCACATACACACACACACACACACACACACAAATGAACCTATGGGTGTGACAATAAATTCTGTTAGTATGAAATAGGGCACCTATTGAAGGAACACAGAAGATTTGGTATGTTGTCAAGAACATACTCTCCAACATTTCACAGATGGAAAGATGGACATGTATGAACAAGCATCATCAGTATATGATCAAACTGGCAAAGCCTTTTTAGTGAGCAAAATTAATGGACTTACCAGAAATGGATAACTTGTTTACTTTGTTAAAGGGAAAATCTTTGGTATTATTTAACAAGATTGGGAACCACTGATTGTTTTCACAGAAGAACAAAAAGATAAAATATTAACTTTTAAAAAGTAATTATAAGTAACCTGTAGAAACATGAAATATTAAAAGTGGAAGAAGTAAAATTGCATAATTTTTAAATAACCATGGGTAAGACAGTTGGAAGTAACTGGCTTTTCCCTTTTATTCTATCTTTTCTTACTATTTTTTCTTTCTGTTTGCTATTTCCATTTGTAGGTTATTTTTATGTTTTAAATCAGGGGTAGGCAACCTTTTTGAGCCGGGGGCCGGGTTGCTGTCCCTCAGACAATTGGGGGCCCGAAGCACCATAAATAATAATAATAATAATAATAATAATAATAATAATAATAATAATAATATATGCATGCACACTCTCTCAGCCTGTGGAGATTTTGCCAAGAAAACCCCAAGAACAAGTAATAACAACAATAATCAATATCATCATGGTGGCGGTGGGGAGTGGCAGTAGCAGGACCGGCCTGGGGTCGGTCCAAAGGCCTCGGGGGGCTGCATCCGGCCCCTGGGCCTTAGGTTGCCTACCGCTGTTTTAAATGTTTTGCACAATTTTTAATAAAATACTTTAAAAAAATTAGCAAGGAAGAACACAGAAGCAAGGAGATGCTACAGCAGTTTGATTTTGCCTGAGTCTACTGGGAATGGCAAGATTCTGCCCTCTCCTCTCCTCTCCTCTCCTCTCCTCTCCTCTCCTGTCCTGTCCTGTCCTCTCCTCTCTGTTAAGTTAATGGAGTCCAAACTACTTTTGCATTTTGAATTCAATTTGTAGGAACTGAAGTAAGCTGAGGACACAGAAGCAAAGTGAGAGGAGAGAGAAATGGGGACATTTAAAAGCAGTGAAAAAAGTAGAGGATTAATCAGGATTGTCTATGTCAAATTGGGACAGATAGAGGGTATGCAAGAATCAAGTTCACTTTACCAAAGAATCTGCATTCATGCAGTTCCTTCATGTGCATTCTAGTTTCCCACAGTCCTTTACTGCTTTCCAAGTCTCCCACACTGCTGTGTTTCCCTTCCTCTAGTTTTCCATATGATCCTCCTGACAACCTCAACACTAAAGTGTTCATGTAGCTTTTGGCAAAAGTGGTAGGTGGTAACAGGCAGGAGCTCTGTATTCTTTTTTTTTTTAAAAGATGAGATTAAAAAATGATCAGCAACCTTCAGTTGCACTGGAAAGGCATTGGTTTATCAGTTCCATCATCTACACATAGCATTGGACATGCTGATGTGTAATGATGGGAGCTGTAGCCTAACATATCTGGATGGCCACACAGCCCAAAAAAACCACAAAAAACTATATCTGGATGGCATCAGGTTACAGAAGGCTACCATACATTCAACAAGGCCATGCTACCTCCATTTCATATGGACTTTATATGATGCTACTTGGGATTTGTGTTGCTGTTACACAAAGACTAGAGTGCAGTGGCATAGCATGGTGTAGTTGCTTGAGCATTAAACTATGACTGAGGAGCCCAGGATTTGAATCCTCACTCAGCCATAGAAACCTTGTGATCAGTTCATTTTAGGGTTACTATAAGTTGGAAATGCAACAACTACAAAAAGTGAGGAGGTGGTGATAAAGATGCTTGTAATGGAGGCACTGATTGTCCTCACTTTCTCTTTCCTTATGTAACCGTACTTGTTTCCCTACCAAATGGATGAGTTAAGATGCAACAGCTTTCACCCAGCTTTTGTGTCCCAGATCCTCTTCTGCAGTCCAAGGCAACTCTCCTAGAGCCACCTGTTCAGTTCTATAACCTTCTCTGTCTGTATCTTTTCTAACACAAAAGAGCTTCAAGGCCCTAAGTGAATAACAAAAGGTAATCAATCCACTCAACTGCCTTAATGACTCTCTTGGTGCCATTAATGTGAAGCGTCTTAACTTCCCTGTGGGGTGGTTTGCCCTGGGTGATTGCATCAGTGACCTCATTGCATTCATGGCAGCCCATTGCTTTATTATCATTTATTCATTAGGCTCCCATGATCTAAACCTTCACAGTCTAGAGCAAGGTATAAACAGCTCAGGCAAAGATTGTCACTTTGAGAGGGATTTGAAACTGTTCAGTATCGTTTATTTTGCAACAAATTGAGGTGGTGTGGGCTCACCCCATTCAGTTTTCCAGCCTCCACACTCTGTTTCACCCACCATTTCCCCAACACTTTCCTCAACAGTTGTTTAGCATTCTCTGCCCACTGACCATGCCAGTTCTCACTGATCCATTTCCCCTCTCTCTTAAGGGGGGGGGGGTTATTTTGTTTTTATTCTTTCAAACTTTCAAGTTCCCCTTAGCCAGCCAATCTTTCTCTCTTGTGCACAGCTAGTGCCATTTTGCCTACATATAAACTAGTATTTGAATTCACTAGAAGTGTATAAAGGTGGAGCACTGCAATAAAATTTTCCAGTGTAGAGTACCTTGGTCAGGTTTCAACTACTTCATTTCACCTCCTCCCAATTTTCTATCCTCACAATTCAAGTCAATATTCTGTGCCGCTGAGGTTTTGGAGGTATCTCCCTATCATCTATTTTTTTCTAAAATGATTTCTTCTTGTTGTTTTTGACTACTGCAAACCTTGGAACTGCTGTTACTTCCCTTTGAATTATGAATTCAAATATGAATTGTGCCATTTTCGGCTTGCAGTTGGAAAAGTGAGCTCACTATTGGTACATAGGATGAAGATGATAGGGGTAATCAACAACATTAATTAATTAAATTTTACAGCAGTCTTTCATTTTTTCTCATTTACATTTGCTTTTGATTTGCCCACAGCTTGGGAATGCACATTTGGTCAATAGCAATGGGTTCTCTATGCCCTTTTGGTATAAAAATAATATTACAGTATAGGAAAGAAAAATGCCCACCATCCATTATTCAATTGATAGAGGACTTCATAATTCTTTCAGTTTGAATATATGCCATACAGATGACAAATTTGCATGGCTACTTGTCTGGATATATGATCACCTTTTTAAAAAAGAATGCTTTTTCAGTGGTGTATTTTTAGTTTATTATATGCTGGTATAATATATATTATACAGCATATAGCAATTAAGACACTGACTCTGATGACCACAAGGTCAGCAGGTCAGCAGTTTAAGACCCAAGTGCCATGTGATGGAGTGAACTCCCATCACTAGTCTCAGCTTCTGCCAAACTAGCAGTTTGAAAACATGTAAAAGTATAAGTAGATAAATAGATACCACTTCAGTGGGAAGGTAACAGCATTCTGTGCAGTCATGCTGGCTACATGAGCACAGAGTTGTCTTTGACAATGCTGGGTCTTCATCTTGGTAACAGAGATGAGCACTGCTCCCTACTTGACAACCACACCAAAGGGGAAACCTTTACTTGTACCTTTTATATTATTCTTAATTAATTTGGTTAATGCTCAAAATAACCAGGACGACCAAAAGTGGGTTTGAGCCCCACTGAAAATAATTTTTAGGCAGTTCCCCAGTTGTTTCCTGGCAGCAGATTTGTGTGGTGAGCAGGTGCCACCGTCCAAGCAGCTCTTGAGCTTTGGGCTTCAGTGGGAAGGGGATAGAAAGGGAAGGGAACCAAGGAGGTGGCTTTTTCCACACCCCTAACTCCATGATTTCCTGAAACCTGCTTCCTGGGGTGGGAGTCACAGTCTCCTAGTTGGGATACCAACAGTATTCCCAGCAGCAAGGAAAGTGGGCAGGTAGGATAGGAAAAGAACAAGTCCTCTATTTAGGGCAGCTGCTGGAGTAGGGTCTCCAACACCTGGAGTAGCCTAGGGCTGAGCTGGGCTGAGGCTGGAAAACATTCCACTTTTGCTCCTATGGGCAGGCTACTTTGCTTTGCAACTTCAGGAGCAATCCTTGAGAAGTCTTGCTTCCTTTCTTGGCTCAACCCTTGTGGACTGGACAAAAATCTTTTCATGAGATTTCAAATCTTGTCTATCATTATTACTTGAAATGTATTGATTTTATAATGCATGTCAAGCCACTTGACAAATGATGATACTACTGAGAAATACAAAAAGATAAGCAAGTTTGATCCTAAGTTTCTTTCTGGACCACTGGATCCTGGGGTTATGTACCAGCTCTCCCCATACTCACCAGCCCTGAAGTTAGCAACATTGGACTTTATTACTTAGGGAAAAGGGCAAGGAGTAATCATTTTACTTTTAAAATGTTACTTCCATACTTTAATAATGGCCCACAATTCACCACAGTAAACCAGCATCACTCTAAGGCATTGTGGGCCATGACTATGGCAGCTACCTGATCCTTATTGAAAAGTTGATAAATTGGGCCCAGGGTAATGTTGGCAGTAGAACAAGATCCTTGCCCAAGGTCGCCATCTGCTGCTGCCAAGTCTAGATAACAACATCTCAAGCTTCCCTTATAGGGCAGGCAAGCTCTATTATATTGTTAAAACTGCTAGTGTTTTAAAAGGAGGAAGATCTGTACCTGGATACATCACTACAGTAAGACTGTATACAGTGGACCCTCCACATTCACTGAAGTTAGGAGCATAGGACTCCTGTGGAAGTGGGGAAAAACGCTAATAAAAATACTATTTTTTTTTACTTGAGAGAATACCTCTCTAGGGACCTTATCACACGGGGTCTGAAGCAGTGCCATCCCTGTTGCATCCCCGTCCCATTGCGCTTCTCTTCCCCGTGTTTTCACACAACGTCGCAGAGAAACCCCGCCCATCCCCGTCGCATCCCCGTCCCATTGCGCTTCCTTTTCCTGTGTTATCACACGACGTCACAGAGAAACCCCGCCCATCCCCGTTGCATCCCCATCCCATTGCGCTTCTTTTCCCCGTGTTTTCACACAACGTTGCACCCATCCCCGTCCCATCCCTGTCGCATCCCCGTCTCAATGAGGCATCATGCTGCATTATCCGGCATCATCCCCATTCTTTTTAATTCCAGTTGTAAATGGGAATTACATTTCCCAAGACCGGAATGATACCGGAATGATGCTGCTTTCTGTATAAGGAAGCGCAATGGGATGGGGATGCGACGGCGATGGCACTGCTTCAGACCCCATGTGATAAGGTCCCATGTCCTGCAGGGCAATTCTGTGGTCAAGATCTGCAAGATGTTGACCATAAAATTGTCCTGGACCTACAAATGCCTAGAGATATGTTCTCTCTAGGAACATCTAGGCCCTCCAGCATGACTTTTGGCAGAAATTGACAACAGAGTCACATTGGAGGACTGAGAGATTCCTAGAGAGAATGTATTAATCAAATCCACAAAAGTCAAAGCTATAAATGTGGAGGGACAACTCTAGTTTCTTTTTGGCTTCTCATGTAAACTTGATAACGAAAGCCATTTATCCCCAAAGTCATTTTTTTTAAATTGCTATACACAAATTATTTCTAATAATTCATAAAATTATTATTTTAATATCCACAGAGACAGGTGGAGTACTTGTGTTAACAGGATATAGCTATGGGGGGGAAATTAAATGAAGGTGCTGCCCCCCCATTAGCAATCTGTCCCCACTGAAATTTTAGAAATAGAATATTTAGAAATAGAGTTTAGGTATCCAAAGAAAAAGGGCAGGTAAAATTACTAAGGAGATTAAAAACGAAGCAAATCATTCTAGGTATGAATTATTTTCAGTGTTCACTCTTTGCAGTCCTAGAAATTTGGGGACTGAGTGGGGGAGGGATTCTTATTTGGGGGGAAATGCCCTCACTTTGCTCCCTTCCACAGATGCACCCCACCACTCAACCTTCACAGTGCTAAAATTAAGAAACCCAGAGGCAGATTGAGAAGTCTGTTTTAGCAAAACCAACCTTAAAGGCTAATGTCGCACTTTAAAGGCTAATGGATTTCATTTGGTATAAGCTTTCATGGGCTACAGACCACTTCATCAGATGCATCAAATTATTATATTGCATTTGCACTAGCTAGTGTATCAATACAAAGGGGACACTTTCTTTTAGTTATAAGACCTTATTTCATGTTGTATTACATGTTGCTTTTGTGGTAACATCAGAAGACACAAAGAAACTGTCGCAGGCATCTGAGTCATAAATATTATATATTTTTGGCAAAGCAAATGAGAAGACATATGATAAACTGGAATCAACAGATGGGAAAACTGGAGGCCAGTTAAAGGACAAACAAACAAAACAGAAAACAAATGACTGCAGCAAACAGACAAACTTGGGAAAGAAACAGATTTTGAAAAGGTGTTTGCCAAACAAGCAAACTTTCCCTTTTCTTGGTGGGACATATGCAACCTTTTTTTCTGCTTATTTTGGACAAGAATAAGTGAACACATGCTAAGCACTAATAAATTTTATCACAGGCATAATAGGCAAGTACCAAACTTGATGTTCCTTTCCTAGTTGGCTGAAATCCTCCATTTTTTTTATGCTTTAAAATAAATGTTGACTGAGCAATTATTGGTACAAGAACTAAGAAAGAACATAAAAACAAAGCTCATGCTTATTGTTCCCACTTTCTATTGCAGTAGGATGTAGCCCCCAAAAGTCTGTTCTGAGGCTGAGGAACTTTTGGGAATATTGTGCGGTATGATGGGTTGAATCAGAGTTTGTCATGCTTAGAGCAGACCCATTGACAGTGGAAGATTTTTGCTTCCATGTCAGTGAAGTGGTACATCCACCATGGATTAGAACATGAACTTTAAAGGAACTATGCAAGATACTGAATCCACCCCCAATAGATTCAGCCCCCTGTACAGCTCCTTTAAAGTTCTAACAGAGCAGATCCATCTCTCTATTGAAATTGGATCCATTCAGATTCAGTAGGCTGCCACCGCTCGCTGAAACCAATAGGGCTAAAGTTCATCATGATTAAATTGTCCTGTTGTTTCAAAAAGGACATTCAAAAAGGTCAGAAGCAGTACTGTGGTGGAGGGGGGGGTGTCGGTGCTTCTTTTAGGTGCTGCTAGAATGGACTAAGTTCTTTCCTTTTACCAATCTATTCAGAGAAGGAAATGGTTCCTTTTTACAAGTGTTAAAGTACAGTACTTACATGATCCATGGATAAATCAATCCAGATTTTTTGGGTCAATTTCTAGACTTATAATGGAGTATCATAAAGTAATAATTATCACTGGGAAGTTATTATGATATATTGATGAAAATTTGTCAGTGTCATTATTGGTCCCTAAGTGCATGATGTTGAAAATACCAGCTCTTTGTGTCTTTTATTTTTGTTACAGGTTGTGCCAGAAAATGATTAAAGTGTAAGATGGAAAAGATTGAGGCTTGCAGCATGATAAAGTTCCTGCATTTGAAGGGTAATAGTGCCCAGCAAATTCATGATGAGATTTTGGTAGTTTATGGAAATGATTGCCCATCTTATGACACTACTGTGAGATGTAAAAGGAATTTCCAAACTGGTCACTTGTCCCTCACAGATGAGCCAAGACCTGGAAGACCATCATTGACGGATGATGCGGCCACAGTGAAAAAAGTGGAGTGTTTACTCCTGGAAGACAGATTAGTAACCATTCAAATGAAGATGAATGAAACTGGTCTAAGTTGTGGTAGTGTGTGGAAAATTATTCATGACAAACTGCACATGTCTAAGGTGTCTGCACACTGGGTTCCACATTTGCTCAGCCCTTTCCAGAAACAAACATGGCATGATCTTTCAAGATAGATGTTGATGCTCTTGGAACTGGATGAAGAGGATTTCTTGGTTGTCTGGTAACCATGGATGAACCTTGAATCTATCAGTATGGTCCAGAGACTAAAACCATGAGAATGGAGTGGAAGCATGCCGATTACCCTCCCCACAAAAAGGCAAAGGTGCAAAAATCAGCAGGGAAGCTCATGCTCTCAGTTTTTTGGGACTGTTGTGGAGTCATTCTCACAAATTACCTTGCACCTCCTAACCAAACCTGCTACCTTCATCTACTCTGGAGAACACTCTCTTCTCACCAATGCAAGGAAAAGTCTTCTACTTGTGTACATGGATGGTGGGGCACATTTTTGCCTCAGAGTGTATCCAGAATTAAAACATTTTGACACCACTTTAACTGTCATGACTCCATTCTACAGAATCCTGGAATTTGTCATTTGGTGAGGTATTCTGCCTGGTCTGTAAGAACACTCTGGTGCCCCACCAAACAACAAATCTCAGAATTCTGTAGGATAGAGTAATGGCAGTTAAAGTGGTATCAGACTGCTTTAATTCTGCAGTGTGGATACACTCTCAGCAGAACATTTTAAGATGGTCGTAGGCTCATCTTTTCTAGTGTTTTGTTCCCAAGTTCGGCCCACCAGTTCTTTTTGGAAACTCAGAGACAGGGAAGGGCAGCAATACAGCTGTCTCCTCTTCTCTCATCTTAGCATCTTAGGGCCTTTTTGTGGGTTTTTTTGGGGCTGTGTGGCCATGTTCTAGAAGAATGTATTCCTGATGTTTTGCCTGCATCTGTGGGTGGCATCCTCAGATCTGCACTTTCTCTGAAGATGCCAGCCACAGATGCAGGTGAAACGTCAGGAATACATTCTTCTAGAACACAGCCTCACAGCCTGAAAAACCCAGAAAAACCTATGGATGCCAGCCATGAAAGCCATCAACTTCACATATTTGGGCCCTTTCACA
>CM034701.1:89120998-89137195 GCA_020142125.1 Phrynosoma platyrhinos | reverse complement strand
GACAGGTTTGGGAGTTGCTAAAAGGGAAAAACCATTATACCAGGAAAAAGGACACATTTTCCAGAGTCTCACTCTTGATGGGGCAGTGATCAGATTTAATTGCACCCTCTTTCTCCAGACTTCCTTCCTTGATTGAATCAAAACCAAATGCATTATTTAGACTGGTCTCACACCTAGGTTTAACAAAGCTAAGACAATCAACTACTTTGTCCAGACTTCAGCCAAGCCATTAAGTCTATAGCTGGAAACAGGATATTCCCTACATAAGCCTCCATGTGCTATTTTTGGAGTGCATTTTGGCTTCATGTCAGTCTGTGCTCTGATCATAGCTTCCTCAGCCATCCCTTCCCCCATTTCGGTGGTTGTGCATCATCATCATCATTATCATCAACATCCACAGCGGATCCTGGAGAAGCCTTCAGAAGTGAGTACATCCCTTAGTCTGGCCCATCTCAAGCTATTCCTGCTTTCACTCCTTTATTTCTAAGAGTGCAGTGTGTGTGTGTGCAGTTTTCCCCATTTAATTAATATTTAGACTTTAATTGAAGAATCCTGTCACAGCATCATCCATTGTGGGATTCCTTAGTCCTCTGGTATACATATTGGTACCTGATCTCACAGGGTGTTGTTAGGGCCCCACTCTTGCATATTTGAGCTAATTGTAAATTCCCCTAATTAGATCCTTCCTAACACTATGGGCTTAATAGACAGCCCCAAAGGAGTGGCTTGCTGTCACCCCTTTGAGCACTGGATCAGGGCCACAGCAACCGCACACAGCACTCCTGATCCGATGGTTTGCCAGCCCAAAAAGGAGTGGCATGCTCAAAATGGAGGACATTTTGAAATTCCTCCTGGGCAGATTAAAATGTAGGACATACCTGGGAAAAGGAGGACATCTGATCATCCTGGCCAGGATGGGATTTAGAGTCCAGCACAACACACACTACAAAAAAAAATTATTGATTAGTCTGCTGACTATATCAACGTAAAATACAGTATTTCAAGATTCAAAATAGAGTCCAGCAGGGAATATGGGATGCAGTGGCTAAAGTGGTTAAGACACTGACTGTTGATTGCAAAATTGGCAGATTGGCAGTTCAAGGCCTGCTGTAGGATGGGGTGAGCTCCTCTTACTAGTCCCAGCTTCTGCCAACCTAGCAGTTCAAAAGCATGTAAATGCAAGTAGATAAATAGGTACCACTTTGTGGGAAGGTAAAGAGCATTCTGTGCAGTCATACTGGCCACATGATCACAGAATAGTCTCTGACGACGCTGGCTCTTAGTAATGGAGATGACCACTGCTCCCCTATGGTCAGAAATGACTTGACAACCTTGTCAATGGGGAATACCTTTACCTTTACCTTTAGGGAACTGGAATGAGATAAAGAGACCCAGAGGCCAAAAACTAGTCAGAGTTTCTAGGCAAATTTAGTGGCTCTGTAGTCGGTGCAAAGTGCCATCTTGGAGCCAGGGAAGGGGAGGGGCAGCCGGATGCCGGACACCCCAACCCCTTCCTGAGGATGTCATTGGAGCACCCACCATTGCACATGGTGAGCACTCTGATGATGTCCTTCCGGCGCAGGATTTTTACACACTGCGCCAGAAGAGGTGCAAAAGAGCTGCATGGCAGCTCTTGCGGCACCCTTTCCGTGGCTTGGGAAAGGAGTGCTATTTTGGAGCTCCTTTCCCAGTTGCCAAATGGGTGGATTGGGGCCGAAGTGTGGGGCAGCCTCAGTCCCAATCCTTGGCTTCTTGGGGTGGCTTATGGCCATCCGTCTGTAGATGCCCTTAGTTGGATTCAGAGTGCAAACCTATGGGTGACTCTATGTGGCACAGTGTTCTTGAGACATCCCCTGTGTGCTGAAGGAAAGTCTGTCTATACATTTGTAAATCAAGTAAGTTACAGAGGCACCAAACATCTCCATTAATTTCTCATCCAAACCTTATACTGTTGCCTATGGAATATGTCACTGATCAAGGTAGCATCAAATAATATACACAGAGCCATGTTAGCCTATGTTCTGTTATTGTCTGCCAGCACTTAAGAAATGGATGGGAGATTGTGGTGTATGTATTAGTATTCCTCTGAACAAAAAATGCTACGGCCAAATAGTAATAAATATTGCAATCTTGTCATGTTCTGTACTGGCTGCATGCTTTTACCATGTTGCCTATACTTTGTATCATCTTTGTATCAGGGAACGTGGAATCAAAATGCACGTGATTAAATGAACAAAGGAACAAAGAAATACCAGAAAAATGAAAGGACAGCAGAGATTAGATCCCACAAAATCTGACACTTTCCACAAGGAGAGATTTAGAAAATCAAATTGACAACGTTAATGGTGAATAGGGATCCTCATGATACAAACACAGGGAGGTCTGAATTGCTATGAAGATTATAGTGATGAATTGAAGCATTTTAGTGCCTTTTAGAGGCAGATTTGAACTGACTTGACATTTCCTTGCAGCTTTCAGGCCCTGCCAAGCTTTTGGGCTATACCTGGACCAAATCATGACTGCAGACACAAACAATTCAGAGATGTAGTGGAGCCTTCCGATTGTACAGTCACGTTTTTCTCAGCCTTGCAGCATGATAAATGGCTAATCTGGAGCCATGCATTTAACAGTACTGAACTAAAACAATGACACCATGGAAAATACGCAAGGTATTCAGGGGACTGAGTTTATATTTAAATTTGGCACTCTCAGGAAGCAGTCATTAAGAACAAGGATGGAAACACCTCTTAAGAATACTGTGCTAAAACTGGAGTGCTCAGCTGTGCCTCAGATCTTTAGATTAAATGATAATTTTAAAAAATTATCCATCATCTGCTTATATATTTTTTGTTTTTCTAGATTTTCTATGTGTAGTTAGAAAATTAGTTTGTTACCATGGGGAGATTTTACAGATATATGAAAGCATGAGTATGTGATTGTTGTAGCCCTGAGGAAAATTACTTTTATGCAGAGGCTGAAAAGGTTACTTTTATGGATTGCAGCTTCCACAAACCTCTATTCAGCATGGCCATGTGTATGGCCATACAGTTGCTTTGGATTTTGTGAATTAAAAGAGCAATGTTTACCAGCTCTGGCTTTATACCTCACCAAACAATCTGAAGTGATTAACATGCTAAAAAGTTGAATGTTTCCAAATGGGCAAGGCTTTAAGGAAGAGGGAAGAAGGAGCAGGGAAGAAGAAGTAGTTCAGTGATGGGGTTTATAAAAGATGAATAATCAGAACATGGAGAAAGTACCTATAAACCACCAGATAGCATAATCTCAGGGCATGTTGACTGGGGATATTAGGAACTATAACCTGGCCAAGTATATAACTTAAAATTCAGTTGATTTTTTTCCAAGCAAGATTTAAACACATGCTTTGATTTTTTTTATGGATATTCCCATTTTCTCATCTGATCTTGGAAGCTAAGCAGGGCCAGCTTTGGTTAGTACTTGCATGGGAGACCATAAACAAATACCAGGTGCTGTAGGCTATTTCAGAGGAAGGAGCTGGCATTACCATCTCTGAGTACTGGTTGTCTAAGAAAACCCTATGAAAATTAATGAGATTGCCATTAAATGAATTGAATTAAATTAATGAAGCCTCCAAGCACCTTGAAGGCATGTTTGTATGCATGCATCGATGGATGCACACACACACAAACCTTTCCAAGCTCTGTGAATAATCACTCCATTCCTCCAGTGTGAAAAAATTACTAACCAGCTAAAAAGATCCAAGGAAGAAACTAAGCATTAATCCTTTCTCATTTGTACCTGTTTATGCTAGTAATAACTGAGGAGAACTCCAGGTCTGGGTGAATTCAGAATGTTTTATTTAGTGAAATGCAGAGTGCAATCACACACACAATACCAAAGGAGCTGCTACCAGGATTCCCTTATTCATGTAAAACATGCAAGTCAGGCCATAAATCAGGGTTATGGATCATTATGCAGCCCTCTAGAGGTTGATAGACAGAAACTCCCAGCATTCCTCATCATTGGCTATGCTAGCTGGGGCTGATGGAAGTTTTAATAAACCACATATGGACAGCTGCACAATTACTATCCTGCTGAGGTATAGCAAAACAATCTTCACAGGGTATGGGGCAGAATGATTTAAGCAATAGTCATTATAAAATAAGTTTCTGTAAAAAAAGGATTTCAACAGGAAATGACAAAAAATAATCTGCAGTTAATGCTTTTTCATTAGAAAGATGTTGTCAAAACCAGCATGGTAGTTGAATGTTGGACTATGGGCCTAAACAGATGGCTTATTGGGCTGTCTTCGGCGCAGGGAAGGCGAGGGGCAGCCACACGCTCGGTGCCCCCTCCCCCTCCCGAGGTTGTCCTCGGAGCAGCCGGCCCTCTGCACGGCTGGCGCTCTGAGGAGGACTTCCTGCCGCAGTGTCCGGACACGCTGCGGCAGAAAAGTCACTGAAAGTGCGCCGCAACCTTTTGCGGCGCACTTTCAGTGACATATGAAAGGAGCACTATTTTAGCGCTCCTTTCCAGGGGCGACAATGGTGCGCTGCAGGATTGAGGCATGGGGATGCCTCGGTCCCGCGGCGCACCTTCCCAGGGCGGCCCACGGCCGCCCATCTGTTTAGGCCCTATGACTCTGGAGACCAGGGTTCTAATCCTCATTCAGCCATGGAAGCCCACTGGGAGACCTTAGGCAAGTCACACACTCTCAGCCTCAGAGGAAGGCAGGGGAAAACTTCTTCTGAACAAATCTTGCCAAAAAACAAACAAACATTGTTTGCCTTAGGATTGCCTTAGGATCAACATATCAGAAATTACTTGAAACAAAACAAAACAAAACAAAACAAAAACAAAAAACCCAATAACATTAACAATAACAACAAGAAACAACAACAACTCAGCTTGACCAAGTATTTGAAGATCACTACTATGGACCACTTTTCAGAACTTGGTTTTCCTTCATCTGTAGTGTCCATTACAAGCTGGAGCTTTAAGGATGTTTCTGCTGCTAATCCTGTCTGCACAGCTAACTGCCAGAGGCCATGTCCTTTTTACTTCATTTTTCAGGAAGTAGCAATCATATGTTCTGATATGTGGCAGGATGCTCTGCTTAGTTTTGACTTCTACCCAACTGCTGCTCCTTTGGGTTCCTCATTTTCAGCAGCTACCTGCAGAACAAAGTCAGTGGAAACAGTTTCATCCCCCTTTCCCTCCTCTCCACTCCACTGAGTTTGTCAAGGACAGGCTATCATCTTTTTCCTTTATAAGAGCTGATCACTCTTTTGGTTAAGTATCCAGAATGGAAGACAAAAATGTAAACAAGTTTGCCATGTGAAAGTGTCTGTGAAGTAAGAGTACAAAAAAAGACACTAAACTTGCAAATGTTCAAGGAATAATTTAGCAAGAGTACTCTTGTTTTGTCAGAATAGTATTCCTCAACAGTCTGGTTTCATACCCACTTATTTTGATGCCCCTAGAAACTGGAGCTATTTTCCCCTTATCTGACAGTGGGTTAGATCCAGCCTAAGCACAGTTCCATAGCACAGGCCTTCCCGGATTAATTAATTTTACCAGCTCTGGCTCCAGAATCTCCCCCGAGACTCTCCCATTTCTGTGACCAGGTTCTCACAGGAGCTAGTGCTTATACACCGCCAGTACTTATTTCTTTGTATGTATTGTTGTTTCGTGTTTGTATGGAGGAATTTACCTCTTATATTTTATTTTAATTTGAATTTGGTTTAATAACTTTTTAAGGGGGGGAGGGGGAGGAAATTGTTCTTAATTATTGCTGTGATTTTATGATGTAAGCCGCCCCGATTGCGCTCAGAGGGGCGGGGTATTAAATAAAAACTATTATTATTATTATTATTATTATTATTATTATTATTATTACAAAAAATGTAATCACTTACATTGAAATTAGTGCAATCCCATGCATGTCTACTCAAAGATAAATCCACAGAGTTAAAAGAGTGTATGTGTGTGCTTACTCTTGGGTAACTGTTTATCAGATGGCATGTTGCAATCCTAAACATGTTTCCCTGAAAGGAAATCCCATTGAAGGTAGTGGGAGGGTAGTAGGTTTAGGACTTTGTCACACAGTCCCCATTCTTGCTGCAGATGTGTTAATGAAAGGAAGTGCATAGATACTGGTTTGGGAGCAGTCCCTATTGCATGTCTCTTCTATAGCACAACTAGGCTTTTGTTAATCTTGCAGATTCTTTTCCACCCTCATCCTTAACCCCACCTTCCTGCCCTAAAACCTACCCAGCATGACTTTCCTTTGTGTAATATGTGTGTGTTTTGTCTTGTTTTTTTAATACATTTCCAGAGTTATGCTAATGCAGTTTAACACAAATAAATAAGTAAATAAATAAATGAAAGTAAAAGAACAAAAAAGAACAAAATAATTTTGTTTGTGTGGGAAATTTTGCTCTGATCCTATAGTTGCTGCAGTCTTTTGTGTCTCCTTTTTTTGTTGATGGGGATGTATATTGATAGTTTCCAGTCTGTTGGCCACTGTTTTGCTTTCCATATATGTTGGCATATTTTAGTTAGCACTAGTTGATTCTGTCTGTGTGTATTACAGCAGTTCAGTTGGGATAACATCTGTTTCTGGTGATTTATTCTTTTCATTTTATCTTATTGCAGCTTCCACCTTGTTTTCTAGGACTTTTTGTGGTCCGTTTTTGTGTGGTTCATCCTTCCATGTGTCATTCATTTTTCATCACTTTTCTGTAATTCTTTTGTGTATTTCATCCAGTGTCTTAATTTTCTTGATTTTGTAATATGTTTCTCTTCTTATCGTGGAGCATCTTGGCCCTTGGTTTGAAGTTCCCTTTGAGTTTCTGGATCGTGGAAGAGGTCTCTCATTCTTCCTTTTTTGTTATTGTCTTCTATTTTTCTGCATTGATTATAGTACTAGTCCTCTTTATCCTAGCGCATTAGTCACTGAACAGTAGCATTATTGGTTCTGGTTTTCTTCCTATCTCCCTTTTCTTATGCTTCTCTTCTTTCCTTTATTGCTTGGAGCATTTCTTCTGTTATTCATTGTGTCATTTCTTTCTTTTTGGCCACCGATAGTGTCTTTCTGTGTTCTTCCTTGATTATGTCCTTGGCTTCTGACCATACTTCTTATGCTTCCCAGTCGATTATGCTGAATAGTGCAAATCTATTTCTTATCTCATCTGTAAATTCCTTTGAGATAATGTTCAGATCATATTTTGGTATGATGACTTTTTGCTTTCTTCTTCAGCTTCATTCTAATTTTTCATATAAGTAATTCATGATCTGTACCACAGTCTGCATCTCAACTATTTTGGCCAAAAGACTAAAGCTTCTCCATCTTCTGCTTCCAATTATATAGTTTGTTTGATTTGAATATTGACCATCTGATGATGTCCATGTGTACAGTCTCCTCTCTGGTTGTATTTGCAAGGAATAGGTTGTTGGCCTCACAGAATTCTATCAGTCATTCTCCTGCTTCATTTCTTATACCTAGTCTGAATCTTTCTATTGTTTTTGATTCTTTTTTTTTTTTTTGCTGCTTACTTTAGCATTCCAGTCATCTATGATCACCTTCTGCTGAGCAGTGGGACAAAGGAGAACCATCGCAGAGTCAGGGGAGAGTGGCACTAAATACCAACTCAGCTCAGTCCCTGTCCACCAGCTGCACAGGAGGACCATTGCAGAGGCAGGGAGAGTGGAGCTAAACACCAACTCAGCTCAATTCCAGCCCCCTAGCTGTGCAGGAGGACAAAGGAGTACCATTAGTGAAGCAGGGAAGAGTGGGCTAAACACCAACTCAGCCCATTCCCCACCCCCAGCTGAGTCGGAGAACAGAGTGCCACCAGAGCACTCAGCAGGCAAGTGGAGGAAGAAAGAGAGTGACCAGCCATCTCTGCTCTCCCACAACTATGGAGAAAGAAGTGAAGAAACTAAAAGAGGGAGGGGGAGAAGATGGGGATGGACTAAAGGGGGGGAGGACAGGAGGGAAGTGAAGGAGGGAAACCCAGGGAGGCATAAGGGGATGGGTAGGAAAGCAAACAGGAGGAATGATGCAGGGAGACAAACAGCTACTGAGCAGCAGCAGTAGTGGTGAGTGTCACTGACAGGAGTGAATTGTAGTGACACTATAGCTAACATTGGTTGGCACTGCACACAGGGAGGTGTAGGTGGCCCTCTTTGTGTAATCCGATCGCCTAGTAAACCCTATGGTAAGACACCCCAAGTAAGACACAGGCAGGATCAGAGCATTAACAGAAAGTAGGGAGGGAGAAATAAAGGGATATAACATTTACAAGATTAGCCAAGGCATAAGAAAGATGTCAAAACAAATAACAGACACCCTTAGGAAGGCAAATGACATCCAAAGCAGCATTACACATAAAATAGGGATTTGGAAGGTGAGAAGCATGAGCCAAAGGAAGGTAGACATAATAAAAATGGAAATGGAATGCATAAACATAGCAGTACTAGGTGTAAATGAGTTAAAATGGACAGGAATGGGCCACTTTGAATCAAGCAACCATACAAAAACGAATCACCAGGAACAGATGATATTCCAACTGAATTCCTGCAGTCCACATTGACAGAGTCTACTCTAGTGCTAACATTGCAAACATATGATGGCTAATGGTATGCACCAGAGAATTCCTAAAGAAAATCAGCATGTGCTTTATAGACTATAGCAAAGCCTTTGACTGCATAGACCATGAAAGGCTATGGAATGCCCTTAAAGACATGGGAGTGCCAACACATCTGATAGTCCTGAAGGGGAATCTGTACTCAGGACAAGACACTACTGTCAGAACAGAACATGGAGAAACAGAATGGTTCTCAATTGGCAAAGCGGTCAAACAAGACCTTATCCTTTCACCCTATCTGTTCAAATTGTATGCAGAACATATTATAAGAAAAGTAGGCTTGGACACAAAAGAAGGAGGAGTGACAATAGGAGGATGAAAAATCAACAAGCTAAGATACACAGATGCACCATAGTACTAGCAGAAAACCTCACAGACCTGGAATACCTGCTAAGGAAGATCAAAGAAGAAAGTGCAAAGGCAGATGTAATGTCGAACATAAAGAAAACAAAAATAATGACCACTGAGAACCTTCACAAGTTCCACCTAGACAATGAAGAAATAAAAATAGTAAAAGAATTCCCATATCTGGGATCAAACATTGATAGAAATGAGGACTGCAGTCAGGAAATCAGAAGAAGACTAAGAATGGGGAGGGTGGCTATGAAAGAACTAGAAAAGATTCTAAAATGCAAAGATATGCAACTCAGCACAAAAGTTAGAATCACAGTCATACATCATTACTATGTATGGATGTGAGAGCTGGACAGTTAAGAAAGATGATAGGAAGAAAATCAATGCATTTGAGATTTGGTGCTGGAGAAGAGTGCTGAGAATCCCATGGACAGCGAAAAGGACAAACAAATGGGTCGTAGAGGAGATAAAGCTGGAAACCTCCCTGGAAGCCAAGATGACCAAACTGAGAGTGCCGTTCTTCGTGCACATCATGAGAAGAAAGGACTCTTTGGAAAAGACAATAATACTGGGAAAGGTGGAGGGAAGTAGGAAGAGAGGAAGGCCACATGCCAGATGGATGGATTCTATTAAGGAGGTCATGGGTATGGTTTTGCAGGAATTAAGCAGAGCAATGGAGGACATAGGGTCTTGAAGATGTCTCATCCATGAGGTCGACATGAGTCGAGATTGACTCAAGGGCAGTTAACAACAACAATAATTAGTTTGAAGTCCTGTGTTGGTGCGTTGTCAATTTCATCCTGGACACCTTCATAGAATCAATTTCTTTTTCCTCTGTCTCTGTGATTTGTACATATACTTGGATTATGGTAATATTTATAGGTTTTTCCTTAAGCTTTATTGACATGATTTGGTACAAATTTGTGTTGTATTTTTTGACTGCTTTTGCTGTATCTCTCATTAATATGAAAGCCACTGCATCAATGTGCCTTTTCATTTCCTGATTAGAATATTTTGTAGTTATCTGAGTCAAACTGATCCATTCTTGTCAATTTTAGCCCACTCAACCCCTAGTGTTGCTATGTTTATGCAGTCCATTTCCTTTTTTAAAACAACAACAACAACTATGTCTACCTTTTCCTGGCTCATGCTTCTCACATTCCATGTTCCTATAATATATGTAAGGCTGCTTCAGACAAGCTTTGCTTGGTTGAAGTTGACTGGTGCTTGGTTTCCCATCTTGCATTCTCCTGTGCCTTTGGTCAACTCTCTGTTGGAATTTCCTACTGTCACTCCTGTTTGTGTACTAGACTTTACTTTTGTTTTGTTTGGGGCTGTCTCATCATAGGGTTTTCTTGGTGAGAGGGTCTCTCAAGGAAGTTCACTTTTGCTTCCTTTCATACAGTGCTGACATGTGTTATTTATGTTTCATTGCTGTTCTCTGCATGAGATCCTACATCAGTGTCACCCACACTACTACTGCTGCCCAGTAGCTGTTTGTCACTCTATTACATGCTTGCCATTTTTCTTGAGTGAATTGTTTTCCCTCCCTGACGCTTCAAGTTTCCCTTTCTTTCTTTTCCCTCGAATCCTTCAGTTTTTGCCAGTCCATTCATCCTTTTGTCCTATCTTTTACTCTTACTCCCCTCATGTCTACCACAGTCTATCACATTTGGTCAAAGTCTATACATAAATGTGGATGCAAAGATTAAAGAAATCTGAAGTGTTTGGGAGATACCTGAAGTAGTTAATTGATTCGACCTAAAAGCTTCCCTGCTCTTACTAGAAAATACACCAGGTTTGTTAATGCTGTGATCAAACACTTGTATTTGCAAAACAGACAAGATAGATATTTGAAAATAAGGTATAGAGTAGATATTGGGATGAATCACCTAGAGTAGTTCCATTGAGTTAAAGAGACTTAGGGCATTTACAGACTGCCAGAAATAGTGCAACTTGAAGCCACTTTAACTGTCTTGACTCAGGACTAAGGAATCATGGGAACCATAGTTTATTGTGGCAGAAGAGCTCTCTAAAAGAGAATGCTCAATGTCCCAGAAAAAATACAGTTCCCATGATTCCCTAGCATTGAGCCAGGACAGTTAAAGTGGCCTCAAGTTGCACTATTTCTACAGTCTGTAAAGGCCCTCTGATAAGGGTAGACTTCACAACTCCCATTCATTCAATAGATGTACTCTAGTTGGGGCTAACAACTGGATTTAACCAATATCATTGTATTTTTAATGTCTTTATATTGTTTACTCCACTGAATGGAATGGAAGGTGTGAAATATTCTTGCCCAATCAGTCAATAAGTTTTAAAAACTCAAGGTGGAAAAATTACAAGTTAAGAAAAGCTGACTTGAAATGTCAGTCAGTTTGAATGGCTTCATAGACTTATGGATGGTTAAGTGAATGGAATATTTTTCTTTACATGAATCAAATGCAAAAGGAATTAAATTCATCCTGTGTCAATTGATGCTGATTAACTTGGGTCTGTTATTACTGATGGCTCTATGGAATTAGAAGCACAGTGCTGCTCCTGTGGACTTACACCAGCTCTTATATATTAGATTTTTGTTTTGTTTTACAATGCATGAGATGGATTTTAATTTATTGTAGGTAACTCTTAAAAATTCAGGATCTTTTAAGAGCCTTTTATAATAGATGTGAAGCACTTACTTACTTAGTCCCATTGAATGGTGACTAGATTTACTAGCTGAGCTAGTCATGATTTTTGTTCAGCAGTCATCTTGGAGTACATCGATGTTTAAAGAGCTTTTTAGAGAAAACTGAGGAAACAAAAGAAGTAAATTTTGAGGAAGGACTTTGTCAAGGAGGTTGAGATGTTAAACAGAGAGAAAGAGTACAATGTGTTGATGAAAATGAATGTTGGGGTTTACTACATTGGTGCTGATCTTGCAAGAGATGCTAATGAAGCACTTTAAATGCAGGCCTGATGTACTGAGAAGGGGTAATTTCATACGAAAGTGCAACAAGGTTAGAGAATCAAAGAAAGCGCACTTCAGATCTGCAAAAATACACACAATAGTCTGTTGTAGGGAACTCATTCCTTCTGGCTTTGAACACGTTTGAAAAACACTATTTACTAACTTGTACAACCTAGATTGTTCACAGATTAAGAATTTATGACCAGAAACAAACCTTGTGGGGAGGGGGAACACAAGGGGAGGTGAAACAAAAGCAGAGTTTAGATCCTTACAGTAGCAGCGTAGCGCAGTTTGAATGAACTTAACCTGCGCACCATGGGGGTGTGTGTGCACAATATGTTTTTTAAACTCAGAGCCCTAGTACTTGAGTTCAGATGGAATCTCCTCTTTCAGTAACAATTAAAACAAAAGCAGGGGAAAATGGGGGCGGGAGCAGCACGCCATCTGTGACCCGTCATCCTGCCACAATGCAGGCTGTTTCATTTTGGTTTTAATTTATCCACTTACTTCTGGATTGTGCCCCAATTGACCTTTTCAGCTCATGAACACCCTACCCTCCACAAGCAAGCTTAAATTGACTAAAATATCTAATTTTTAAACTTCAGGCTTATTTACAACTGTCCTGGTCATACGCCTGAAGAATATTCTATATGTCTAACTGATTCTATTGTCAAAGTGAGTGAGAATCAAAACACTTTGGACACAATTTGGCCAGGATTTGGGCAATATTGCCCCATTGGGCATGAAGCATGCCAGAAGACCAGGAGACAGTATGAGAAAAATCTATGATGGTCATACCAAACCCTCCATTTGTCCTGATTTGGCAGGAACAGTTCCAATTAATCCTTTGTCATCTCGCTTTTTTAGCTGCTTAAAAAATGTTCCAGTTTCTTCTTCCTTCACCTACTATTCTCTTTTATCCTCAGCTTATTTCAATTGCTTCAAATGAGTTCAAAGTGCAAAAGTAGTTTACACTCAGTCAACTCAGCAGGAGGAGAAAAGAGGAAGGATTGAATATTGCCCATCCCTGTAGACCTGGACAAAAGCAAACTTTTGCAGCCTTTCCCACCCTGTTTGTGTTTCCTCATTAATAGCCTTTTCCACCTTGACCATACTCTGATGCTGCTTGGCCACATGTATCCCAGTTTTCATCTGTGAAATGTTGGATTATTTCAATTGGCCCCTGCTTGGTCCTTTGTTTAAGAACCCACCTAATCCTAGAGTCAGGATAGGGTTCAGCACCACTGTTTCAATGGGTTTCCATGCACTTCTATGTTAAATTTTGGTGACTGTGAGGGCCCGGTCCAGATTTTCAAAGGTGGCTCAATTTGCATGTTATTCTAGCTCCAAGATGAGAAATAAATTTCATTATAGCTTCAAATTTGTAGTAAATAATTAAGGCAGGGAGACAACTAATTTTCATATGTATTTGAAACTCACTCATAGGAAGCGAAAAAACAGAGAAAACGAGTCACTGATGGATCTTCTGCCATTCCTATTTTAAAATACTGGTACAGTTCTCCTTCCAAATTCACAGCCTTGAGATTCACAGTTTCAATTATTTGTGATCTCAAGGCCTCCACCCTGCCAGATTCCTTCCCCATGCCCCTCCCTCCCCTGAAAGGCTTCAGAGAAGCATTCCTCAGGCAGGGCCTGAGGAAGTGAGTGCTCCTATTTCCTGGACCCTTCCTGCCCCTGAAAGGCCCGGCAGCAGCCTCTCTGAAGCCTTCCAGGGATAGGAGGGTTTGAGGAATGGAGTGCTCCATTTCCCTGAGTCCCTGCCCCCTGAAAGGCTTGAGGGACGTTTTCCAGGGTAGGAGGGGTGAGGGAAAGGAGCGCCTCTGTTCCTCCACCCCTTCCACCCTGGAAATGGCTGCCACTTGGGTTTATTTACAGTTTTTCCATATTTGTGGGGGTCTTGATCCCCTAACCACCGTGAATATGGAGGAACTACTGTATTTGAAGCCACCTTCGGATTCTTGCGTGGAAATATGAGGAGAAGAGGTCTATTCTCCTATTTCCTGTTGAACTCTGATCTACTCACCTAAACAGAAAATAAAGCCAGTGCATGAAATAAAGCCATCCATAGTCACTTCAATTAATTTTATTAAGTATACTTGTATCACACTATTCTTTTGAATGCTGAACTGAGCATTTTATGAAATATTTCATACAATCATGGTCTTCAGTGCACACAGAATAGCAGAATAGCATTTAGGAGGCTGAAGCATCAGCGCCTCTGAAAGGTATGTTTTTGGGCTCCAACACCTACAATTAGGCTTTCCATATTACCCATTTGGTTGGATTTTACTCACATTTTAGGCACACAACATGATGACTCTTGGGACATCCAATTTTTCATTGTAAACAAAAATAACATCTGCTGAGATATGGGCCAAAATTTGTAGTCATTACAAGCCTTCTAATGCCTTTTAGTGTGTTTTAGCCTACAAAGTCTTACATCTGTCATACACATTTTCATAGATTTATAATTATAGTCTTGACTCATTGTCTTCCAGTTCCAATTCCCTGGGTCAAGTTTAGAATTTTTAAGGAATGTTTAGTTTTTTGCCAAGCTCTATGCAAAGACCATGGAGACAGTTGGATTGGATGGGGTGAGGGCTAACAGGCAGTGTAACACTCTATACAACTATCAGTATTTAATGTGCCATGGAGTCTGTTGTCTTTGTTTTGCCTTTGCAGCTCTTGACATAGCAATATCACACACACACACACATATATATATGAGTTAGGCAGTTAAGGTTTTCAAACTGGCTAAGGTTTTCTGCCATAATGACTGTCTTCTCTCCACCCCACCTTACCTGCTCTTCCATTGCTACTTTTCCTATCACCTCTTTGCTGCACCTCCCTTTTCCCCTTGCAGTAGTAGAGGCAAGCTGAAAGTCAGCATGGTGTAGTGGTTTGAGGATTGGACTATGACTTTGGAGATCAGAGGTCAATTCCCCACTGGGCCATGGAAACCCACTGAGTGACTTTGGACAAGTCACACACTCTTAGGGCCTTTGCAGACTGCCAGAAATAGTGCAAATTGAGTCCACTTTAAGGGTTAGGGTTAGGGTTAGGGAATCATGGGAACTGTATTTTATTGTGGCACCAGAGCTCTCTGACAGAGAAGGCTCAATGTCTCAGAAAAAAAACAACCAAAAACAATTCCCATGATTCCCTAGCACTACTCTGAAGGGAGAGTACAAGAAGGTTAGGGATCACAAAACCAAAAGTGGCCGGAATACTGCCACCATGCCTTTCTACAAGGAGCTCCATGCCTTCATTGCCAAGGATGATAGCATATGATCAAGCAGGTTATCTACCAGTGTTGAAGTTGCCAGGGTCCCAGTCAGCCAGACAGCCTAAGTTGAAGCTGTGGAGGACACCTCCAAGGCAGAATGTGCCCTGGGGCTTTTGATGTGCTTTCAAGGTAAGATGCGTCAGGGTCCCTGGGAAGGGATGCAGGGGGCAGAGGGAGAACATGGTACCAGGGTGGGCATAGGACAGACATGGCCCTCACTCCTTGTTATGCAGATGACAAGGATGAACACCGACTCAGATGAGACATCCTGCAGTCAGAGAGCTGTGAACATCTCCACCATGACAGAACGATCCCATGCTGGGCAGGGGATCTCTACATCTTCCACTAGCAGATCACCATCCTGTGCTAGGGAGGGGAGCTCTACATCTTCCATGATCAGTAGCTACCATGACTGCTCACCTCTGCCATGGATCAATACGGCAGCCAGTGATGACAGCGAGGGTGAAGAGAGGGCAGGTTGTGGACAATCCACCCAGCTGATTTAACAAGTCCAGGCCACACACGGCACAGCCATACCCTATAATGACAAGAAATGCATGCCATCACAGGTACACTTGCACCCAATAGGCATGGCAGTTTGCATGACTTTTGTGATGTCTTCTGTGCATGTGTACAGATATTCATATGAACTGCAAACCATCTTAGCATCCTGGCATGCTTGGGGGGGACTTCTGGGGTCTGTCTGTGTGTCATGTTGACATGTCCCTTGTATGAGCAACAGGTGCATGTATCCAGTCTTTCTACACAACCCTCCTTTGCCCTTACCTCTTCCCTCCCTGATCCCTGCAGGACATGTTTTGTGTTCAAACTGTGCCCTGTGCCATATATGTCCCATAGAATGAGAAACAGAATGAGAAACAGAATGCAAAACAGCATATCCCAAAGCTGCAATGCCACCGGTGGCCCCCTAGCTGAGATCCAAAAGAAGAGGTGCT
>CM034701.1:89097682-89109577 GCA_020142125.1 Phrynosoma platyrhinos | reverse complement strand
CAGTGAGTCTGAGAGGATATCAAGCTCAGCTTTAATTAATCCATAAAACATTTCATTGGTAACTTTTTTTTTTGGAAGGCAAAAGATAGGCTGTGTTTGCACACTAACTTTCAATTTTCTATTCATTTATTATGATTATTTTATCAAATTATATTATGATAAAGCCTGGCTCAATGCAATGCATGAGCTAACTAGAAATTATCGTTAAGCCTGAAGATATATTGGCAGTAATCAATTTATATTGCTTAATGATGGGCATGATTTCAAGCTGCTCTGCACTTTATGATATGATTCTAATCTCTTTCACACCCTGTGGTTTAAGTTTCACATTTTTGAATCAATTGCAAGGTCACATATTGTGCCATTACAATATTTGGATAAAACTCTTCAATCTTGGACTCAAAACCTGCTTTGAATTCCATGAAATCATGGCAACAGTGATGCCTGGAGTTTGGGGGAATAAAAATCACTACATTTTCACACATTAATTCCAGTAGAGTGTAGAAGAGGAAATTTCTGCAAATGTTGCTTGTTACCTGGTTGTGTGACAAGCAACACCTGCTGAAATTCCCTCTTCTACACGACCATTAAATGTACAGAACCCCTTTCCCAATTTTCTGTCTGGTACCCCTGGCTAGATAGGCTTCCTATAGCTCTCAAAACTTCATAGGATTTCTCTTTCCAATTTTTCAAAAGAAAAATGAAGCACATGCTTAAATCTGTCCATTTAAATAGTCTGATGGAATGTTCCCACCAAATATGCCATTCATTTAGAATATTTAAAATTATTATTTTTTAATGATAATCTGTTTTCAAAAAGGAGAACACTACACTGACTGAATTACCCCTTGGGGTAGGCAGATCACTCATTATTGTGTTTCCATTATGTCTTTGATTCATAGATGTGTTTACAGGTTTTGTCAACTGCCTATATTGCTTGCTATTTAACATCATAGTCTGAAAGTCCCAAATCTCTTTGTTTCTGCTGGTATGCTGAAATGAGGCCATAATTTTGAAGCAAGAAGCTTTCCTTAAAAAGTTAAAATTTGAACATACTAGTTCACATTCTTTTCTTCATTTATTATTTGCCCTTCATAAATAGTTTTGCTCATTTTTAAAACATCCCAGTCAGAAAAGAGGTGCAAACACACACACATTCATTTTTTAGTAAAGTTGGAGGATTCTTTTTTTTTTTTAATTTCCTTGACAAATCTTCTGACTGGTGAATGGCTAAATCTATAAGAAGCAACCCAGACTGCATACGCTGGGGGATAGAATATCATCCAAAAGAAAGAGATATTATTACTTCTCAAGAGATTCATTAGAGCCCATCTGGAGTGATTTGGTGCAATGGAAAACAAGCTCCGGGATGTTTGAAATCCTTTGGGACAGGTGCTCAGGGTCCAGTTGCAACCCCCCTCCCTATTCTTCCAAAGGCAGCATCCTTTCATAAGTTTATGTGGATGTATTAACTCAGAGGTAGGCAGATGCAGAGCTGGTCCTATCATTAGGTAGTTTTATTGCTACTGTTATATTTTGTTGTTTTTGTCAACTGCCCTCGAGTTGATCTCGACCTATGACAACCCTATGGATGAGGCATCTCCAAGACCCTCTGTTCTCCATTGCTCTGCTTAATTCCTGCAAAACCATACCTGTAACCTCCTAGAGTCCATCCATCTGGCATGTGGCCTTCCTCTCTTCCTACTTCCCTCCAGAAACTTACTTCCCTCCAGCTTTCCCAGCATTATTGTCTTTTCCAATGAGTCCCTCATTCTCATAATGTGTCTGAAGAACAACAGTCTCAGTTTGGTCATTTTGGCTTCCAGGGAGGTTTCCCGCTTCATCTGCTCTAGGACACATTTGTTTGTCCTTTTGGCTGTCCTCAACATTCTTCTCCAGCACCACATCTCAAATGAATTGATTTTCTTTTTATCATCTTTCTTAACTCTCCAACTCTCACTTCCATACATGGTAATAGGGAATACAATGGCTTGTATGATTCTAGCTTTTGTGCTCAGTTATATATCTAGTATTACTTATGCTGTATTTTTAATGCCAGGGATAGGGAGAATTTCTGTATTGTGACAAATTAACTTGTCTGGCTGGTTTGGATACAGCTTAACTTGGATGTGTAGCTGAAGCTCATATATACTGCACTGTCTTAGCTATAAAAATATTTTGGACTGACCTAGGGAAGAAGTGGGATGAGGATCAACTAGTACATCTCTGGGTGAACTGTAATAGACCTCAGAGATTTTTGATTTCCTAATATTTTAACAAGAGAGTCAGTATGGTATAAGTGGTTTGAGTGTTAGATTGTGACTTTGGAGATCAGGGTTCAAATCCCTGCTTTGTAATGGAAACCCACTGGGTGACCTTGGGTAAATCACACACCCTTGGTCTCAGAGGGGAGGAAACCCAAACCCTTGCTGAACAAGTCTTGCCAAGAAAACACTGCAGAAACAATCCAGTTTGAGACCACTTTAAATACCCTGGCTCCATGCTAGGGAATACTCCATGCTTTCCTGTCACCTCTCATGTTCTCCCTTTGTCCTCAGTTACTTCATTTGCTGTAAACTGAAAAGTACAAAAGTAATTCACACCCAGTTAACTCAGAAGGGCAGAACATGTCCTTCCCAGGAGACAGTCAAAATCAAATGGGTGCAGTCTTAGCTTTTGTGTTCTTCCTTGCTAACAACTTTTACCATTCAAAGATATAGCTGTGTAGAATCATTATGTAGAGAGATCTTGTAGTACCTCTGAGACTAACTGAAAGAAGTTGGCATCATGAGCTTTCGTAGACTTAAGTCTACTTCCTCAGATGCATTTGGTGCATCACATCGACCAAATGCATCTCATGAGGTAGACTCCAGTCTATGAAACCTCATGCTGCTAACTTCTTTCTTTCAGTCTCAAAGGTGCTACAAGATCTCTCTACAACTTTTACCATCTTTTTTGTTTTTCCTTTTTTATACCATAATTCCTTCTTATTAAACAGATATCAAAATGTGTTTATTTTTCTTCTATTCCTCTCTTCTGCCCTCCTCTCACCAAATCATAGTTATGAGTCTTATCCCTAGGGAAGAATTGTATCCAATTTTGGATACAAAAATTGTATCCAATTTTGGATACAAAAATTGTATCCAATTTTGGATACAAAATTGTATCCAATTTTGGGAGAAAGGCAGAATAGAAGTGCAATTAATAAATAATCACCATAAACATGGATGGTCTTCTAAATAATTGTATGTTGTTTATATATTAATCATAATATATACTAATATATACTTCAATACTAATTTTTCCAAAATCTCTCTTGATCCAAAGGAGGATTAGGTCCATTATTGCCTTCAATAATATAAGCAATAAATGGCTTCCACATACTGTCAAACATATCTTCTTTTATGTCCACTCTTGTTATTCTTACCTTATATGTTAATTTTTCTTACTTTACATGTATCCTTTAGATAGTTCTAGCCTTGCAGCACTTAATGTAAGTGCCAATGGTCTTTGTTTGGCAAGTTTGCATTTTTACTTTTGAATATAGAAATTAATGCTTTTTGTCCCAACATTTAATTTATACATCCTAATCCTTCCTCCCAGAATCTACATATTTTTGGACATGTTAATCACATTCCAATGATTTATTTTGTCACAACAACAGCTCTAACACAGTTTTGACCCTTAATTATTGATCTTGTGAGGTTGAGTGGATAGTAATAATATTTAGGAATAATTGTAATGCATTTTCTCTGAATTTGGGACATACTGATTTATAGGGTGGCATTTCGCCAAGTGAATCCCATTGTTTTTCCATTATTTTTATTCCCAAATCTGACTCCCAAACAATTATTATCCATTTAGATTTACCAAATATTGCCTCTTATATTATTTTATGTAGTTTTGATGCTTGTCCTTGTGTACATGAAACTGCTGGGAGAGGTTGTCCAGAGTTTTGGAGTAAGGTGTCACCTGTATGCTGATGATACCCAGCTCTATCACTCCTTCCTACCTAATTCCAAGGAAGCTGTTTCTGTCCTAAACCAGTGTCTTGCTGCTGTAATGGACTGGATGAGGGCAAACAAATTGAAGCTTAATCCAGAGGCGCTCCTGGTCAGTCGAAAGACAGATCTGGGAATAGGGGTTAAGCCTGTGTTAGACGGGGTTACACTCCCCCTCAGGTTTGGAGTTTGGGGGTACTTCTGGATTCAGCACTGAGCCTGGAAACCCAGATATCAGTGGTGACCAGGAGTGCTTTCACACAGCTAAAATCTGTGCACCAGCTGCGCCCATTCCTGGAGAAGTCAGATCTGGCCATGGTGGTACATGCCTTGGTTACATCCAATCTGGATTATTGTAATGTACTCTAGGTGGGGCTGCCTTTGAAAAGTGCTCAGAAACTTCAGCTGGTCCAAAGAGCTGCAGCCAGGATGTTAACTGGAAGTGGCTACAGAGAGCATACAACTCCCTTGTTGCAACAGCTCCATAGATTGTATTAATATAGCTGTCTGGAAATTTTAATGTTGTAAGTCACCCTGATTGCACTGCAGAGGGGTGGGATATATTTATTATTATTATTATTATTATTATTATTATTATTATTATTATTATTATTGGCTGCCAGTACATTTTTGGGCACAATTCAAAGTACTGATTTTAACCTATAAAGCCCTGGTCCAGTCTATTCAAAGGACCGTATCTCTCTGTATGAGCCCCCCAGAGTATTGAGATCATCGGGAGAGGCCCTTCTCTCTGTCCCACCACCCTCTCAGGTGTGTTTGTTGGGAACAAGAGAGAGGGTCTTTTCAGTGGCTGCTTCCAAGTTTTGGAACTCCCTCCCTAGGGAGGCCAGGATGGCGCCATCCCTGCTGTCCTTCTGGCAGCAGATAAAGACATTCTTGTGCTGGCAGGCCATTGCAAACTGATAAGGACTGGGTTTTTAATGTTGTATGATATAACTTTAATGGTTTGTATTTTAACATGCTATATTTTAATTTATAACTGTTTAACTCTTAAATTTTTAAATTGTTTTTTAAATTTAATATTTATACATTTTAATATTGTTGTACTGTTTTTAAATTGTATTGTTTTATACCAGTTTTTCACTGCCTTGAGTCCCTATATTGGAAGAAAGTCAGGATATAAAATGATGTTGATATAATAATAATAATAATAATAATAATAAGCATTGGGATCAATGAGGGCCAGTCCCATTGTCCACTGATTCCATTATGCACTAGCTAGGGAGTGCCAATGTACATTGGGACCCTCTTGCCAGTGTTCCATTAAGCATCTTTGCAATTCATTAACAGGGTTTCTTAGCACCTTAACTTCTTATGTAGCTAAATATACACAAAGTTATGTAACATACACTGTGATAAGGGATCCTGGTCATACATTTTTTTCCACCCTTGCTTGATAAACAAGACAATGAAAAAAATAAACCATCTTCATGATGAGATGGTAAATTTCCTTGAAATCAGAAATACTTTTCAAGACTGGTTTTTGTACATTTCTGTAAAATGCATATAATAGTAAAAAGTGATAACTACTTTGTGTGTGTGTGTGTGTGTGTGTGTGTGTGTGTGTGTAAGGGCTGGTAAAAATAGTACCATCGGGTGAGTTGCTTTTTAATCAGTCAGCCAATTCTGTTTGTGCTGACATTAATTTTGTGCAGAGACAAAAGTTTTGTCCAAAGTAAGTGGTGGAACTAGGTTTGGCATCACCTGGTGCAGTAACTCATGGTGTCACTCCCCCATTGACCTCCCATACCACATCATACAGAATCCTTAGTAATGTTTTTTTTTTTGTGTTAATGTTACTCATTAATTGTAATTCCTGTATATTACTGAAGGTAATGGAAATAGTTCTGATATAATCAATTAGCAAAACTAAAATTATACCTTTAAATTACCATATCATATGCATAGCCTAAATGCATGTACATATACATAATTTCATGTGGTTGAAAGGAAAATGTGATGTTTTTAAAGAAAATTTAAAATTATTAAATTAAAAATTAAATTTAAACATTTAAATTTTTTTTAAAAAAACTGGAGCCTCTTCTTTCTCCTCCCACTAAGCCTCACCCCACTCTCTTCAGCATTTTAAAGGTACACAAGCAAATGCCACAGCCCATTTTTGCTCAAAGGCAGATGCTTGAGGAGTAGTGGTGTCATCCCCCCATCAGGGTGTCACCTGGTGCAGTCCACACCCCTCATACTTTCTAGTGATGCCACTGCCCAAAGTGTATTATAGGCATTGTGGAAACCAAGAGAGGGGAAAAACATTTTATCTTGGGTTGTGTGCAGGAGGAGATATCTGAATGGGGCTGAAAGATCATTAAGACATGGTTTTGTAGAGCTGACATAGACAGTCCCACCTAGAATCTCACCAAGACAAGTTTCCTTCACGTCCCTGCCAACATTCAAGAAACATGAAGACCATGCGAAAGTATTGTAAAGCTTTATTCTTTGATTATTACTTCATATTTTTATAGGCAATTCAGAAGGGAGAAAACTCAATTTCTAACAACATTATTTCCAAATAAAATACTATACAATTCTCAGTACCTATAAGTTATATATCCTAGAGAATGAGATGTGGGGAGAGTAACATCTGTTCAATAAGTACCAGTCAAATTGATGGTCTTTTTATTTACCAAATCAAGGCATTTGAATCTGAAAATAGTACAGCAGTCAGCTCCATCCCACTCTTTGTAGTAGGATGTTTAGGTTGTCAGAGAAAATGCAAAGTAGTATTTCTGACAAGTCCATAATAAATAGGAATACCCTATGGAGAACTGTATAAAGGAGAAAGGAAACACATCAATATAAAGTATAAAGTGAGTATAGGGGCTGTTTTACTACTATGGAGCTTTACTACTACATTTTACTCTACTGATGAGTTGAATGTATAAAAGATAGCAATGTAATGTGTACTTGCAAATTGGAGAAAGGGTGCCTCCAACTATTAGACATCCCATCGATGGTGAATTGCCATGAGTTGTTATTGCATTATGAAATTTCTTTATGGAAAAAAGGGTCCATCTGCACTGGAAAATTATAATAGTTTGAGATCACTTTAACTGCCATTGCTGGAACTCACAGAATTCTGGGATTTGTACTTTGGGAAAGTACTTAAAGTTCTCTAGTGCATGTCCCTGAACTACATCACTAGAGTTTTCTTCTAGAGAATACTGAGACCTCACAAATCCAAGAATTCTCTAGGTTGGAATCATGACAGTTAATGTCATATTAAAGTGGTATAATTGTATAGTGTGGATATGCCCATAATTGTGCATAAAAACTATTTTTGTGCAGAAGATTATGTATTTTGTGCAACAGATGCTAGTTCTTATGCCATAAAAGTTGGGATTTATGCAGAAAACAGAATCCCCCCCCCCTTTTGATACATATGGTATTTTTCTGCAAAAAAGTTCTGAAATAAAAAAATAATAGAAAATGAACAAAAACCTATCACTTTGTGGGAAGAAAGTGCTTGAAATGGCTCATTCTTGCATGCATTAGGCCATAGTATTCATATGCATAGAGACATATGTGAAAAAAGTCCTGAGAAATTAAGAAAGCCTGATTTAGGTCAGCTCATTTACATTAATATGGAAATAAATATATACTCGGCCTGATTCATATGTTTCCTTAGCATTAACTTTCAGATCATTAGAAAAGGCTCTTCACCATGTCAACTAAACATCTGAAGTCTGAAAATCCTTATTCTCCAGTGTGTGAGTGTATAAAGGCAAAGATAGAATCCATGCATCCATCCTTCCCACCCGCTCCCCTGGATGTAATGAGATTTCCATCTTAGCTGTCCAGATCCAGGTGGTCTTTCCTTAGATCTGACGTTTGCATCCAAATTGAACTTCCAAAACCTCTGAGGTCCCCCTTTTTTGAATGCAGGCAAGAAAGTTCTTTTAATTTCAAATGAAGAAACTATTTGGGGGCCTTCCTTCTTTCTTTAATTCCAGAGCCATCTGACAAAAAATGCAGAGCATGCTATACATGCAAAGCACATGAAAGATATGGATGAGTGTATAATGAGTTCAGCCCCTGGGTGGATGGCTTGAGAGTGGCTTCAGGGTCATGTACACTCTCTTGAAAGGCTTACAGGGCCTGCCTCTCCCATTATTCATCCTCTAATCATGGCATTATTCTCTGGGGGTTGGGGGGGGAAGAGAGTTCTTGTTTGATGAATTCGTGCAGTATGTTTTCATCTGGAGTAAGTTTTAATGCAAATTCCTATCTAGCCTGTGGGTCCTTAAAAACTCAGAGTTCCTATGGTTATGGGGATTTTCCCCCCTTCAAGAAAATTCATTGAATTGAAATGTGGGAATAAAAGGGCTACACTTATATTGTTCATAGCCAGAGAACAGATAATCTGTTGAAAAGTTCAGCCAGTTATTCAGTTCAAAGAAGCTATTATTATTTTTGAGAATCTATTTGAGAATACCTCTCTGGAAAATAACCATACTTTGTGCTTCTTCTTTGCTTTTCACTTTATGATCTCAATGCACAGTTTAACGGCTTTCATTAATAAAGCCTCAACAACTCCCCAGCTAGTCTGGGGTAGTAGTTAGAGTGACTGAATAGAACTGGGAGGACTCATGTTGAAATCCCCATTCAACAATTAATGTCACTAACTCTATGGGCCCAGGGACATACCCCTGGAGTCTTAGGATTAAGTGGAAGCCCCATCTGAGGTCTTAGATGAAGTTCTGAATTAAAAGGGAGACATCTGTCCACTGAACCTACCTCATAGGTTTGTGGTGTGAATACAGTTGGAGAAACATATATATTGTCTTGAACATAGGAGGAAAAGTAGGATATAAATGATAATACAAACTTTAAAGCTGGACTGCATGAAGTACAGAGATTCCATGTGAGTTGAGTGTAGTGTATCGTTGTTTTATGCTGTTGAGCCAGATTTGATTTATGGGAACCCCGTAAATGGGAGCTTCCCAAGAGATCCTGTTATTAACAGCCCTCTTCAGGGCTTTTTCACACTACACAATTATAGTGATTTGATTCCACTTTATTTGTTATGGATGCACCGTACAGAATTCTAGGGTTTGTAATTTGATGAGGCAGCATAATTCATTGGCTAAGAATTCTAAATATCCTTTCTTAAACTTTGCTAGGATGCCATAGGATGGAATTGTGGCAGTTAAAGTAAAATCATAGAACTGTAACTGTGTAATGTGAAAGTTCTTGCTAACTTTTCCTTGATTGTGTCAACCTGTAAGGCAATCTTCCTCTTTTTACTGTTGCCTTCAACTTTACTGTGCATTATAACCTTTTCTAATTAATCATGTTGCCTGATGACATGCCCAAGGTATGACAGCCTCAGTTTAATGAGAATTCAGGTTTGATTTGCTGCAGTACTATTTATTTTTCTTTTTGCCAGTCCATGTTATTCATAGAACTCTCTTCCAGCATTATATTTCAAACGAGTTGATCTCCCCCCTTCAGCTTTTTTCACTGTCCAACTTTCACTTCCATGTATAAAAATTATAAATATTATGCCACGGTAAAGTGCAGGACATGAAATACAAAAGATTTTAGCTTCCTGAAGCATCTCCATTGTGTTGTACCCTCTTAAGCTAACTGTTAGGCTTTAAAGACAATTAAATACAGTTATTGCTGTGAACATGTTAATATACAACATATACACTTAGGACATGTTCTACATTAACAAATATCAGAGCAATAATAATATAAGTAATTTTGTCATAGCAACTTTGTTTCCCTTGGATTGTTGCCCTTAATTTTCACACATGAACACACATTTCTTGTGTTTAATATCCCTACAAGAAAGATCCCACCGATCCTACATATTGTGAAAGTGGACTCAAAAGCCAAATGTTAGTATTTGAAGTGAATGTTTTTCTGGATCTGTATATATTCAATGGTCTTGTGAATGATTTAGCATGTCCACATGTTCTAACATGTCTACAGCTTCAGAACTGATCTAATTAGGAGGTTTAGCTTGTGAACAAAACCATCAAACAACTACTGAAATTAGTTTGACCTTAGCTGTCAGTGGTGAAGGAAGAAGAAAAAACTCTCTAGGTCCATTGAGTATGGGTGGGTGTTTTGGGGAAAATATTCACCCACACACCCTTGTGGACCCCACCAGAACATTCGTGTACCCTGGTTGCCATTGTGGTTCAGGTTTCAGCCAAAAACAGCTTCTGGGAGATGGGTTGAAGTTCTGAGATGAGGAAGGTCAAGTTACAACATTTATGTATAGTTTAAGGGCATTTAGTGCAGTTTTCAGGTGAAAGGGGGGTTTCGAGCCCACATTTTCCTGTCTTTCAGGAATGAAATTAATCTTCAGCAATTGACTTTTACAACACATCACTGTGATTATCTAAGAGGGTAATCCAGTGGCTGCAAATGTCTTGGGGGTCATAGGATTGAGCCAAAATCTCCCTCTCAGGTCCAGGGAATTCCAGGTTTGAAGAGGAAATCTGATCTCAGGGTCTTCCTCCTCAGCTTTTCAGTACTATGGAATTTTCAATGGCAGCTCCCTCTATGAGGTCACAACTTGGGGAAAGGTGCTGGTGGTGTGATGAGGTGTTGGGGGGAAAGCATAAGATCCACTGCCCTCTCAGAATACAATGGCACCTGCAACACATGGAAATTTTAAGGCCACTGCCAGGGCTAATGTAAATTAATTCCCCACACTGTTTGCTGTGAAAGGGATTATTTGTGTTTACATTTTTAAATAATGCACCATGGAGAGAGGAAGGGGAGCATTTTCCCTCTGTACTTCTGACCTGCTGGCAATAGATGTATCAGAGTAAAATCAAAAGCTTTCATGGCCGGCATCCATAGGTTTTTGTGGGTTTTTGGGGCTGTGAGGCCTTGTTCTAGAAAAATGTATTCCTGACACATCACTGTCAGGAATACATTCTTCTAGAACACAGCCTCAGAGCCCAAAAAACCCACAAAAATGATGTATCCGATGTTCTCCTATTGGATCCTTCCATCTTTTGGGCTCCTTCCTCATTGGATTACTCTCTGAAGTTGCCAGACTGTGCCCTTGTTGTTAGCTGCTCTTGAGTTGATTCTGACTCATGGCGACCCTGTAGATGAGACATCTCCAAGAATCCCTATCTTCCACTGGCTTGCCCAGATCCTTCAAGCCCTTCCCCATAACCCCTCTGATCGAGTCCATCCATCTGGTTTGTGGTCTTCCTCTCTTTCTTTCACTCTCTACTTTTCCTAACATTATT
The DNA here is from genome assembly GCA_020142125.1 of Phrynosoma platyrhinos. Lineage (NCBI taxonomy): Eukaryota > Metazoa > Chordata > Lepidosauria > Squamata > Phrynosomatidae > Phrynosoma > Phrynosoma platyrhinos. The sequence continues at coordinate 89,098,320 of CM034701.1, read as the reverse complement.
GTTTTTTCTAGTGATCCATACCTTCTCATTATGTGGCCAAAGTATGATAATCTCAACTTCATCATCTTTGCTTCCAAGGAGACCCCTGGTCTGATCTGTTCAAGAACCCATTTGTTTGTCGTCTTGGCTGTCCATGGTATCCTAAGTACTCTTCTCCAGCACACATTTTGAATGAACTGATTTTCTTTTTGTCTGCTTCCTTCACTGCCCAGCTCTCATATCTGTACATGGTAACTGGGAATACAATGGCCTGAACGATTCTGACTTTAGTGCTCACTTATATGCCTTTGCTCTTTAGTACTTTTTCCCACTTCTTTCATAGCTGCCCTTCCCATTCTAGTCTTCTTCTTATTTCTTGACTGCAGCTTCCATTCTGGTCAATGTTTGATCCTAGATATGGGAATTCTTTAATTATTTCAATTTCCTTGTTGTCTAGATTGAATTTGTGTATTTCTTCTGTGTTCATTATTTTTGGTTTTCTTTTATGTCCAGCATCAGACCTGCCTTTGCACTTTCATCTTTGACCTTCCTTATTAACTGTTGCAGTTCTTGAAAGTCTTCTGCTAATATTATGGTGTCGTTCGCATATGTTATAATAATAATAATAAATTTTTATTTATAGCCCACCCCTCTGCATA
>CM034701.1:89041565-89064264 GCA_020142125.1 Phrynosoma platyrhinos | reverse complement strand
GTGCAGGTCATACCCTCAATGTGGTCTTTAGTACGGAACAGGAATATCAATAGGCGGAGGTTATTAAAACCACCATGTTGTCATGGACGGATCATTTCCTGGTCAAGACAGAACTTAGAGCCTCTACTGGCCCCACCAGGAGTGGTGGACCTGTTAGAAGGGTCTGCCCTCGAAGGCTAATGGAACCAATCAGATTCCAGAAAGCCTTGGAGGGTTTTATGGTTAGTAACGCTGGTAACCCTGTTAAACCTTTGGTTAATACTTGGAACACTGATCTTACCAAGGCTATCAACACGATCGCTCCCAAGCGTCCTTTCCAACCCTCTCCTAATCGGAAGCAATGGTACACAGCAGAGCTTAGAAAAATGAAGTGGGTTGGACAATGATTAGAGCACACCTGTCGGAAGACTCGACTCTTATCTGACCAGACTCACCATAGGAACTTTGTTTGGTCCTATCGAGAGACAATATGTGCAGCACAGAGATCTTTCTGTTCTGCACGTATTGTGTCTGCAGAGTCCCATCCAGCAGAGCTGTTTAGGGTGGTGGATCCCATTACTTAACCCAACAGCAGCCTGCTGTGATGCGTTTAACAACTTTTTTGCAGATAAAATCTCTCAGATAAGAGCTAATTTAGATGCCAGTGTTTTGACAGAAACAACTGATGACGTGTCCAGCGACTCCATTAATGAAATTATCCTGGATCAGTTTCAGTCTGTGAGTACTGATGATGTGCACAAGCTCCTTAGCAGAGTGAGGAAAATGACCTGTCTTCTTGATCCTTGCCTATCTTGGCTGGCCATCCAGGGGGCATGCATTGGGGATGTTCCTTACAGACATTGTCAATGCATCCCTCAGGGAAGGTTATTTTCCATCTTGTTTGAAGGAGGTGGCTGTCAGGCCACTTCTGAAAAAACCTTCCCTGGACCCCCTGGATATGAACAACTATAGGCCAGTCTCTTTGTTACCATTTTTGAGCAAGGTAATTGAGAGGGCAATTGCTCTTCAACTCCAAGCTGTTTTGGATGAAACCGATTATCTAGACCTATTTCAAACTGGCTTCAGGATGGGATTTGGAGTTGAGACTGCCGTGGTTGCCTTGACCAACGACCTGTGTCTGAGCATCGACAGGGGTAGTGTGACCCTGTTGGTGCTTTTAGACCTTTCAGCAGCTTTTGATACGATAGATCATGGCATCCTCTTGGATCGCCTGAGGGGGGTGGGAATTGGAGGCACTGCTTTGCAGTGGTTCCATTCCTCCCTCTCGAGCAGATCCCAGACGGCGCTGCTTGGGGACAGTTGCTCTATTAAAAAGGAGCTTACTTGTGGTGTCCCTCAAGGTGCCATTCTGTCCCCGATGCTGTTTAACATCTATATGAAGCTGCTGGGTAAGATCATTCGGAGTCATGGAGCTTGGTGTTATCAGTACGCTGATGACACCCAAATCTATTTCTCCATGTCTCGACCGTCGGCCTTGAATTCCGATGGCGTCTCTTCACTCAATGAATGTCTTAAGGCAGTAATGGGATGGATGAGGAAAAATAGATTGAGAATGAATCCAGACAGAACGAGGTACTAACAGTAGTGCCCCCAAACCAGAAATTGGGTTGCAACCTCCAGTCCTGGATGGGGTCACACTCTCCTCCAGTGACTGTGTTTGCAGTCTGGGGGTGCTCCTTGACTCATCGCTCCTGATGACAAATCAGGTAAATGCGATAGTCAGGAGTGCCTGTTATCAGCTTCGGCTGATATGCCAGCTGTGCCCTTTTCTGGAAGTAAGGGACCTCGAGACTGTTGTGCATGCGCTGGTAACCTCCCGTCTGGATTTCTGTAATGCGCTCTACACGGGGCTACCCTCGTGCTTGGTCCAGAAACTGCAGTTAGTACAAAACATGGCAGTCAGAGGGACTACATATCTCCGGTGTTAAAATCCCTCCACTGGCTGCCTATTAGTTTCTGGGCCCAGTATAAGGTGTTGGTTATTACCTTTAAAGCCAAAAATGGCTTGGGTCCAACCTATCTTTGGGACTGCCTCCTCCCATACAATCTTCCCCACGCAATCCAGTCTTCTGGGAGGAATTTGCTACAGCCATTAAAATCTAGGCTGTCTGCAACCTCCCAGAGAGCATTCTCGGTAATCACCCCCAGATTGTGGAATGGCCTGCCGGACAAGATCTGTCAGATCACAATGTTAAACAGCTTCAATCTCTTCCAGCAGGCCTTTCCAGAATACACTTCACAGCCTTAGGAACCCCCTTATTCTGCCCTCTCCCAATTGGATTGCCACCACCATTCCACTACTCTGCTGTTTTTGTTTTGTTATCTCTGCTGTTTGTTATTACTTTTTTTGGTTATTGGTTTTATTTAATTTTATGTTTTAATCTAAGATGTTTTAATTAGTGCTTAGTTAAATATTCTTTTAAAGGGTCCTTTCGGATTTGTATTTTATGTATTCTTAATTGTTGTTAGATGCCCTGATTGTGGGTATAAATAAATTATTATTATTATTATTATTATTATTATTATTATTATTATTCAAATACCAGCTCGGAAAACCACTGGGTGACCTTGGGCAAGTCATACTTTCTCAGCCTCAGAGGATGGCGAAGCGAACCCCCTCTGAAGAAACTTGCGAAGAAAACCCTGTTATACTTCACCTTATGGTCTCCATAAGTTGAAAATGAGTTGAAGGCAAACAATAGCAACATGTCATGTCACTTCTGGTTCCCATTTAAAGCCCCTCCTCCCCCCAAAGAGTGAGAAACTTCATGCTTCATACTATTGAAGGGGAATAAGGCAAATGCCACATTTGCACACTAGCTGAGCATGCCTGGAATAATTATTTAGCAAAAATCACCCCCAAGTTATCCTCCAATTTGGGGATATCTGAGGTCTTGAGGGAGCCAAAAAAGGGTTTCAGGAACTGGATGTGACCAGCAGTCTGTCCTTTCCCCACCACTGATCTATACTTTATTGATTTTGTTACAAAAATACTTCATGTACTAATCTACAATCCCTTGATTTCCAAACAGACATAAAAGCAAAACATAAAATAGTAAAAATAAAATAAATAAGTAAACTAAAATCAAAATATAAGATACATAGATTGCATTTTAATTTTTAAATTTCATTTGTATTTTATTCTATTAATGCAGTCTGTTAACATCTGGCTGGAAAACAAGGGGGTGCAGAATAAGTGTGGAAAGTTTTTACTAAAACACAATCAAATATGGATTGCAGTTTGTGTTTTGAAATGATTTTTTGTATGTTGTTCTAAAATCATTATTTCATCTGTTAAGCCTTGTGGGCTCTTATCTATAAATATACACTTCTGGGGGCTAGATGAGACAGAATGCCTCTTCTAGCATATGAAGCTTTCCCTGTCCCATGAGTAACATTAGAAGTTTTTCTTCATGTACAATGTCCAATATAGTCTTTGGAGTAGGGACATGATAGCAAGGTAGAAAGACTTATCAGTTGTGGCCCCCTGCCAGCAGATTGCACTTCCCAGGGGATTCTGTTTGGGCTCAACATTATTATATTTTTGGTTGTAGATTAAGACATATTTCTATTAAAGTGGGTGGAAAACTACCAGGTATTGGCAGACATATTGCTTTCCTCAGGACATATTATCACCCCTGTAGCCCAACTCTCCAACTATGGAGCATTTTTTTTGACCCCAAATGGCCAACAACACCTCAAGCCTTAAGGGAAAGGTATGCTACTAGTCCTTTTGCCATCTTTTCAGGTATGTTCACCTTCTTCCTATTTTTTTTAGTTCCCGTGCAGACCTTTCTGTCTTGGGTTTCATGCTCCAGTCACTTCCTGTTTAGAGAAGAGGGCTGAGAAGGTATACAGAAGATGACCATAAGGTGAACGTGTTTCCAAATGCCAGAGAAAAATGGGGAAATGGCCAATACCACCAACCAGGAGGTTTTTTGCAGGATGGGTGGAAGTGATACTGGCCATTGGGACTCAAAAGTATCAGAGTCCCAAATTTGTGGGCTGCAAAAACATTTTGGAGTTGTGTGGCCTGGGAGTTGCAGTCTACTCACCAGACATTTCATGGGTTCAGATCAGTCAATTTTAAAACCTTGGCTTTGGGACAATTGGTTATCCCTACAATTTGCTCAGGATTGTTGATGCTGTGTGCCTTCAAATCATTTCCAACTCATGGTAACCCTAAGGCAAACCTATCATAGGGCTTTCTTGGCAAGATTTGGTCAGAGGAAATTCACCATTGACTTCCTCTGAGGCTAAGAGCATGTGACTTCCCCAAGGGCATCTAATGGATTTCATGGATGAGTAGGGAATTTTAGCTATAGGATGTCTTGAGAAAAGCACATCAAAGAAATAGAAATAGGAATAGAAAGTATGGTTTTCCTTAGAAACATTGGCTTCCTTGACTCATCATCCTATTCAAGGTTATCTCTATCCTGCTTATTTGGTGGGAAGTGGAGGAGGAATGGACTTTGCCTGGGACCCTGAACATACTCCTACCAGTGAGAGCACTTCTTGAGCAGAGTGCTATTTATGGAATGCTCCAAAGAAGGTGGAAAGGAGATTTTATCAATTTCCTCTTATCTGAATCTTTTGTGGCCACCAGAATGTTTTCTACAGGTAAAGAGACCCTCTGTAAAAAGAGGGGAATCAATAAAAATCACCTTCTTGATCCCATCTAGCTTGGAAAGATTTTTTGTGGCAGCTTAGCTATGATCCATGTCATTGAGTGTTATAAGCTTAGGCATAATTACATTAAATGGTCAGGAAGCCATATGAGCTCCCTTAGGCTTGGAATAAAGCTGTTGTAGGCAAAACACAGATGCCTTATGATAGTGGAAGAATATCGGTTTCTGTTTCATGTCTTACGTGCTATTCTGGATAGAGAAGAAGAGAATATTTCATTAATTAGTTTAAAGTCATTAACCACGCAGTGATTGCTGTGTTCCTTTTACTATGTGAGATCAAAGAGTTGACCATTTGTTTGTAACAACAAATAGCTACATATTAATATAATATACTATCTTTTCCCAGCTTCCTCCTCATTTCCCAGAGTTGTACTATACTCACTGTCTTTTGCTTTAACAGCTGTGTGACTATAATGTGATTGAACTACATTATGGCTTGTTATTAGCACACTGCAGAACTTGGATAGAAATCAATCCAGCAAAACAGTATCACAAGATGTAATATTATAGATCTGTTTGGGCACAGTCCACAAAACACATTGTCTGTGGGGGGAAAACATTCATTTCAGTTCATTTATTCTGTTTCCAGTAGCCTATGCTTACCATTTCATTTACACCCACAACAGTGAAAAAAGCTGTTTTAGATTATGATACTGAAGAAATATAAAGGTTTTGTTTGTATGTCCCTCAGTGAAGTGTACCTATAGAAAGTGTAAAAACTGATGAACAAATTCCAGCCTTGTAGGACAGGGTGGGAGACACAAGAAGTCTGTATGGAGTTAATACTTAACCATTGTTAAAATAAACCATAGTGTCTAAATGCCCTTCAAATTATAGTTTTGCATCCTGGTTAGTAGCTAATTCTTAACCATGTGTTAGGTGTTTAGGCATGGTGTGTAATCATGGCTACAGGAAACAAATTATGGTTAACATTTCCTGTTTGCTTTAGGCTCAGTGGTTAAAACATTCATTGCATGAAGTCCTGTTAGTGATACATGTGTACAGAAGCGTGGTTTATCACATAGTGTCTTTTTTTGGATTGAGCATGAGGTGCTATTTTGTAGCCCTTTTGTGCAATGTCCATAACCTTCACCCCCTGCAGCTGTCAAGTTCCAGGAGGGGCTGCTGTTGCTGCTTACCAGTGAGGATGGGAAGGAATGGAGAGGCAGTTCATAAAACATCATTTTGAGGGGAAAGAACAGGAGGGTGCATTCCATCTGTGAGCACATTCCCATTTCCTTTCCCCTGAGCCAAGATGAGTTGGTTCTTCATTATCTGGCTTTCCTTCCTGCCTCCTCCCTTTCCAAATGGTACAGAGCAGTAACAGTGGCCCATCCTGGGGCTTAACAGCTGGGAGAGAAGATTTTAGATGATGTACAGAGGGAGGACATGGACATACAGGTGGAGCATTATATTCTGCCACTTAATATACATTCTTGGCCAATCTGTTTGTTGCATGTCAAATTAGTGTATGATGAACATGTAACTAACATTGACAGATGACTGTACTGGATTTTATGCTAAACCAGACCTGCACAACTTGACAGTAGATATAGGCCAAAATTAAAATAGGCTAAACTTCTTTGGGCCGCACATAAGCTTAAATTAAATATTAATTTTGTATTACTGATTTTTAAATGTTATGAGCCCTTTCCTAATACACCTGACTGAGGTACCTAATACAGTTCTTGTCTTCATGTCAAGGCAGTATAAGTATCCAGACAAGCCAATGTTCCACGAAGTTCAGTTTTCCTAAGTGTTACACTCCCAGCATGCCCATTCCTATAAGTCGTTTGTAAATGATATTGTTCCTTCACCTATTAATAATCAGTGTCCACTCTTTTATTCCTGGGAAGCTTTTGAATGGCATAATTAACCTAAGAATACTGATGTGTCTCTACAGACTTTGCTGCAATAAGCTATTTTGTATTCAGGAATGTCCATTGTCACCCTTTTACAGCCTACTTGCCCTTTATAGGGGTGTGGAGAATGTACTATGATTGTACTTGGCACTGGTACAATGAAACTGCTCATAGAGGAATAAGCATCAATCGTTTTAGTGGCAGGTGTAGGAGATAAAAAAGGAAAGTTATCTTTATTAGGATAGAAGATACCAGGCGATACCATATAAAAGAAATTCCAGTAAATACAATAGAAGTGAAAGTAGATTAGTTTGTGATTGCTTTTTAAATGTGTTTCCCCCATCTGTGTACTCTTTTGAAAATACAGACTGTTTAGAAAGAGGCAGAACAGAATGAAAGCTTTTGGATTCACTTTTTATGTATGACTGAAGATTCTTCCTTTTCACAAATGGAAACCAAAGAAAAATATCTGCTTGAGTAATCCATCTATTTAATGGCATGCAAAGACAAATAAATACACTGCCTGGCTTACTTGCATTTCAGTTATGTCATTGCAATACTATTTTTCTGAAGATGTATATGAATCATTCCTCTAATGACCTCTTCACCCCTGTAATGTGTTGCAAACTTGCTTGGATCATTTGTCTTACTAGCACCTTCCTCAAGGCACAAGTTCTCTGACAATATCACAGGCTGTTGTCTGAACTGGAAATGCTGCTGGGATTGATGGTGGCTCAGAACTGGTTCATGAATTGTAGTAGCAATGGATTGGGGTTTAAGGCTGAAGCCTAGTTTTCACTGAGGATGAGCTTCAAGTCCTGCCCTGGGCACACCCACCGAAGATACTAAGTTAGTGGTCTAGCAATGAAGCTTGTCAGACTTCGAAGTGAGCTTGGAAAACCATGTTAGTTTCTCTAGAAGTTATACAAAAAGAGCTTGAATTGAGCTTGAATTGTTCAGAACCAACATGTTGCATCCTTGGTGGTGTCACCTGGAGTGCAATGGAGTATGATTTGTATGTCCAAACCTTCTCCCAGTCTCCTACTTGCTTGTCTCTCTCATTCATTCACCAGCCTGTGGTGTTCTGGAAATGGTGTTGATGGGAAAGTTGTGGGATCTCCCTCCCTCTTCCAGCTGACAAAATGGGAACCCCAAATAGGTCACCGACAATAGATAAGGCAAACAGACAGATAGATATAGTTTTTCCTCCCTTAAAAAGCAAAACAAAACGTTCTTCTGCAGCTGCCCCAAGTCCTGGGAAATGTTGTTTTTCCAGCATTACCACCATATGCTGCTGTTTCGGGCTCTGCCAGCAAGGCTGTAACAACAGCCACTGAGGACCCAGAGTCACAAACTGGAAGGTTGGGTGTATGTCAGCTGTTTTCTGATTTTTGGCCTGGAAGCCATCATAGTTGAAGAATAAACAGAACAAGACACATTCAGCCTCTGATCTCAAGGCCTGATGCTCTTTAGTATGGTGTAAGAGTCAAACAGGATAGAGACCATGCCTGGCTCTTGTTTACCTCCTCCTCTTCTCCAGAACTGTTAAAAGATCCTAATGAGTTTCCTGTAGAGGAAGCTGAGGACATCTTTCCAGCAGAGACGTGACTTTACTAATTCTGTTATGGTAAATGATTCGGTGGAGAGGACTTGGATTCTGAGAAGCAATGGTCTCAGTTTACTTCTCTGAAGATAATAGCTATCCAGTAAGTGAGAGGTTTCATGGATTTGTTGTTTTCCCTTATTCCATGGCAGCAAGAGTGGAGTGCCCTCAGTCTCTGGAATCATTTTGGGTTATCAATGATGTGAGATTTCTCTCCAAGAACTGAGGGATCAGTGAAGTATAATTGGATAATGTGGAATGTTCTAAGTAATGTTGTAATTGTGCTGTTGTGATAACTATTTATGCTGATTTCATTCAGATGTTTTGTCAGTCCATTGTTCCTGAGCATCCATCTCTACTGGAATGATAATAGTTGTTTTCTATTATTTGGTTAATAAAAGATATAAAATAAAAAGAAATGAAGGAAAGTTTATTAATTTCTTTTCTTTTCTTTTCTTTTATCATTTTAATTTTCTATTATCTTCTGTTATTGTCATTGTCATTGTCATTGTTGTTGTTATCGACAGAAATGTAATACAAATAATATCCATCAGAATCAATCCTGCCTTTTTTCATGAACTGTTTCAGTAAATCCTCCTGCTGGACTCTTTTCTGAAATTTGACATAAGACATTTGGGTGGTATTTCCACAGAAAAGTATTCGTTTTGTGTATATTTACTTTACAGCCCTGTATTTCATTTCCAGCAAAACCTCAGACTCAAGGTGTCTTTTTCAGCAGGGTCATCATCTGTCAGCATTTACTAGTCATATTCTCTCTCTTTCAGTCTATTATCATAGGAACCTCCAGACAGTCTTGTTCTCCTGCTGCACAGGATGGAATAAATCTGAGCCTTCCACTTGACTGCTGTTTGTCACCCTGGGACCTTGCTGGCTCAAACCTGTCAGGGAGTTTAACATGATGGATATGACCCATTTAAATCATAATATATTTATCACCTGGTTTGGATCAAAGCCACACAGCTTCAAAGGCATCAGCTCTATTGTGACAATGTAAGAAGCTGACTTTATCTATTGTTTAATGGCTATATCTTTCTTTTTATATCTGACATTTGAAATGATAAAAATCCAGTTAGGATTTTTCTATTCCCAGAGGTTGTGTAACTTGGGAACTTGGGAACTATAAATTGGGAACATGTAGGTTTGTGTGTGTGTGTGTGTGTGTGTGTGTGTGTGTAAAGTCCGTGTTTTGTACTCAGCTTTTTCACTTATTAAGTGCTGGTTATAGGAAATGTAGGAATGTGAAAAGTTGCGCTAAATGGCTAGTTAGCTATAGGTGTTTCTTGCCATTCAGATGTAATTTTGGAAGCTCTTCATAGAGAAAGAAGGCATGGGGCTCTCAATACTGGGAAATTAAAGAGCCATAACTGAAGACAGAAAAAAATTACAGTGTCGCATTCTTCATCATATATTGAACAGAAATATGATGGCCAGAAGCTCAGTCAACACAGACAAATACAACGTGCTACATTTAGGCACAAAATCCTAATGCACAGGTAGAGAATCATGAATATGTGGTACAACAATACTGAATGTGAAAAGGATTTTGAGATTATTGTTGATCATAAACTGAACATGAGCCAGCAGTGTGATGCTACAGTGAAGAAGGCAAGGTGCATCTGAGCATTGACAGGGGTAGTGTGACCCTGTTGGTGCTCCTAGACCTCTCAGCAGCTTTTGATACAATAGATCATGGCATCCTCTTGGACCGCCTGAGGGAGTTAGGTATCAGGAGCACTGCTTTGCAGTGGTTCCGGTCCTTTCTCTTGGGTAGGTTCCAGAGGGTGCTGCTCGGGGACAGTAGCTCCAGTAAGAGGGAACTCACTTGTGGCGTCCCTCAGGGGGCTATTTTGTCTCCGATGTTATTTAACATCTATATGAAGCCGCTGGGTGAGATTATATGGAGTTATGGTGGTGGGTGTTATCAGTACGCGGATGACACCCAAATCTATTTCTCCGTGTCTCGTTTGTCGGCCTCGAATTCTGATGGCGTTTCCTCTCTCAATGAATGTCTTCAGGTGGTAATGGGCTGGATGTGGAAAAATAGATTGAAACTGAATCTAGACAAGATGGAGGTGCTCACGGTAGTGGCCCTGAAACCAAGAATTGGGTTGCAATCTCCAGTCCTGGACGGGGTCCCGCTCTCCTCCAGTGACTGTGTTCGCAGTCTGGGGGTGCTCCTTGACTCATCGCTCCTGATGACAAATCAGGTAAATGCGACGGTCAGGAGTGCCTGCCCGGATTGGGTCACCAATGGGCGGTATATAAATATTATTATTATCATTATTATTATTATTATTATTAGTCCCACTATAAGCTATGCTGGTCAGGCCTCATCTGGAGTACTGTATTCAGTTCTGGGTGCCTCATTTTATAGTCAAATTGCCCCCAAAAGGGACAACAAGGATGATAAGAGGTATGATGAGCAAAACATAAGGAGCTGGACAGGTTCCGCTTGATGAAGAGAAGACTGAGGGGTAATATGATTGCACTATTTCAATACTCAAGGGGCTGTCACAGAGTAGGGGACAGGTTTTATCTCTGTTGCCCTAGCAGGTAGAATGAGATCTAATGGTTTTAGTTTTAGGAGAGCAGATTTTGATTAAACATTAGAAAGACCTTCCTCACACTAAGAGTGGTTTGGCAATAGAACTAATTGCCAAGAGAGGTGGTGGAGTCTCCTTCTCTGGACTTCTCCAAAAAGGGCTGGACTGCTACCTGCTGGGGCTGCTTTAGCTGGAGATCCTGCACTGAACTGAGGATTGGACTCATTGCCCCATGCAGCCCCTTTAAACTCTATGATTCAATGACTCTAAGCCATGCTAGCTCAACACAAGAAGCCATACTAACTCAGCAACATACATTCCAGAAAGATATGTTGAGGAAACCCTGCCAGAATCATAGTCCAGAAAGCCACTTTGCCCTGAATGGGAAAGCTAGCAGGTCCCATAGGGATTCATATCTCTTACCGTTTAAGCTGAATGCTGGGAGGCCCATTCTGGGGGGGGGGGGGGGGAACTTCACAAAGTAATTGATGCCTCTGAGTAGGCCTCTTAATCTGACCCATTAACCTATGCTGACCTGGCCAGCTGTCACTCAGTTATAACATAAAGTAACAAATCTTTAGAACAGGGAAAGGGAAACTCTGCCCTGTGGGCTTGAATATCTGGCCATTGGGGTCCTCATTCTGAACTGGCTTCTCTCCTCCCTCCCTCAAAATAGTGACCTTGAGAACCAACTGCATATCAAAAGAACTGTCTGAATATGTCCATGGTGACTGAGGAGTAAATCCAGTTTCCTGGCAAAAGCACTAGCTGAAGTACCTAGTCTGTAGCACCCTTTGGCTGAGGTTGAGGGAAGGGAGAGATCAAGGATGCCACTCCAAAACTCTCCTCCACCCATGCTTTACAACAAGCAAGTTAACTGATGACCTTCATATGGTTACTAGGTGAACTTATTGTCTCACAGGTGTTGGGACTTTTTGGGAAGAGCTTTTTCTCCATCTCACCAGCCAGTCAGGCTCATCTGTTGAGGACATGGGAGAGAACCTTCTCTACAACTGCTTCAGAGCTATGGAACTTCTTCCCCAGGAAAGCTTGGTTGGCATCCTCTCTGCTGTCTTCTGTCTTGCAGGCAAAGACCTTCTTTTTTAAACAGACCTTCAGCCATTAAACTGGTTGGAGTAGAAGGATGTGCAGTGGGTGTGCTGTTTGAATATATCAAATGTGTTTGATGTGCTTTTGATTCTTCTTAAATCATTGCTTTCAAAATAATGTTTTAATTAGATTGTTTGCTGCTTTTTAAGTTATGTACCAAGTGTTATTGTAACTACTTTGTTTTAATAAATATTGTAAACATTGTTAGGTCCCAATTAGAGAGGGAGGTGAGATATAAAATCAATCAATGTCCAAGACTGGATGTGTGGGGAAGATTAAACCCTACAGGCAAGGCAATCATGTTTGGGTGAAGGAGTGGAATTTCACTTGGCCTCTGAGTATCAAGCAGAAACAGCCTTATTTACAATATGGGAAGGGATGAGGGAAATACCAGCATCTCAAGGACAATGGAGGATGCACATTTGGGCTCTTGTAGCCCTGCATGGGGTGCCTCCTCATTGGCCACCTCAAATGAGGCAGCACATGGGAAGATATGTTAACCTTGGTGTCACCACACACAGAGTTTCTTCACAACCAACTGCATTGCATGGTGGAGAAAGGAAAAGAACCTGTTAAACCTTCTGTTAATAACAGTAATGGGTGATATGTTTCTTAGGCTTCGCATGATGAATGCTAGTAATGTTTTAAAACAGCAGCACAACGTCTACATATACACTCTGATCCATGTTGTCCTTCATTCTAAACAGAGACAGAGGCCCAAAACACACAGGCCAATAAAACAGCTCCTGTTCACTTTGGAGATGTGGTGTACAAATGACATATGCTCCCAAAGTGGCTGGAAGCTTCTCTGACACCTTAATCTGGTCCTTTGGACCAGATCAAAGAGAAGTGGAAAAAATCTGGGTCCTGGTGGTGCAGGCTTGGGACCATGGTGGTGGCCCACTTTGAAAGCAGGGCATGTGGTCGCCGTCATCCCAGCATGACCATAACTGGAGCAGCCAGAGCCCACTACTATGAGGCCATCTGCTTCGGCCCAGAATCTTTCTTTTGTTTCCCTTTTGCTGCTTCATACATTATCTCTCTTCTTCACCTAAAGATGTTGAGGTTTGTTTTTTTAAACAAACAAACAAACACCTGTCACCCTTGTGTTGAATAGAAATCTTAAATTGCTTTGCAGAGGGTCGGGATATAAATTATTATTATTATTATTATTATTAAAATGCTGGAATCAAGACTTCAGTTTTAAAGTGCTTCATTTTAGCATGATTGTGCCTCATGTTTAAAGTGGACAACCTGGCCAGAGTCCAGCACTTTTAATCATGTACCCCAGTCTTTCCTGTAGAAACCAGTGGGACTTAATAAGCTTGACTTTGACTGATTTACACCTAGAGTTAAAAAATGAAACTGCAGTCCCATTTCATAAATGTGTATTCTATTGAATTGAGTACTTTTCAGGAAGCAGAGAAAAAAATTCAATGAGTTCTATTTTTCTTCTATCAGAGTTTTGTTAGGTGCAGTCATTTCAGGTTTCAGAGTTCAAGTATTTCCAGTTGCATACTACTTAGTTATGATATTTAGAAATCTACCAACTGTTTCTTATTTCTATATAGTTAACTGATAAGAATGGAACAAGGAATACACCCTTCTGTGTTTACAATATGAGTGCAAATATACTTACAGGAAATAAAACTTTGTTAATGTTTATTACTCATCTTATATGTTGCTATGGTGTGTGTGTATATCTGTGCATATGTAGAGTTGTTCTTGGGGTTTTTTGGGAGGGGGAAGGTTAAGAGTTTATGGGTATGATGGGACATTTATACACTTAACTTGTGTGGAAAATGATACTCCTTATTTGGAAGTCTATCTGAAATTTTCACAAAGTAAAGATCTTGCAGCGACCACTTCCAAGCATTAAAAAGTCCTATTTCATTATGGAATTATACAAAATTGCCACTTATTGCCAACCATGGTCACTGAAATATGATAGTCAGTTTTGTAATATGTTGGATGCAGAGCAGACCTATAGAAATAAATAGGACTTTGGTTTGTCGCGACCACCTTAAGCTCCAATGAATTCATAGAATCTAAGTTTGGACTCAGTTCATTGACTCTAACAGGTAAGCTTATTGCACCGCTAAAGTGTTTTACCTCTCCTGAATTCAGTGTTAATTTGGGCTGCATCTGGACCTTATCACAGCGTTTTTGCCACTAAAACTGCCACCTGGGTTCAGCCTGGGTCCAGTCTGGGTCCCAATAGCACTCCAGTGGCCATTTTTTTAAAGTCTGAAAACTCCCAGTTTTGAAAAGAGGAATGCTGAACACCCCTGGGACTCAGACTGGACAGGGGCAATGGTTTCGGTGGCAAAATTGATGCAATAGGGTCTGGATGCAGCTTGAATTAAGATTGAATTCAGGACAGGTAAGACGCTTTATTTTAGTGGTGTGATAAGCTCCAGAATTATGTTATACAGATATATTCAAAATAAAATCAGTGAATCTTACACCCAGAGGAGTATTTCTAGGATTGCAGTCTTAAACATGTAACCTTCATAAATACAGTGGGCCCTTCCTATATGCGGGGGGGGGGGGGGGGGGGGGTCCATTCTGCCCCCCCTCCGCATATGGCAAAAAACATGTATGCTTAAATCCCATTGATTGCTATGGTGGTGCATATAGGTTTTGTCTTACTGGGCTTGCTTATGTGTGAGCTTAAATCCATGTACAGCAAGGTTGCATATGGCATGGGCGTGCTGTAATTATCTTTCACTTGTAGTTTATGGAGTCTCAAGCAACCCCATTTAAGATTTATCTGAATAAAACTGAAGAGCAGCTGCCTACTTCTGGTCTTTGATAATTCCTGCAAAATCTGTGTGGGTTTTGCAGTTGATAAAATTTTCAAAATCAAATTGTCCTTTTGGTAGCTCACCTCATGTTTTATCATGGTGTTATAGTCCATAGTTATTTTAATCCAAGAAGGAGATAGTAGGCATGCTAATGAGAATTAACTCATAATGGACTGTTGTCTTGGGTAGAAAACCATCATTAGTAGCTCTAACTTGCTGTCTGCCTCAGTATAATGACAACCTAACAGTTGTCTTAACCCTGGCCATGAACTCTTCTAACATTGCTGTGTGTCCACATTTGAATTAATAAACTTTAATCATTCCAGTTTGATAGATCCACAGGAACAACAAATGTGGCTACTTGCTCATACATTAAGCCCTAATTGATTGCAGCAACACTGGTATATTGTAAAAGTCAAGAAAAAAATGAAAAGGTCCTTTTAAAGGGCAGGTTTGCAGAAGATGTTTGGATAGAGGCAGAATAATTTGGGAGATGTATAAATCCAATGAGATTGATTTATTATGGCTTCAAGTTCAAGGCCTCTTTGCAAATATTAATTAATCCAAACTTACTATCTTGACCTATCCAGTTCCCTCAACCCCAGAGAAAATAAAACTCTGCAGTGGGCTTTTCCTCCCTTTAGACCTTGGTCACGAAATCAGAGCTTACATGCAAATTAAATAGCAAGAGTTTCCAATGTGCAGTGTTCTCTTAATCTCCCTCCTCTCTGTATTGAAAGCTAAATTTCATTGAATGTGCCTTTCATTTCCTCCTTAAGGGTTCCTTAATAAAGGACTACTGTTCCTTGAATATTACACAGAGCAAAAGTCAACTTTTCTCTTCAGCATGCAGTCTTTAGGTATGTAAGTGGCTACATTAAGCACTAAGGATGCTGAGATATGATTATACCAAGATTAAGGAACATGAAAACTTGTTTGTCTTTTAAAATTAGAAGCAGAAATAGAGAAGAATGGCCTTGTTGGGTCAGGTCAAGATCCATTTAGTTAACCATCATGTCACCAGTTATAGCCAACTAGATGAAGGACATGATGATGGTGATTTTCCCCACCTGAGCCCATCATAGCATTTAAAAGTATGGTGCCTCTTTATAGAACTCTTGAAGAACCAGTCCTTTGGAGCAGGGGTAGGCAACCTTTCCCCTTTAAGTGCCTAGGGACTTCAGCTCCCAGAATCACAGGAGCTTTTGGCCAACATGGGCCTATTGGCCAATATGGTTGAGGCTTCTGGGAGCTGAAGTCCCTCGGCCCTTAAAGGGGAAAGGTTGCCTACCCCTGCTTTGGAAGAACCATGTAGTATGGCTGCTGTCGTCACATCATTTTTAAGAAGAAAATTCCATATACTGAGTAAATAAATATAGGTGCAGTGTGACTGATTTCATACTGGTAACCAGTAGGAGTGTCAAGACTACTATCAATGCTGTTAATGCAGCCAGGACAGCTGCTAGGGTCTTGGGCAGTGGCAAGGACCACAACATACTGCCAAGAGAAACATTTGGCTCTAAACTGGGGACACTGTGGGAATTTAAATGACTATTTTTCTTAAGATCACCACTCAGAGTGTAGTTATTGCTACTCCTTGCTGGCAGATAACCTTTCATGGTCTAGTGATAGAGGCAGAAGCCCACCAGACATAATTCTGTCTAGGTTTTCACCTCCCCAATTATCTCCTCTTTCATACTGTTAAGAAAGATATAGGCTGCTACCATACTGCAGTATTAATGCAGTTTGTCACCATTTTAACTGTCAAGGCTCCATCCTATGAAATCCTGGGATTTGTAGTTTGTTTTGCCATTCAAAACTCTCTGACAGAGAAAGCTAGTTCACAAAACTACAAATCCAAGAATTCCATAGGATGATACCATGACAGTTAAAGCGATGGGAAATTGCATTAATTTTGCAGATATAGCCATATTCATAGCTATAAAAAACTCTCATTTGATGTCACATAGGAGAAATGTAGTATTAGCAATTGATGCCATCAAGTGCTCTTGTAGAGTCTTCAAGGGTTTCTTAAATACAAGGAAGCTCATAAAAATGTTAATTTATGGAGTAACAGGGCTAGCTTGGTGATAATGCTGAGCTTAGAAAATTATTTTGAAAAACTAATTCATTGGTAGAACTCATTACAACAGCAACATTCTCTGTAAAGTATCACTGTTACCATTACAAATTTCTGTTACTATTACAAATGTATTGCTAATTGTACATTACTAGTGTGTTTTTGTATCTGTATGGAAATCCCATCCAAACATCACCCCAAGCATTTTATTTTGTCTCAGGTGCAGTATAGAAAGTTGTCTTGGCTGGCAGCACCATAGAAGTCAAATTCAACTGCCAATCTAATCAGCTTCTTTATGTGGAAAGGAAGAAGGATTTCATTTTGTCCTTCTCAGGTGTCAAAATGTCTTGGGCCAGTCCTTTGGGAGACATTGAGAGTTCCTGAGGATCACAGCCCTGTAACCCTGATCAATATTCTCTGATATCCTCACCCAGGATTTGTTACACTAAGGGACAAAGACATGTGTTCATTTTTAGGTCTGAAAAAAGCAAGGACAGATTGGGCTTACATGTGAATCATTAGGGGTTTTACTGTGTTTTCTGCATATGACACTCGGCTGAAAGCATATTAAGATAGGGAAATTTGTTGTATTTATGAATGAAAATAAAACGGATTGTACACATTCCACTGGTAATTTAACTTTCAGCAGCACAGCTTAAGGGAAATAAAAGGCAAAATTCTTGAAACAGCTAACTTCCTTATATCAGGCAAATGTATGCAAAAGTCTTCTTGTTGTTGCTGGCTTCTTCTGTCTCATTAGTATCCAACAAGACCGGATTTCAGCCCATATAACTGCTGGGTGGAAATGTATTTCACAGCAGTAAAGGCATCTGCTTCCTTTAGTTCAAAGTATATGCTATGTTTTGTTTGAAATTTAAATTGGTCTTAAAAGTTGTAAGGGTGCAAAGGGAGAAGTTGCCAAGATTGTTTAAAAAAAGTTGTAAGGGAAAGGTGTTTATTTATCCACATTTTAAATTTTGGGGTTCAGGTCATTCCACAGCAGACCTCAGTTATATCTCTTCAATGTGTACCTATCAGTTTGCTTTGTTTTATGGCTCTGGGAATGTCTTTGTTGTCGTCAGCTTGAGCATCTGGGTGGTTCTATCAAATGATGTGGCATTTGATTCATAAAACTGCTGTTAACATGGCATTCTGGGGTAGTACATGCACCAATTACCTTCTGCTTTTTTCAAAGAGGAAAAGTTTATGAATGAATGAGTCACTCACCAGCACACAGATTAAGATAGAAAAAGGAAGCACTAGATATGAACAAATATTTAATGTTGCTTATACCAACTTAAGCACACACCTGGTGCCTTTAAGCAAACAAAGAACAGTGCCAACAAAGAAAACCAGCAAGGCATACTTGTGGTGTTTTTGATGAAATTCACAAAAAAATATCCTTAAAGAAAGCAGATTTTAAAAATTCTTAGTTTTCTCATTTATTTTTTATGGCTTTTGTAAAGAAGAAATTAATTTTGAAAGTGACCTTGCAATTTTTATGTAGAGAGATCTAGTAGCACCTTTGAGACTAACAAAAGCAGGGGTAGGCAACCTTTCCCCTTTAAGGGCCACGGGACTTCAGCTCCCAGAAGCCTCAGCCATGTTGGCCAATAGTCCCATGTTGGCCAATAGCTCCTGGGATTCTTGGAGCTGAAGCCCCTTGGCCCTTAAAGGGGAAAGGTTGACTACCCCTGAACTAAAGAAAGAGGTTGGCAGCATGAGCTTTTGTATACGTCAATCTACTTCCTCAGATGCATTTGGTGATTTCAATTCTTAATTTGGAAAAATATTATTTGGTATTTCAAATGGTTTTTGTTGTTGTTTATTGTTAACTGCCCTTGACTCGATCTCAACCCATGGTGATCCTGCGAATGAGACTTGTGCAAGACTCCCTGTCCTCCATTACTCTGCTTAGTTCCTGTAAATTCATACTCATGACCTTCTTAATAGCATCCATCCATCTAGCATACAGACTTCCTCTCTTTCTACTTCCTGCCACCTTTCCATACATTTTTTTCTCCAAATGAGGCATGGCCTCTCATAATGTGCCCAAGGTATGACAGCTTAACTTTTGTCCCTTTGGCAAAATAAGATAAGAAAAATTAGACAATACCTGGACAAACAGAAATTTGATACCCCACATGAAGACCAACTTAATAAGTTAAATAAAGATATTTCTATTGCAGAGGTTATGGATGCAATCAAAAAAATGTAAAGAAGGTAAAGCACCGGGACCTGATGGGTTCACGGCTCTCTTTTTTTAAATAAAACTTTTGCAAAAGACCATGAATGATATATTACAGGATGGAGTACCATCATCCTGGACAGAAGTGGACATAGTACTTATACCAAAAGAAGGAGAAGATGTAATGGATCCAAAAAAATTTAAAGCTTAACTTTTGTCATCTTGGCTTCCAGGGAGATTTCTGGCTTGATCTGCTCTAGGACCTATTTGTTTGTCCTTTTGGCTGTCCATGGGATCCTCAGCACTCTCCTCCAGCACCACATCTCAAAGGTTTTGATTTTCTATTTATCTTCTTTCTTAACTGTCCAACTCTCACATCCATACTTGGTAATAGGGAATAAAATGGCTTGCATAAGTCTAATTTTTATGCTGAGTTGTATATCTTTGCATTTTAGGATCTTTTCTAGTTCTTTCATAGGCACCCTTTTCTAGACCTTTCATTGCCTTTCATAATCTTCTTCTGATTTTCTGGCTGCAGTCCCCACTCCTATGAAAGTTTGATACAAGGTATAAGAACTCTTTCACTATTTCTATTACTATGGAGAATCTACACAAATTCAACCTAGTCAATGAGGAAATGTAGTTTATAAAGCACATGCTGATTTTCAAATAAAATGTCAACCTACTAAATTTATCAACGCTAATGGAGCAATTGCATGGGTTCAAATGGAAAGAGATGATATTTTAGGTATAGCCACTGCCTTTATTTTCCTACCAGTTTTCATGAGAAAAAAAATTCTGAGTTGCTCAGGATATACTTATGTTAAAATATTTGCTTCACCTCAGTCTCCTCTATGCCTCTTCTTAATGCTGTTTAATTTTCAGCAAGGTGGTAAATTTAACCAGTTTGTCAGTTGGAAAGGAAAAGGAGTATATAGGCTTAGAGATCAGTTTATAAATGATAGACTAATATCAGAAGGACAACTTGGAGATAAATTGGAAGAATATACCCCAAGCTGGCTGAAGAAATATCAACTCCTCATGTTTGCCTCTAGGTTATATAGGGATACAGGTCCACTCCACTCCTTTATAACCTTTGAGACACATTGTCTGGATACTTCTAGCAGAACTAAGGGACTGGTTTCTGAGATTTATAAAACAATCATTGAGATTACATATGGATCCAATAAAGGATCTAAAGGTCCATGGGAAGTTGAGCTCAGAGTACAGATAGCCAAAAATAAATGGGATAGGATTTGGAGATCTGTTCCATATAAATTGCTGTCTGCAACTGTAAAAGAGGTTACTATTAAAGGGATACATAGTTGGTATCTATGGTGCTTAAGATAACATAGGATCAGTAACAATTTGTCAGACAGATGCTGGAGAAGCTGTAAGAATGTTGGTAGATTGGAACATATGTAGACTGTCTGCCCCAGAATAATTCCATTCTTGCTGGAAGTACTTAGTTGGATTAACAAAACAATTAATCCAAATATTCACTTTGATCTTAACAATTTATCTTAACAATTTATGATGAAAAAAAAATGAAAATGATATGTATAAAGATCTTACATCTACTTTGCTCTGTCCAACAAGGATGGAGATAGTAAAGTCATGGAAGAATTTACAAAGTTTATGCATAAATTGTTCCTTAGACAGAGTTTGAACACTTGCATCACTAAAGAAACTGATGTATAAATTCCGTCTTGCCAGAAATAGCAGAAGGCACCTTTGAGACTCTGTGGCATCTAACATATGTGACATGCATAAATTCTAGCCATGGCCCACCATAATATTCTGGAATCTACCACGAGGACCACTTTTTGGACATTGTCCTTGATAGTATTTTCTAATTACTCTCGTCCCTCTACATTTGAAGCTTTGACTTTTGCGGATTTGATTATTCACTGATTTTATTAATATGTTCTCTCTGGGAATATCTAGGTCCTCCAGCACAACTCTATGGTCAACTTTAACTTAAAAGTCTTAAACTTAACTTAAACTTTAACTCTATGGTCAACTTTAACTTTTAAGTTAAAGTTGACCATAGAACTGTGCTGAAGGACCTAGAGATTCCTAGAGAGAATACTCCACTAGGCATTTGTAGCTCTTCCAGTGCAATGCTATGGTCAATTTTGACTACAGAGTTGCCTTGGAGGACCTAGAGAATGCCAGAGAAGTGTTCTTTCAGGTAAAAACATAGTGTTTTAGTTATCTGTGGTTTTTCCACATTCATGGGGGTCCTGTGCCCCTAACCCAGTGAATGTGGAGGGACGAGTGTATACTTTGAATCATGGAATTTTTCTGCGGTGTGATAGGTTGGGTAGGGGATAACTTACTATCAATTCATGTAAACTCTTAAATATATTTTTTTAAAAGAGAGAAAGTGACCTGGTTCCTCTGGATTTAGTATATAATTCATGGTTAGTTTTTCTAACTTCTTAGGATTTTTTTCCTATTCTTTCTGTGTACATATGCATACCTGTATAGGCAGACAGACAGGAAAACGCATATATTTGAAGAAATTGAGAAAATAAGAACTGAGGTTAGATTATGGCCTAATGAGCTATCAAGGCCTGTGCCAGGATCCTAACACTTCTTCAGGGTGGGCAAAAAGATTTTTAAAAAGTGGTGGGCAATATGAAAATTCTAGATTTTCCATATGTAATAAATTTGTCAGTCTGGACAGCAGTTTTTTGCCTAGTTAACAAAATCATCTTTGCTTGATGTCACTGCAAGGGACTAACTAATTTTAATTCAGGGATGGAGGTCCAATGTAGGACTATTTTTCCAATCCCAGGATCTCCTGGAGGCCATAGCAGTCCCTCAAAATGGAACTGAAAGTGGTAATAAACAAACAAACAACAAACACACAAACATACATACAACGTGTTTCAGAGAATATTTTTTATTCCCACATTTTTCAGACTATCATTATGTTCAGCAGGAGACCTTGGTATGGTTGTCAGACTAAAGTGGGAAAGGGCTTGTGTGCTTTTTATGATTGTATAGGAGAGGGAATTTTAGTAGGTTTTGATTGCAACATAACTAGGTAACAAGCAACATCTGCTAAAATTTCCTCTTCTAAACAACTTGACAACCTAAGTATTGTATTGTGGCATATGCAAGTGAGGACTTTATCACACGGGGGAAATCCTGTGCAGAAATGGGGTTAATAGGAAAAAACAAACAAAAACAAAAGTGAGTAGATTTTTAGATGACATCACTTTTAAACTGTGCTTAACCTGAATGGAAAGTAATCAAAAGCCGCTTCTTTTTACTTTTGGAAAATGCTGAAAGTAAAAAGAAGTGGCTTTTAAAGTTTAAAAGCAATGTGTGTGAAAATCTACCCACTTTTGCAGGTTTTCCCCACTTTTTTTTTTAAACAATTTTATTATCAATTTAAAAAATACAATCAGAACAAAGTTTTTCCAAAGAAAAGGCTTATCATACAAAACATAATTCATTAGGTTTTTCCACTACATACTGATTACCCCCATCTAGATTAACCAATACATAACCTCTTGCTTCATCCTTCCCCAATATTAACCCAATTATTATATAGCTGTTTTGTACAACAGTCCAAAATTAAATTAAATTAAATTAAGGTTGAATTACATTGATGTTAAGCACATATCTGCATCTACATGTCGTTTGCTATTTCACAAAAAATTTCCTCCACTTCTAAACTGCATTTTTCAATCTTATAACCCAATTTCATATTACTTCCCAAAGTACTTCCCCACATATTAGTATTTTACCAAAAAAAACAAAGAAAAGACTTAACTCGAACA
>CM034701.1:89028487-89041465 GCA_020142125.1 Phrynosoma platyrhinos | reverse complement strand
TAGTAGATAGTCGTGGGACTGAAAATTTGGATTACTTTTTGCAAGGTCCACTTTTAAATCCCATTTCTGCATGGGATGTCCCCTGTGTGATAAGGTCCTGAGAAAGGATTCTCCGGATTTGCTTCCCCCACCTCCTTCTACTACAAGAGTCAGTGTGGTGTAGTGGTTTTAGCATTGGACTATGATTCTAGAAACCAGAGTTCAAATCGACATAAGTCAGAAATAACTTGAAGGCGCACAACAACAACCTCCTTCTATTAACTGAAAGTGTATCTGTGAGGAGGATAGTGACTGCATTTGACACCAGCAGCTGTTGGTTATGTTAATGAAGCAGAGAATTGCTTTCACCTACCTTTTTGGCTTCTCCATTTCATCAGGCATTTCCTGCTTGTTTTCAAGTGTAAGCTTATAATCATACGTTCTAGATTTTTTTTTTTTTTTTAGGTTGAAGAATCTAGATTTTGCACTTGATTCTGTACCCATTGCATACCCTCCAACATTTCACAGGGGAAAACTGGGATATGTGTCTGAGCAACATTAGAGTTGAGATGGTAAGCATTATTAATTATGAAGAACACACAAGCTAGCATGGGGTGCAGAATTTACTTTTATCTGAGACTACACTATATTTGTGGCTTTGACTTTTGTCGACTGGATTATTTGCAAAATTGATTGATATGTCCTCTCTAGGAATGTCTAGCTCCTCCAGCACAGTTCTTCTGGAAGTTGACTACAAAGCTGCTCTGGAGGACCTAGAGATTACTAGAGAAAACAGTTCTCTAGGCATTTGTTGGTCTTCCACTGTAATTCTATGGCCAGCTTCTAGCAGATGTTGACCATAGAGTTCTGCTGGAGGACCTAGAGATTCCTAGAGAGGTGTTCTCTCAGGTTTAAAAAACGGTGTGTTTTTTTAATTTTCAGTTTTTCCACATTCACAGGGGCCCTGTACCACTAACCCCATTGTACTTTGACGACCAAGACTCTAGCTTTCTCTCCTCTCCCTCCTACTGAGTTAATTAAGTGCACTTTGAACTCATTTTGCAGCAATTGACATAAGTCAAGGGCAATAAGGAAAAGAGGAAGGAAGAAAAAGAAATGGAAACATTTTAAAAGCAGTAAAAAAAAGTGGGATGAAGGAATAACACATACTCCTATTGTCCATCTGCTTGTTGCCCAACATCCTCAATAGAAGCTGTAAATTGATGTATTTTTAATTATTGTAAGCTTCCCCGATTGTTTTTACAGAGGGGTGGGGTATAAATTTTAATTATTATTATTATTATTAGAACATGATGCTCAGAAAAGGTAAGCACTTGAATAATGTGTTTACTGCATTTACTGAAAACACACTCCATCTCTAAGAGTAACTAAAACATTACAGTTGCAGAGAAGAAAAGGATAATCTTATTCCTCATTATGTT
Organism: Phrynosoma platyrhinos; assembly: GCA_020142125.1. Classification (NCBI taxonomy): domain Eukaryota; kingdom Metazoa; phylum Chordata; class Lepidosauria; order Squamata; family Phrynosomatidae; genus Phrynosoma; species Phrynosoma platyrhinos. The sequence continues at coordinate 89,040,044 of CM034701.1, read as the reverse complement.
ACACTGAAACTTACTTATGCATTTATTATGAAAGGAATTAATTACAATGTAACCAGCTATTTCTATATCCATTTTACCCTCAGTAAAACCATTCCATCCCTAAACTTTTTAATTACCCTTCTTCTTTTACTTCAGCAGTGGGATATGTATGCCCCCAAAGCTGTTTTTCAGCACTGCAGATTTACTTTATTTTTGCAAAATAGTTTTTACTAAAAATACTTTCTTTGCTTCTCACATGCTTAAAACAATCCATTACGCTTCCAAACATGGTGAGGTTGCCCTACATGGCCTCTAGGGGTAAAAGGGGGGGGGGTTGCAGACTGCCAGAAATAGTGCAAATTGAGTCCACATTTAGGGTTAGGGTTAGTGCTAGGGAGACATGGGAATTGTTTTTTTTTTCCTGAGACATTGAGCCTTCTCTGTCAGAGAGCTCTGGTGCCACAATAAAATACAGTTCCCATGATTCCCTAACCCTAACCCTAAAAGTGGGCTCAATTTGCACTATTTCTGGCAGCTGCAACCTCCCAAAGTAGGGGTTATTGAACTTGAATAACTGAAAAAGGATTTGGAGGCAATGCGAGAATAGATGCCCAAGGTCACAAGAGAAAATATTCCCCCCCCCCAGCCCTCACCAGTTGTAACACCCTGCTTTAATTGACTGGATGGCAACATCTACATTTGCTGTATTATTTTGTTAGTTTTATTAGTACAGGGCATCCATATATTGCAGACAGAAATAAGATTGCCTAAGCTGTATTTAACATTATACCAGTGTCTGATAATGTGCTAAAGCTGAAAAATGTGAACCTTAAAAATTTGCAGTTATGGAAAAGCTAATCTGTACTATTGGCAAAAGAATGCAGTTCTTATTTCTATAATTTTACTGTCTTTTTCTTCCATTGGCAGCTGTTGTACAGAACTACTCATTCTGTCATGGTAAAGTTTTTTGACATTTCTTAAAAGAAGAAGAAATGCTTGGAATGTATTATCTATGACCAAAGGACAACATTAGCATTATTCATCTAGACATTTCCCTTTCGTAAAGAAAGTGTCCTTTATTCAAGCATTTCTGAAGCTCAAGGAATCTAAAGGGCAAAGGGATAGAAAGGATGGAATGGAGGAGGAAAAATGTTCTTGAAGATAAAAACAGTTCAAGCTTGTAATCGTGTGCATAGATAGGCTGCTTAAACCAGGCTTAAGTAAATGAGATTTAAATACTCTAATGGTGGATGAGATGACAGCATAAGCTGAGAAAACAAATAACAGAGGCCCTGAGGACAACATTGTTTCTTCTGCTCAAGTCACTTTCATGGGTAATTCCTAGATTAAATTTCTCTGTAAATTTCATCAACTGGGTTTGTTAATTCATTATCGCTTCAGTGAGAATTGAGTAATGCCCAATTGTGGATCTATAAAGATTTGCAGGCCTTTATAGCAAGTTTGCAAATCTTTTCAATAAAGAAATGAGACTAAATCATGTAGTTAGCATTGCTCAAAGAGACAGCTATGTTAGTCTGTTGCAGCATAGACAGTAAAGGGAGGGAGGGGAATCAAACAGCACCTTTAAATATAACTGGTTTATTGTACATGGGTTTTCATAGATTTCAGCCCACTTCCTCAGATGTACTGATAAGAGTTAATATGAAATCACCAGGTATATAGTAGTTGTATGGCTGTGAAGGTGGGATCAGAGCATAATAGGACACAAAAAGATATAAATTGTGACCCTGCTACAAACTTTCAAAAGTTTTTGTGAGATGATGAAGATCTGTAAAGCTGCCTGGCACTCCTGAAGTGTGAAAGCAATATATCATCTTACCCAGGGTCAGTTCCCTTGAAGTCAGCAACTTCTTCAGGGAAATTTCCTGTATTAACACATGTAATTGTGAGAATATATGCATTAATAGAACTAGTGTGCTAATAAACCATATCTCTACCGAGGGATTAAAATCTGTAAATATATCACAACTCATCTGTAATAATGTGTTTACTGTGTCTACTGTAGCCACACTCCATCTCTACGAGTAACTAATGCACCACAGTTACACTGCAAAAAAAGATAATCTTATTTCTCATTATGTTACACTCAAACTGGAACTCACTTATGCTTTTCTAATTACAAAAGGAATGAATTACAATGCAACTAGCTATTTCTACATCCATTTTACCCTCAGTAAAACCTTTCCTTCCCTAAACTTCTGTATGAATGTCAAAGGAACTAAGAAAATGACTCTATTTTGGGGATAAAGCTCAGCACCTTGAAGAGTTCCATTTAAAGCTTAGGTTAAAACATTGAATGGATTCATAACTCCAAGTGACATGGTAGTCAACAGCTTCCACTGTCTAGACCTGTTTAAATGAACTGTGTGTAATGTATTTATTCTATTATTTATGTAATTATACAGAACAAAACATATAAAGCTATTTTTCACTAACTGATTCTAATTATCTCTTTTTGTATTTGTTTCTATAATTGGGATGCGATATCTGTACTAATATGTTATTAGGTTTTTAATGTGTACCTCTCTTCTTTCACTCCTCTCCCAGAGTCTGATCTCTTCAGAGACAGTTATTTCAATATGCTAAACACAAGTCTTTTTCTTCCTAAAGAGATGGTGCCCCCTAAATTCTCTTGCCTTCCATATTTTTATCTCAACTGATATAAACAAAAAGCAAAGCACAACTAGGAATGGCTGTAGTAGCCAGTGTAAAACCTAGTACCTGAGCAAATTGTAAAATCTATAATACTTGACAGTTAATCACAGTTCAGTGATTGACATATACAGTGGGAGACACTTAGTAAATATCTTGTCATAGCTAACTTATGTAACTGCTTCCATATCAGAACTGTTTGGGGAGGAACTTATCACACTTACACAATAGTGGAAAGCCCAACAATGAAAAGGAGCTAATAAATGAAAAGGATCTCTGGACCACAGATCAGCTACTAGACAGCCACAGTGTCATATGATAAGGTATGGCTGAAGAAAAGGGTATAAATACTTTAGATTAATTAATGAAATAATAGCATAGTTATATCCTGCCTTCAGCTGCCTCAATTCTTCTGAAACTGTGAAATTTTCTTAATTAATGGGAACTTATATTGCCCTTCATTTGCAAAACAATGGTCCTCAAAAATCCCGGAGGATATGCACATCCTATTTTCATAATCCTTCAAATGGAAAGACTGCTCTTGCACAGCACTCCTTGCACCCAGTCACTTGAAACTTATCAGAGTTGATATCGTAAGAAGCTGCAAGTATGCCTGAAAATTTCTTGGAATTTTGCCAAGAACTTGCACATCATTACTCCAACATTGGTGGAGATATTTCTGCTACTGACCCTCAACTTCTATTGTTTCTCCTTTTTGGTGCAGTTGATGATCAGCATTGATATAGTCCAAACATTGTTCCCATGACCCAGTTCCCATGTTCAAAAATTTTATAGGTGGAGGTCCCCTGTGATTCATCACATGGAGTAGGTGGTAATGTTATCCCAGTTCTTTAAAAAAATAAAACAAAACTAAAGACATGTAGCCAAAAAAAGGTGGGGATTCCTATACCTATGTATCTGAAGCCAAGAAGCTGCCATATTTAAAAGTATAATCCAGTACTGACTAAAAGAACGATGACATGAGTATATGTTGTGCCTAAATTCAGAGAAAAATGCAACTAGCAACTGTGGAGATTTCAAAAACAATTTTTCTGTACTTGGGGCCAATGTGGCTAAGCAGCACTTTCTCTTTTTGAAGCATTCACTTCTTCTGTCTTCCAAGATATTTCAAATAGTTATGTAATGGGCCACTTCTGCAGAGAAAAGCAAACTCTTCAGCAGTGTGCTGTATGTTTACCTTTCACCTGTAAGGAGAGTTTTATTCAGAAGAACTTGCCATTGTTTCTTTGTCTTCCCATGGGAAAGCTTCAGTTCTGGAAGCCAGTCAATAAATGCAAGGTATGCAAAGTGTGGTGTCAAGACACGACATAACATTTGCCAAATCCATTATTTATAGAGAATAGTTACCAGTCATGTTATCTCTCTAGTACAAAAGCCCAAAGCCTTTAATACATTCCTCTGTGGACTAAAACTTGATTTCTTGACAACCAAAGCAATTGTTAGACTCCCTTATTTGCTGTATCAGTGTTCTTTATTTCCCCATGGATACAAACAGGGCCTTGGAAAGGATATCAGGGACACACCTTAGTTAATGCGTTGTAAAATGTCTACCCAGGCTAAGGAATAAGAATAATGACTACACTTGCATAGTCATGCACGACTGGGAAAATGTCACTATACAACCTGACTCTTCACAATATCAATATTCTGTTTGATGTGCTCAATATTTCAAAGGCAAACACTGCAGTTGAGGTTGTGATAAAACAAATGAAAATGAAATGGAAACAGGGTGAGGATGTAGCATGGAAATGAGCTGGAGATGTATAGGAATAACATCCTAAGCAAACTTTCTTGAAAGTAATTTCTGCTGAGATTCAGGGGGCTCCAAGTTACAGTGTACAGGATCAAGTTGTTGAAAAATAAAATGTAATCTGGTGAAATTTAGGTGCATTCCAAATATTTCTCACTCCCATTAAGCATGTGGTGAGCTTGCTTTTTCTCAAGCTAGTGACACTTACCATGTATTTACAAGAACTTTTGCTGTATTCCTTTAAAAATTCTGCTCTTTTTCTATAAGCATGTCTGTACCAGCTTGTTTTCTGGTACCCTGTTGCTGAAAATAGTGCAAAGAGGTGATACAGGTAGTATTCTACCATGTATCATTACAGTCTTTAACTAGCACTTTCTTTCCAGATTTGAATCATCATATCCTGCTGCCATTTGTAGTTTCTTAGGCCAGTATTCTCTATCTTTTCCTAGCCTGGCTTCCCCAAACCTAATGGGTCAGGGCAGAAGAGATTACTCAGTTAAGTATACTTAACTATCTAGTTAACTATAGTTAATTGTCACTGATAGAAATACTGACCTTTGTTTCCATGCCACCTGACTGTTATTACTGTCTCATTCTTTCTCTTTGAGCAAAGAGGCCTTTTATCTTTTAAAATATAAAGATCATTCTGGACAAAGTTTGCCATTGATAATTTTGGGAGAGAAGAGAGGAGATGTTTCATTTTGTACAATATTGGTTACTTCATATTTCCATGGCAGTGTGTGAAGGAAATTTTGAACTATGAGAATAAGAGGACAATTGAAATAAAAAGAAACATCCCTGGAGCCAATAATGCAGATGTTTTGGATCAGACTTTATCACTTTCTTCATCCTGTAGGGTTGAATTCTCCTCAACTGTGGAATAAGTATTCTCTGGCTGTTTAGTTGTTTTTGAGGTTGGACTGCTGGAACTGCAGGTCTAAACATCTGGAGGGCTAAAGGGGAAGCTTTATTACACTGCTCTGAATCCTATGATCCATTTTATAACATGATTAAATCATAGATAACAGCAGGTATTTTGTGGTTTCCTTAGCATTTCTTGGCTGCAGCTTATTTTTCTGAGATGCTGTAGAAACTCTAATTACAACTGATAATTCAAGAGGCTTGTCAATATGTGTTTGAAAGTATTTGTCAACAGCCAGACTAGAAATCAAGCTCATGTTCCAGGTGAAACAGATAAATGTCTATGGCCTGTCAGAGGTTAAGGAAACAGTTCCTTGTTCCTTCTAAATGTTCATGCCTGCACCTTCAGAATGATGGGAGTTAAAGCATGACAGATGAGAGGTTTAGGAAAGCTGCCAGCTGTTGAATGGTTAAGAGGCTGAGTGAGAACTTCACTGCTGGTGTCTATGCCAGCAGAAATACAAAACACACAGGAAATACAAAGTATACAAGCCAAACAAACACAAAAGGTACACCATCTACCTGACAAAGGAAATTCCCTAAATGTTCTATACAGCATGCTTTGCTTAGCAGTGTAATACCAGAACAAATGAGAGAGGTGCCAAGCAGAGAGTTCTCAGGGGAACTGCTCCAAAACTGATGTCTAGCTTTGGCTGTTCCATGCCTTTGTAGATGGTGCTCCTTGATTACGTGGAGCAATGCCTTATCTGAAGAACTTAGTGGGGAAAGGGGTTAATAAAGGAGAAGCTTTTCCCTCAGCTATGGTAACTTCTGAGGAGAATTGGGAATTATTCATCCCTTCAGATGTTGGATTACAAAACCCAGGAACATTAGTTAGCATAGGTAAAAGTGAAGAATTTCAAAAGCTGCAGTCCAACAAACTTGAGCCAACATCTTGAGGAGTAACTGGATATTTTCTGACAGCCAAGTGGTATATCTTTCATATATCTCCCTTTACCTCTCCCCCAGCAGGAAATAAGGTGTCACATATTGTGCTGGCTGCAATTTCTAAACCACCTTGAAGGACAGCCTCTGGTATTCTCCTATTGCTGAAAACCCTGATTCATATCAAGCACAGCAAATGAAGTTGTTACATACAAATTATTATTACATGCTAAGGATCCATAAGCTTTTGATTAATTATAAGTGGACTGGGATTTTTTTGGCCAAGATGACTAGTATATTAAAAAGATTAGTCAGGTTACATCTCTGGGAGAAGAATATTTAAAAGGTATCACATCCACTATTCATGTTGAGAAACTTCAAAGCAAACGATATGTGATGATTAAATAATTAATGGCATTTTCTTAAAAGAAAGGGCAAGAGAATTTTAAGCCATCTTTTCTTGGACCTGTCTAACCATGTGAGTTTTCCTATGAAGTTTCAATAGGGTTTCCAGGTCTTAAGACACCAACTGAGGACTTGAGGAGCATTTCTATACTTCTCCTGGTTGAAAAACCTCGGTGTTGTACGTGGTGGCATTAAAGCCTGGATACAGCCAAAAAGACAAAGAAATGCATCCTTGAACAGATCCAGCCTGAACTCTCCTTGGAAGCTAAGATGATCAAGCTGAGGCTGTTGTACTTTGGCCGCATCATGAGAAGGCATGAATCATTGGAAAAGACAATAATGCTAGAGGTAATAGGCAGCAGAGAAAGAGAGAGACTGTACATCAGATGGAAAGACTCAATTAGAAAGGTCATGGGCCTGAATCTACAAGATCTAAGCAGAGCAGTGAAAGATAGGGGGACTTGGAGATGTTTCATCTACCAGGTCACCATGAGTCAAGCTTGATTTGAGGGCAGCTAACAGCAACCAATGTCCATCACTCTCTGTTAGTATCATGCAAATATTGTAAACAAATTGGTCACTGCAAAGGTGCTTGGTTTTTTCTTAGTAATTGTGTAATGTTAGCACATGAAAAAGCCTATGACTGAAGGTATGGGACTAGGGAGAGTAAGTACATGTGTGCTGCCATCTGCAGAAAGACAGGGTGTAGAGTATCAGGGACATCATGACTGATGAGCCTTCTTGTTGCAAGGGTGCAGCGTCGAGGAAAGAAATGTCTTGTTTGGGCTTTCAGTAAGCCCTAGCAGTCACAGTAGTGTAGGTGTATTGCCCCACATACCATGTGTGTTATAGGTAAGTCTGCATGGAAGATGAACCCTGGAGATAACCAGTTCAGCTCTGGGCACATTTTGTCACTTACCTGGCTGCTGAACATCAGATTTTAACTCTGGATGTGGTTTATCATATTATCTGATTAGATAGACTTTACCTTATTCTGGTCATGTTTATCTGGATTCCTCTAATGCTTGTTTCCACACCTGGTCCAAAAATAGTTTTGACATCCTTCCTAACTCTGCTCGACCTATGTGACATCATAAGGACAAACCTAGGCTCAGGCTTTAGTCCTGAAAATTCAAAGAACGTGATGCTGCTTTTTCACAGTTGTGCAAATCAACAGCTGGTATAGTTATCATTGTGGGAATCAACACACCCTCAAGCTAAACCTTTCATCAAGTGCAAAAGGAACAACTGACTGTGCACAGCTGATGGAATCAAAATTTATATTTATATGCAGGAGTGATTAAAACTGTCAAGAGAAATTTTTGTTAATGGATGGTATATAAATAATGTAAGCAAATTAAAAAAAATTAAAAAACAGGAACTCCTATTCCGGTGATAATTTTGTAACTGCAATGCACTATAATGCACAACTTTGTGATGGGGGATTGCAATCATTTTGTGTTGTTAGTAGACTGAGTAGATTTATTATATATTTTAAATTGTTGTTGATGACCCTCTTTGACCTGGATAATTCTGCAAAGTAACATTGGAAAGACTAGCACTGACCCTTCTGGATTGAGTGGATATTAATGCAGTTTTTGAGTTGTAGACCTCATTGTAATAATAAAGTCAGTCTTCTTGTACTTCCTTATCACAAGAAGCCTGTCCTGAGGAAAATAATGTCCTAGTGGCAAATACAATAAAGGCGTGGTGTTGGTACATAAAACACAGAAGCACTGTATTCATGCTTCCAGGGAGAACAAATAATTTCCACTGAAAGGTGCGGTGGGAATGTGTTAGCTTACATGAAGGAATGCTTGCACATCACTCCCAAACATGTTTGCCTTAAAGCAAGTTCAAATGATTTCACTAGAACTTTCTAAAGGTCACCACAAGGTGACTTTTTCATTTTCATTTCAAGGTAATTTTCATTATGTGTGTTCTGTTGTTGTTGTTGTTGTTGTTGTTGTTGTTGTTGTTGTTGTTGTTGTGTGCCTTCAATTTGTTACTGACTTATGGCAACCCTAAGGTGACCCTATCACGGGGTTTTCTTGGCAAGGTTCTTCTGAGGGGTTTTTCCATTGCCAGTTTCATTTGAACCTACCCGCTCCAATGCTCAAACCAGTACACCATGTGTTCTCATACAGTTGTAAAAAGGACAGATAGATATATCTTACCCAGGGATGGAAATCATATGGGTCTCCAGATATGATTGAAGTGTAATTCTCACCATTCTTCATGATTGGTCATGATGAGTGGGCTGCTGGCAGGTGCAGTCCAACAACATTAGGTGGTCTTTGCAATTAATACCCCGCTCTAACCCTTTGCCCGTTTATGTGTTAATCTCTCTAACATACACAATACAAATTATGACCTAGTTCTTCTCTTTATATTATGTGCTATATTCTCCTTATTTACTGTTGCCCATCTTGTCCCACACAGAATTGTAGTTGCAGTGCAGATCCATGTGCTTAACAGTGCCTGGAAGGGACAAGGTACACTTACCTATTCATTTCTCTCCCTCTCCTTCCAACTTCCCCCTGCTCCCTATCTTTCTCGGAGTATCATTCAATAATATAGAATTGGAATACAAGGGCTTTAGTGGTCATAGGTCCTAGAACATCTTTCCAAGATTGGCAACACTGGGTTCCCCCGCCTTCTTCTGCTGGTTGATACCCTCCTTTCTGTTCAGGATCTTGGCAACTAACTAGCTGTTAGGATTTTTTATAGGCTGGAACTGTGATAAAATAATAATTATTTCAGCCTTTTTAATTCAATTATAACTTATTTAATTGTGTTACAAAATTATAGCATTTTTTGTTTTTGTGTCTACTTCTTTAATCATGTTATCTGCTACTTTGGGCCCTAACTGTGGGTGAAAGGCAAACCATAAATCAAAGAAATAAATACAAGGATAACTGGGAAATTATCAAATAATCCAGCCAAGCAATCTAATCAAACCATTTGCAACCCTAAGATGGCCAAGGGTGATCAACTTTTTAAAAATGCTCACCAATCTTTCACATGTGGGAACGGGACAAAATAATTCATAAATACATGCATTCATGTCCCAAGGTGGATATCATAGACATGTTTATTTGCTTTCCAAAGAAGCATGAAAAGTTCTACATAATGTCTGCTTGAGAATTCCTGGATGCATGGTAGTGTTGTGAAGGTGTAGAGAAGCTTGTAATTCACTTGCAAGCTTGTAATTCTGGTGTGGGCCAATGACAGGCAGATATCCCCCCCCCCACCTGCCAGTTATCCAGAAGGAAGTACTTTGTCACAAGTGGCAGAGAGCATTAAATGGTCAGTTCTTCCAGCCCAAGCCTAAGGAAGGCTACACATATGGAAATGACCTCTTACCTGTCTTCAGGGAGCTATTTAACTGAAACCTAGAGTTAATAGTTTCCAGCCATGAAGAAGCCTTACAATCAAATTTATTTTTGACTCATATAGTCTGGTAGCTAAAGTTTATTCATGATGCTCTTTTCTCTATCCACAGGAATCAGATGTGTAAAAGTATATATTTTACCACAGTTCTGTTGCTTGTGTTTGTGCTTGGATGTATATTCAACTGGGTGTTTTGGATAAATCCAAGGATTCTTCTTCCTCTAGCACTGTTGGCTTTTGTTGGGTTAATTTGGTAGCCTTGCATTCTTTTTAAATGAAAAAAGAGGCCACTTCTCATGTAGCTGATAGGAAGGAGAACTGGAGAGTAGGTGCTTAACTCTTTTTCTACTGTTTCCCTGCTCTGAATTGTCCATAAGTAGCATTCCCCACTAAACACTTTTAAAGTGGGGGAACTATAGATAGAAAAAAAAATGAATAATCCTGCCCATCACACTGTCTCCCCTCTTCTGCACAGTTTTGACTGTTCTTCATTTAAAGGTGTTGTCTGGTTACTGTTACAGTGATTGCCTGCAAAAAAAATACAGCTTAGCCTTCAAAGCAAATTTCAAATTAAAGTTTTAGATTTAGATCAGTGCTGGAAGGCTGGAGATTTTGTTCATGGCTGGTGGTCTTGAAGAGGAAACAGGAAATATTGGAAGCAGAATCTAGGAGTTATTATCAGTAATTGAGGAAAGAAATTCTTTCTGTACCCTAAGACATTCTTGCTAACTTTTTTAAAAGGAAGATATAATAAATATGAAGATGTTTGATTGTTTTATATATCAATAAAACAGTTTCCAATATATGAAACATGACACAGATCAACAAGATCCCCTTATTTGTGGCTGAATTCAGTATCTTCAGATGAGGAAACATATCAGGGAAAACCATGTTGAGCATCAATCAGTTAAACAAACAAAAATAAATTTCGAAGCCAACAATTTATTTATTTATTTATTTGTATCCCACTCTTTTCCAAGAACTCAGACTCAGAGCGGCTTCACAATATTTTTAAAAAAAATACTATTAAAAACATAAAAAAGAGGTGCATTAAAAAGGAATTAAATGTGTACAATGTTAAAATAGCTATTAAAAAATAAAATACATTTTAAAAATATAAAACTGTCTAAAACACTTTAAAATTATGCAACATTCCAAGCTAGTCCTTTACAAACATTTATTTTTTAAAATAGATTTTATTAAGTTTTAGAAATTGTATATACAAAAAAACATACATGCATCATTCATATGTCCTAGACAACATACAAATAAAAACATCACTAATAACAAAACATCATATAATACAACACAAAACATTAAACAAAACAAAACAAATCAAAAACAAAGACTATACATGTCTAACATATATATCTAATATTCTTCATTCGCTACTTCCTATCTGCAAGTCTGAATTTTGTTTCTATCTAATTTATTTTTAGATTATGTTACTAAAATATTCTAAGAAAAAGTATTCTATCCTTCTCATTCTTCCAAATAATTTTCCTTAGAGACCCAAAATGAATTATAAAA
>CM034701.1:89006670-89021116 GCA_020142125.1 Phrynosoma platyrhinos | reverse complement strand
AAAAAAAAATTGGTCGGAGATCCTACATTGCACAGGCAGAAAGGCAGAATGTAAAGCTCCTCCAAATATATATATCCCCTATCCCTCTACATTCACTTCACCTTTCAAATGGTTGGATGCCCCAGCCTTTGAAGGATTGGGGAAGATGGGTTTGGGCAACCAGCAGCTGGCTGCAGGAGGAGAATGCAATCCTCCTTGTCTTCTGGAAAAACTCCAGGAGGTCCAAGAAAATGTCTGGGTTTTTTTGGGGGGGGGGAGGCAGAGCTTTTTGCAGCCAGCTGCAGGAACCCATCTCCCCAGCCACTGAGGTTGTGTCTTCACAGAGGAAAAGAAATGTTCTGCCTTGTTCCTGTACTGTTTAGATGATGCAAGAAGCCAAAACAGGCAAAACATGGGTCCAATTCACACTCCAGGATGATTCTTCAATGTAAAAAGAGTCCCCATTTGGTCCAAATCAGGGCAGAAATATCAGAGAATATCCTGAGCTTGCAGACTGCACACCACTGTGGGAACAGGAGGAGGAGTGTCCATGGACAGACGAGATGCAGATTTTGATCCATCTTGAACTTCCAACTCCCTGCCACAACACTTTCATTTTCAGGTTTTTTACATTTTCCCCAGTGCCATTTATTTTGCAGACATGCACATTGATTGCACAAGTACACATCAGCATAACAGTAACATTAGTACAGCACACCAGTGCTCAATTGGATGGCCATTACCCCTATGAGCCATGGGAAAAGAGGAAGAGGAGTCTCCTGGGGACTGGGCAGACAGTGTTGCTGGTATCAGCCCATTGTGGATGTTAGTTGTGTGAACAGCTTATCCACCCACAGAGAAACTCTGAAGATAAGCCAGGTTTTTGTCAGTGCAAACATGGCCTGAATGGCCATGGAGGATACCCAACCTGAAAAGAGGTGGGTTATTTAAAAAGGCAATCATGTCAGATGGAGGTGGTGAAATACTCCCGCTATAATGGCCCAAAAGGTTCATATCCTGTTTGTGGAAGTAATTTAGCCTGGTGTAAATGTGTAGAGAGTAACACTAGCTAGGTTCCATTAATAACTTCTTAGTAGTAGAATTGGGTCAATATTATCCACTTTGGGTCCCAATCTTGGAGGGAAAGGAGGATAAAAATGAGAAGGAGGAGGAGGAGGAGGAGGAGGAGGAAGAAAAGACAATGAAAAGGTAAAATATAATGGTATCATAGACTTGGAACAATTGCTAAGGAAAGTTATATAAGAAAGTGCAAAGGCAGGCTTACTGCCAAACATAAAGAAAATAAAAATAATGCTCACAGAGGATATGCATAAATTCAACCTAGATAACAAAGAAATCAAAATAGTTAAAGATTTTCCATACCTATGCTCAAATACAGACTAGAATGCAGAAAACAGAAGACCGGGAATGGCAAGGACAACTATGAAAGAACTAGATAGGATCCTAAAGTGCAAATATTTACAACTGAGCACTAAAATTAGGCCTTAGGGCTCCATGAATCAAACAGGTTGAGAACACCGGTCTAATCCATTGTATTCCCCATCATCATGTGAGAGCTGTACAGTGAAAAAAATGGATGAGAAGAAAACCAACTCATTTGAGATGTAATGTTGGAGAAAAGTGCTGACAGCCAAAAAGACAAACAAATGGGTCCTTGAATAGATCAAGCCTGAAGTCTCACTGGAAGCCAAGATGATGAAACTGAAGTTATTGTACTTTGGCCACATCATGAGAAAGCATGAATCACTAGAAAAGACAATGTTAAAAAAGGTGTAGTGTGGTAGAAAGAGAGGACCTCATGCCAGGTGGATAGATTCAATCAGGAGGTCAGGGGCCTCAGTTTGCAGGACCTAAGCAGAGCAGTGGAAGATGGCAGGTCTTAGAGATGTCTCATCTACAGGATCGCCATGAGTTGGGATTGACTCAAAGACAGTTAACAACAGCAATTCATGGGTGGGGAGCTGCAGTGGGCCCAGAGCTAATTTTCTGTGCTTGAACATTCTAGGGGCTAAAAATGGCTAAAATCAAACACAAAATAAAAGTAGAAGTAGTCTGTAATTCATTTTTGGTTTTGAAAAACATTGATGTTAAAATGTGAGGAGGGAGCAAACTGTTTGAGAAGTACATTGCCTCTCCTGAAAGGGAAAGCAGATCCAGGGAGTCTGGAATAGCCAAAAAAGTCAGGGGGAGATGTGGTCACATTTCACCCATGTATGATATAATAGAATGATTTCTTTTGCCATGTTTCTCATTATGGGAGATAGCATATTTCAATTACAGACATATTCAAATAACTATTACAAATATAATAAATACTGGAAGTGGTATATTATTGGGAATTAATAGTACCATTCTGTTTCTGTTTTTTGAAATAACAGGATTTTTTTTCCACACTGAAGCTGATGACATAAACAAAATATTCACCCCACCCCAACTGTACAAAGCCAAAGCCATTCAGTCTGTACATGATTTGTAGCCCACGTAATATCTTGAGCTGAATTGTCTGAATATGTACTTTGGCATCTGAAAAGGGTACAGTATTTATGCAACTTAGGATGCCTGCTGGCATGCATACCTAGAAGACTGTAAAATATTACCATGTAGATTAGAAAGGCTCCTTCATGGCTGCGATTATCTATTAGTGCAGTAAACACATACTTCATAGTGTGTTTGATTCTGAAAAGGCATGACCTGTTTCCTCAGGGATTTCATTCTAGTACACAAGCAAATATGTATTTGAGGATATACCAAGCAGATGTGTTTATTATGTTCAAAATGAAAATGTATGCATCTATGCATTTTTTTATTTGTTTGTTTGTTTAAAAATATCTCACATTTCCTCTAGAGTGCTCAGGCAGTTAAAGGGAGTCATAAAGCCATAAATTAATAGCTTTGAACAATCATTACAATCAAATATATTATTAAGACAGGAGTGAAAAGTAACTGAAAACTGAAAATACAAATACAACAAAATCAAAATGTAAGAAGATCCAGATCATAGTTCAAATTTGTTGCTGCTGTTGTTAACTGCCTCGAGTCAATCTTGACCCATGGCAACCCTGTGGATGAGACATCTCCAAGACCTCCTGTCCTCCACTGTTCTTCTTACTTCCTGCAAACCCATACCCTCCCTAATACAGTCCATCCATCTAGCATGCAGCCTTCCTCTCTTTCTACTTCTCTTTACCTTTTCTAGCATTAATTTTTTTTCCCAATGAGTCATGCCTTCTCATGATATGTCCGAAGTATAACAGCCTAAGTTTTGTCATCTTGGCTTCCAGGGAAATTTCTGGGTTGATCTGATCTAAGACTCATTTGTTTGTCTTTTTGGATGTCCAGGAGATCCTCAGCACTCTCCTTTAGCACCACATCTCAAATTATTTGATTTTCCTCCTATCTTCTTTCTTAACTGTCCTGTTCTCACATCCATACATGGTAATAGGGGAAATAATGGCTTGTACGATTCTGATTTTTGTGTTCAGTTGTATATCTTTGCATTTTAGAATCTTTTCTAGCTCTTTCATAGCTGCCCCCCATTCTTAGTCTTCTGCTGATTTCCTGACTGTAGTCTCTGTTTTTATCAATGTATGAGAACTCTTACTATTTCTATTTCTTCATTATCTAAGCTGAATTTGTCTAGATTCTCCATTGTCATCATTTTTGTTTTCTGTATGTTCAACAGTAGGCCTGCTTTTGCACTTTCTTCCTTAATCTTCCCTAGTAGTTGCTCCAGGTCTAGGAGGTTTTCTGCTAGTATTATGGTGTTGTCTGCATATGTTAGATTGTTGATATTCCTTCCTCATATTTTCCACTCCTCCTTCTTCTCCTATAACTTTAAAAGGTTATGTAAAACATGGAATTTCTTCAGCTCTTGCTTATCATGCAACTAGGCAACAAACACCTGTTGAAATTCTATCGCCTACACAATCATTAAAGGTATAGAAGCCCTCTCCAGTCTCCAGTCTGGCAACTCTAGTAAAGATCATCCTTTTATTCTGCCCTTCAGATCAGAACATCCCAGAATAGTCAACAATAATGGAAAGAAGAATTAGAGAACACATTAAAATATTTTATTACACAGAAAAATAAGTTGAGAATATAAAGCAAGTTTAAAGGAAAAGAAGTCAGTGGGTGCATAAAGGGACTCACATGCCTAAAATCAGAAGATTTGTAAGACCTGGGCACATATAAATGTGCTGAAAATATATAAGTAGCAGTAGGAGAAAATATATTAGTGGGGTGCCATCACTACACAGGCATCAAAGTCAATAGAATCTCAAGCTGTGTGAAGGGATATATCAGTCATAAACTAACTGATTTGCCACATTCTTGAGTGTTGTATCATATCCTGTTCTAGATGTCATTACAGTGGATGGGTGGATTCTTATGCCTTTAGAAACATTATGGGAAGACAGTGTACCTGCCAGATCCTGACACTAATTTCTTATTGTTGCATAACATTCTGGGGAAAGTTTAATGACAGTGAAAACAATCTGACTCAAAAGTGGCAGCATGAATGCATAGGTGATGAATTTCCATGTACATGAAGGAATACATTGTCACAGTCTTTCCAAAATAGAATGGAATTGTAGAAAAAAATGAGTATCCCTAAGAACCCATGCTGATAGGTTGAATGTAAAGTCTATTCAGACATACAGCTCAGTAGTTCATAAATTGTACCTTTGCTCAATGTATAAAAGAATCTGTTTCCTTGCATTTAAGAATGGCCACGTGGTTTTGTTGTGGAAGATTGCTGTTTTCTACACAAGTCTTTTGTTGTGCAAGATTTTTGTATGAATTATAGGCAAGATGTGCAGAGAAATAATCATTTTATCCACAGTGGAGAGAAAACTGTAGAAATTTGTACTCACCTAAAAAGATGAAACAGTTGAACATTAACATTCCTAGGACAAGAACCCTAGCATGGAAATTTTAACCCTTTGTCTCAATTGATCTGCCTCTCACCTGCAACTGGCATAGAAAAAAAAAGTCTTGATTAACAGTGGATAATTACATTAAAAGATCTGTGAACCTTCATGTTGTCTTCAGGCAACAAAATGATTTTTTTGGGCCAGCACAATTAAAGTTAGCAGCACATAAGGCCAGGGAGTTTATCTTTCAATGGGACACTATCACTGAGGCACACTGCTTGCTAGGGTTATCACCACTTCATTTCCAAAGACACTAGAATATGAAATAGAGACTCTAGAGAAGTTTTTAATAACCATGCCACTTATCTCATTGTTGATGTTCAGTGCTAGGACCACATGGTGATCTCTGCCACAGGGATGCTGTCAAGTTACATAAGAACATGTACATGTACTGTGCACACATAATGATCCTTTTAAAAAGTTAAATTCTAGATCCTAGTCTTTGGCACCTCTACTTCTGAAGATTGAAGTATCAAGACATAAAGCACCATGAGGCACTAGACTATAGGTGCAAGGTATGCTGCTGTTTGGATTGACACAATGGGGAAGAGAATAGAGCATTTCTTTCATATAAGGATACATAAAGTACAAAAAGAACACTGTCTCCTTTGTAGAGCAGTTCTTTAAAATATAGGGCTGGATCTACTATTAAGGCAGAGTGAAGCAACTGTCTCTGGTGGCACATGTTGGGATGGGAGGAACAGCTGTGGTAGTCCCCTCGTCACTCCTCATAGGTCAACAGTGTTTTAACTTTGTTGGAGATTTGTGCCTCACTGAGGCATTTCTTTATCTCCTAAACAAACTGCCTTCATGTGAAGTAGAAGATGCTGACTTAGGGGCTGTACAGATGGCCCCTAAGGAGCGTCTCCATGCTGCCTCTGGAAGCATTGGATTGGGGCCGTGGCAACTGCATGCTGCAGCCCCAATCTGGCACTTTGCTGCTTCTTTTTGGAGCAGCAAAAAGCCACCCTTGCTGCCATGGTGGTGGCTCTTCTGTGCTCCTTTGGTGCAGCATGTCTAAACGGTGTGCCAAGGGAGCGCCCAGACACCGCCCACCATCTGTTTGGGTGGG
Organism: Phrynosoma platyrhinos; assembly: GCA_020142125.1. NCBI lineage: Eukaryota > Metazoa > Chordata > Lepidosauria > Squamata > Phrynosomatidae > Phrynosoma > Phrynosoma platyrhinos. Next base: position 89,015,113 of record CM034701.1, on the reverse strand, counting down.
CGGCATGAGGACGATGTGGGAGTGGAGTCGGGGTGGCCAGCATGTGGTCACTGCATCCCGACTCCATCCCCAGGCTGGCTCTTTATGCCTGTCTATATAGCCCCTTAGTCACCAAGAATGAAGTAAAATTTGGATGTCAGTCTAGTGCCTTTCCATACATACAATGCAGGGCAAGGTGGGTAGGATGAAGGAGAGACATGCTTTGTCTTTGACAGCAAATAATCTTCAGCCAGTTTAGGAAATATCTTTCCTTTACCAAATTTTTTTTTTAAAGTTTGAAAGGAAATTTAAAAAAAGTTCAAACAATGGATAGCGATGTAGCTGAATTATGGGTAAAACTATCAGATTGCATGAATATTACATATACATTCATCCAGCTGATGCAGGTAAGAGGAAGAAGATTGTATGATATCATGTCATACCATATGACAAATCAGACATGTTTGTCATACCCTGTGAAAGAGCCTATGCATTTAAAAAAAAACACCTTAACACATGTAGACCTATCCAGGTGACTCTGGAAAAAACAGAAACCTGAACTGTGCCCACTGAATTTTGCACATGGTGGGAGGAGGGCAAAAACCCAGTGGGTGCCATCACTCATTCTCTATATTCACTAAATGTATACATAGCTAAAGTACATTCAAATTTGCATGCTTTCCAAATTTGAATCTTTGGATTCAGGTAGACTGTATTATTATTATTTCTTTCTTTCTTTCTTTCTCTCTCTCTCTCTCACACACAAATAACTGAACTTCTTCAGCCAGAAGCTACACATGATTAAGGGCAAGTTGCAACTATTGCTTCAGACAGATTTAGTTTTTTAAAAAATAAATTGCTATGATAGATTTGCTGACATCATACTATCAGCAGCTCCTTTAAATTATATGGCACTATACACAAGAGATTGTTAAAATCTTTTGAAATACCTGAGTTATATCATTATAAAGACAATTTATTCCTATCTGTAGACCTGATTTTCATCCTCAAAGATGCCTCAATAATTATAATGCTAAACCCATAAAACACAATTGCTGCATGCAGACACAGATTAGTTCAGTTTTGGCAGGTCGAAAATTTGACATTCCCTAACCTCAAAGGAAACTGATCTGTAATATTTTGAGTAAAAACTATAGTGGTGGCAAAAACAGTATGGTGTATATGTTTTAACTGAAATTATACTCTTATGATTTATGCTTGGCATGTTGAGTGAGCTGTCTGTCTCCTATTTATCAGTGTGACTGTGAACAATTTCCCTCCATGCATATAGAATAGTAGGAAGCTATTTTGTAAGGTCTTGGACCATCTTGCTCAAGTGTGGGGAAAATGTAGCCCAATCCCATTTTTACCTAGCCTCTCAAGTCCCCCAAAGTCATCCCAGTCCCTAGTCCTAAGGAAAAAAATGTTAAGAAATCTCCTGAAAATCACCCAAACTGCCACAAAAGAGCACCCAAATGCAGCAATTCAGTTTTATTTGCCCCCATGTCCCCAAATTCTTCAAAATATAAATTGCCTGTCAGTAAAATTATAAAGTACAGTCAGTTCTCTGTATCCACAGAATCCTTATCCGTGGATTTAACCATCCACAGCTTGAAAATATTTACAATAATATATAAATTCTAAAAAGCAAAGCTTGATTTTGACATTTTATATAAAGGGGACCACTGTAAGCCACTTTGAGACACAATTTTGGGGAATGTAGGATATAAATAAAATCATCATCATCATTATCATCATCATCAATGCCATTGTATTTAATGGGACTTGAGCATTTACAGATTTGGTATCAATGGGGGTTCCTGAAGTAAGCCCCAGTAGATACCAAGGGCTCACTGTAGAAGTGACTTTTGGTCACTGGCATGGCACCTGAAACATGTAGGTATAGCCAGAATTTTTCATCTTCAAGTGTGTTACATCCACATGAAATAGGTAGTGGTAGACAGGGGAAGATTGAACACTCCCCTGCTTCTTGTTTTTTTCTCTTGCAGACTGCCAGAAATAGTGCAAATTGAGTCCACTTTAAGGGTTAGGGTTAGTGCTAGGAAATCATGGGAATTGTTTTTTTTTCCTGAGACATTGAGCCTTCTCTGTCAGAGAGCTCTGGTGCCACAATAAAATACAGTTCCCATGATTCCCTAACCTTAACCCTAACCCTTAAAGTGGACTCAATTTGCACTATTTCTAGCAGTCTGCAAAGGCCCTTAATTTGCCAGAGTCTAGAGCTATATTTGCCCACATTGGCTATGACTGTTTCTTTCTGTCCTGGAAACTCACCATAGACTGGCTCGCATACTGGCATCAGTCTATGGACCATCACTTTAAGAAACACTGCTATAGGTAGTATAACATAAAAGTTTATCTGCTAAGAAGTTTTTAGAAATAATGTGTGGGGACAAATATTTATATGAAGGCATTGTCTTAAACATGTTGTTCATCATTCTAAAAGAAAATTTCCATAATCCAAACCACCACCACCCCAATTCTGGAATGCAAGGGCTTTTTTTTTTTTTGGTTTTTTTTTTTTTGGGGTGGTGGTGGTGGTGGTTGGGGGATGAATTTCATGTTTTCCCCTGAGTCCTCACATCTCTACATGTTTCAGCCAATGTATGATTATGAAGACTTTGAAAACTCAAGAATGTTGTCCTCATGAAGAAAATTCTCCATAAATCTATACAAGACTAGAGCCCCTGCAGATGAACACTGGTTGAATACTGGGTGGGGTTGTGACTGCTGTTTGCATTGTCATGTATGGACAACTAGATATGCACTAAATGTGTTCTAGTCAGTCCATTTCCTGAATCCCTGGGGAAAAAATGAAGCAAGCCTGGTGTGCTCTTAGGCTGTGTTATATGGAGAGAGAGAAAAGAAGACCCAACCATATACTCTCAGTCTAATGAGTGATATCACACTATTGTGATAAAACAAAGATTTACTTAATAAAATAGAATCTATAGGTTGTAATGGAGAAAAATGCTGGTACACATCTATGTATATTATCATGAAAATCAAGTAGGTTCCACAATTCTGTACAATGAAATTCAATGACTATTAAGTTCTTCAAATTCTCTAGCTGTTTGAAATGTTTCCCTAAATACAAGTTGAGTCTCCCTTATCCAGAATTCTACAATCCAAAATACTCTAAAACCCAAAACTTTTTTCATGAGTGGCTGAGACATTGACACCAAGATGTCAATGTACACATTTTGTTTCATGCATAAAATTATTTGAAATATTGTATAAAATTACCTTCAGAATATATGTATATGAAACATGAATGATTTTTGTGTTTAGATTTGAGTCCCATCTCCAAGAAGTCACATTATGTATGTATATGCAAATATAAGTATTTTGAAATCTGAAAAAAATCTGAAATATGAACACTTCTGGTCCCAAGCATTTGCGATAGGGGAGACTCAACCTGTAGCTACTTTTCCATTACTTAAAGCTAGATGAAGACTTGTTAACCCCAAAATATACTACATGTATCCACATTTACCTAGGTCCCTTTCACTGTGATTCCATTTTAGTTACCATATCAACATACTATGCAATCTGGGATCTGTAATTTAAGGAAAGTTGTTTAGAATTCTCAGCTATACAGCTGTAGTGCAGCAGTATGCTGCTGGCTCGTAAGTCCATAGGATGTAAGCTGTGACAGTGATAGTGAAATTAGAGTGCTGTCATATTAGACAGTAAAATGAAAGAGCCCCTAGCAAGTTGCTTAGAGTGGATGTTTCTAGCTTGCTAATCATTTAACATCCAGAACTGCATATTAATGACAAAACTGGGTTGGATGAGAATTTTGTATGTAAATGGATTTGCATCATAACCAAGTGACATGCACATTCTGTATAAAGAACAAACAGGATGTGACCAAATGGTTTATTTTCCTTGACAAATTACCATGGCCCTGAAAATTTCAGTAACATTCAGGGTGAATCAAAGATACCAGTTTCATAAGCATACCACTTTCATAACATTTTGCTTAATAAAAACTGAAAAGGGAAATGAAAAAAAGTTTACCATATGCACCGATATGAAGAAAATAATCATTTCCTACAAGCAAGTCATATATTGTAACATATTTTTGCTTCATCTTTTAATAGGAAATTAATCAACATGCCAATAGGATGGACCAGATTCAGCTAATAATATCACAATGTAAGTTTTATCGCTTGTCCTGTAATGATGTAAACAGTGGCTTTTTTGGAATAGACTCTCCTACAGTTGACTTCAGCTGAAGAGAAAGACACGTTTAGTTGCACCTGTTGACTCACAGGAAGAACATCAGGGCCAGGGGGAAAGCACCTGGCCCAATCCATTGGCCAAAGAAAGAGCAGCTGCAGGAAGCATGCCTCCTCTCTTTCTGCCAGAAAGAACATTTGGCTCTGATCCCCCATTTCTCTTGGACTGCAGGGTGGCAGAGAACTACATGCTGGCCCCATCCTTCACTGAGGAGACTATGGGCCATTGGTTGTCCAGAACTGGGATTTGTGTATGGGTATTACTGTGAGTTGTTGTAAGGTCTTTTCTAGGATTATTTGATTCAGAAATATTGTGTGTGTGTGTGTAAAATAAAAAATGGGTAAGAGTCTCATAAGTTTATAAGAGAAATAGGAGACTCTTTTGGAATGACAGGTCTAAGAATGTTGGAATAAAAATGTTAACATCAACTGGGTTATCTGGGAGAAATATCCTTCTCCCATTCCCCAGTGAGGGAAAAGAGTAACTTCCACTATTAGCTAGATACTGAAAGACTCTCATCTTTGGAAGCCTTTAAGCAGAGACTGGGTGGGCATCTTTCAGGATTGCTTTGATTGTATGTGCCTGCATTCCAGGAAGTTGGAATAGATGGCCTTGTGATCCTTTCCATCTTTAAGATTCTATTCTAAGAATTCTAAGAGTCTTCTTGTCGTGGTTTCTTGACAGTGAAGAAATATGTTTTTCAATCATTTTTGAATATTTTAAAATATCCTTTCAATCCTATTATCAGCATGCTTTACATACATGGATAGAATCAGTGTTATTAAAATATATTTTGTCTTGGGTTAGGATGTAAAAATAAAAATAGCCATGAAATCCATGGGGTGGCCTTGATCACTATTTCACAGTGTAATCTCTGTCTAAACATGGTTATGAAAAAATAATACCATGTACATCTTCTAAGATGTGAGTGTCATAAATGCATCAAATGTATGTTGCATTTTTGGTAGTGAAATCATAAGGACTAGAGGCATAGGCCACAGGCTGCAGAAAAGCATCTCAGCTCTATATATGATCTGCAAACCATATGTATGTAAAACTACAGTGCATTGGCCCATAAGTTAAATAATCTTCAATCAATAGCTTCTGACCATCCACTGATAGTGCATCAGATACCATGAAGTACATATGCACTTTTCTGTTCTTATCCTTCCAAGAGCTCTGAGTGTTTTAATGGCTTGTTCAGTGGTAGAAGAAAGGATGAGGGCAGATAAGCAGAGATTTAGCATATGTGTCATTTGGTTTTCTCCAGCTGGCACTTAGCTCTGATATTGTGATGCTGTGCAGGAACTGTTTTTGCGATGGACAAGACCCAAATGACACTTTCCAGGAAAGCAAAAGGAACCAGCAGATTTCATACTATGGTTTGCTTAATGAACCAGATAAAAATCTTACCCAGCACATAATGGGAACTGGACCTCTTAAATACAACTCTTGTGCTGTTTACTCTGGAAGAAGCAAGATTATTATTATTATTTAAAAGAAAGAAACTATTTATTAAGCTGTCAATATCTCATTTGCTCTGCTTCCTTAGGTTTCTCGGGAGCTGGATTCTGTCTATTCTTGCTAGTAAGCAGTTTCAAGCACTCTTCAAGAACACCAACAACATATACATAACAATACTTAAAAAGTCATTGTACTGTTTGCACAACTGAGAAGCAATTTCTTTTGTCATGATCATTTCTGTTATCATTGTGTTGGGTTACGATCTTTTGCCATGGATTTGTACAGCCAACAGAGCAAATGGATTGCCAATGGATTATGAAAAAAATGATTCCACTGAGCCTGAAATGCACATGGTAAGTGAAAAAGTATGGGCAGAGCTGTTGGAGTATGTTATTTTGGCTGTCAGAAATAGATAATGGATAGATCCATGATACATATCAAGTCAGTTAAGTATTTGGCCGAATCCTGATTGATCCCTAGCTTGTTGTATGATATGAAGTTTTTGAAGAGAAACTTTTGCAGTACCCTACTTCTAAACACTCAAATATTTTTAAGCTCATTCCTTCATAAATATGTTTCCCCTTTATTTGTAGTCTCTTACTTCTCCATTATTCTTGTTTGTCTTACACTGACATGATATCCATAAGTTCTGAAATCTCTTCATCTCAATGATTTATAGTTACAAAGTTTTACATACAGAGGTATAAACAATGTGAACAACAATATTCCAATGGCATCATAAAATATTTTTTTCAACCATATTAACAAGTTCTATTTGGCATCAGGTTTTGTGGGCTGTAGCCAACTCCATTAGACACACGGATGGTTTTAAAGTTGCTATCCTGTTTTTGCTGCAGCAGAATAACATCATTAACCTCTTGAATATGTAAATATTGCTTTCCTTTCTTACTTATAAATGTGCTATGTTTACTGATTGAACTGCTATTTTCCCTCTTAAATTTTAAGATGTTGAATTGAAATAAATTAGATAACTAGATTATTGTTGTTGTGTGCTTTGAAGTAATTTCCGATTTATGGCAACCCTAAGACAAAACCTGTCATGGGGTTTTCTTGGCAAGTTTCTTCAGAGGGGGTTTACCTTTACCTCTCTCAGAGGCTGAGAAAGTGTGACTTGCTCAAGATATCTCAGTGGATTTCCATTGCTGAACAGAGAATAGAATCCTGCTTTCTTGGGATCCTACTCTTTTTTGGCATCATTGTCTTTATTTGTGGAAGTTATTATTACTGTTATTGTTAGCTACTTTGGGTTTCCTTTTTTTAAAATAAGTTTTTATTGATTAAAATAAACAACAAACAAAACATACAAAAAGCCAACATGACATAGACAAACACATATTAACAATATTAATAGTACATCTAACTAAACATTACACACATAAACACAAAACAAAACTTCCTGGACTTGAACCTCAGTCTTATTACTAATTTATATTTCCTTTCCTATGTTGTTATCCTCTAGCTATGCTTCGTATAAAAAGAAAAACAAAAAAAATCTTTTGGTTGATTCATATCATTATTCCCAAATTCAATCTATCTTATATTAATAAAAGCCAAAACTATTTAATCCAGTCAAATATAGCCGTTCTCATAGCTTCGTAATCTCGGGACAAAATGCAACAAAATCTCTTAATTCACATATCATTATCCTTAACAGATCTGTTCATGTAGTCGCATAACGGTTTCCAGACCCTCTTATTGACTTCATAGTTGTGTCCCTTTACTAAATACGTAAATTCATCCATCTGTTCAATCTCCCCTAGTCTGTTCAACCAAGCCTCTATAGATGGAACTTCTTCTTTTTTCCAACTCCTAGCCAGAACCATTCTAGCACATGTTGTCATATGGAAAATTAACTTTCCATATTTGCATTCAAGATCTTGGTTATCACAAAGACTCAACAAGTAAAATTTTGGATTAGGCTCAAACTTTAGATATAAAATATTCTCAATAGTACCATGAATTTTTTTCCAAAATTTTTGGACTTTCTTACACTGCCACCACATGTGCATATGTGTACCCACGGCTTTATTACACCTCCAGCATTTGTTTGAACACCCTTTATAAATTCTCCCAATTTTTGCTGGAGTCAAATACCACCTGAACTGCATCTTTATGTGGTTCTCCCTAATATCCATACATGGTGAGTATTTGATTCTATTCCTCCACATTTTCTCCCATTGATCCAAGTTAATGTTGTATTTTAGATCTTGAGACCATTTAATCATGGGCTCTGTAATAAGCTATTCTTCCATTTCAATACTCAACAAAAGGTCATAAAACAACGCAATTTTATGTCTGTTTTCTGAAAAAATAATTTCATCTAATTTATTATTTTCCTTCCTAATGCTCATCAGTCTTTGATCCGAGAGATATCTCTCTCTCAGCTGTCTATACAAAAGCCAGCCACATGTATATTCCTCTTCAATTAGCTGCTGATGGCTTTTGAAGGACATATTTCCACTTTCCTTATTTCTTACCAACAGATCATCATAAGTTATCCATTTCCCTTTTTTTATAACTTCCCTCTGGTGGAATGCTTCATGAATTGAGGTCCATCTAGGTAGTTCCAGACAGAGTCTAGCTTTATATTTTGCCCAAACGTTAAACAAAGATTTTCAAACAAAATGGTTTCCAAATTCTTTATGTATTTTATGTTTTTCATATAACAGGTACGCGTGCCACCCAAATCTAAGCCCCTCTAATGCCAGGGCTC
>CM034701.1:88982256-88997116 GCA_020142125.1 Phrynosoma platyrhinos | reverse complement strand
AGTTTCAAGATCCCTAATTTCCAGAAAAGGGCACAGCTGGCGTATCAGCCAAAGCTGATAGCAGGTGCTCCTAACAGTTGCATTTACCTGATTTGACATCTGGAGCGATGGGTCTAGGAGCACCCCCAGACTGCTAACACAGTCCTTGGCGGAGAGTGTGACCCCATCCAGGACTGGAAGTTGTATTCCCAGATCTGGTTTTGGGGCTGCAACTGTAAGTACCTCCATTTTGTCTGGACTGAGCTTCAGTCTGTTTTTCCTCATCCAGTCCATTACTGCCTTAAGACAGTCATTGAGAGGAGAGACACCATCTGAAGTCAAAGCTGAGGACCGAGACACGCAGAAGTATATCTGGGTGCCATCAGCATACTGATAACACCACACACCATGTCTCCGGATGATCTCTCCCAGCAGCTTCATATATATATTGAATAGCATCGGGGACAGGATGGCACCTTGAGGGTCGCCACAATTAAGCTCTATTTTTGTAGAGCAATTGTCTCTGAGCCTCACCCTCTGAGATCTGCCAAAGAGGAAGGAACGGAACCACTGCAATGCAGTGCCCCCAATTCCTAACCCTCTCAGGTGATCCACGAGGATAGTATGATCTGTTGTATCAAAAGCCGCTGAGAGGTCCAAAAGCACCAGCAGGGTCACACTACCCCTGACAATGTCCAGGTGAAGGTCATCAGCCAGAGCAACCATGGCAGCCTCTACTCCATATCCTGTCCTAAAGACAGTTTGAAATGGATCTAGATAATCGGTTTCATCCAAGACAGCTTGAAGTTGAAGAGCAATCGCCTTCTCGATCACTTTGCTTTACAAAGGCAATAAAGAGACTGGCCTATAGTTGTTCATATCCAGGGAAGTTTTTTTCAGAAGCAGCCTAACTGCCGCTTCCTTAAGACAAGATGGAATAGAACCCTTCCTAAGGGATGTATTGACAATGTCCCTAAGGAACACTCTCAACGCATCTCCCCCCTGGATGGCCAGCCAAGATGGACAAGGATCAAGAGGGCAGGTTGTTTTCTTCACTCTACCAAGGAGCTTGTCCATGTCATCAGTATACACAGATTGAAGCTGATCCAGTATAATTTCATCAACGGAGTTGTTGGACACCTCGTCAATAGATTCTGTCATAACACTGGCATCTAAGTCGGCTCTTATCCAAGAGACTTTATCTGCAAAGAAGTTGTTAAACACATCACAGCAGGCTGTTGTCAGGTTGAGTAGAGGGTTCTGAGCAGGTGGAACCTATGTCAGTTCCCTTACCACCCTAAACAGCTCTTCTGGACGGGACTCTGCAGACGCAATACATGCAGAGGAGAAGGACTGACCAATGTGGGCCAAATTGATTATGATGATGATGACTACAATGACAATGCTATTTTACTATTTTTTTAAAGTTTTTTTTTAAATCTCCATGCTTTCTCTTATGTCAGGAAAGAAGGCAAGACACCTGATGTTTTGATCTTCTGGTTGGAATCTTTGGGGCCACCAAAGGCCTTTGCAGACTGCCAGAAATAGTGAAAATTGAGTCCACTTTAAGGATTAGGGTTAGTGCTAGGGAATCATGGTAATTTTTTTTTCCTGAGACATTGAGCCTTCTCTGTCAGAGAGCTCTGGTGCCACAATAAAATACAGTTCCCATAATTCCCTAACCCTAACCCTAACCCTTAAAGTGGACTCAATTTGCACTATTTCTAGCAGTCTGCAAAGGCCCCAAATTAATATAAAATAGTTGAGCCACTGGTTGCTGTTTCTCAGAGATTGTGCATGTGTGTGGCCTCTACGTTTTCTGCAAGCCCTCTCATTTTTTGACTTGATATGTATGGAATATGGATAAACGAATATTCAAAAATATTTGGAAACTGTTGAAAAATGGTTTCTTGAGTGTTGGGAAACTGTGATGAGGAGAAACCTAGATGGGCAAGAAGCTTTGCAGTTCAGGAATTATTCCACCTAAAAAGAGCCTGTGGTTTTTTTTTGTTTTGTTTTGTTTTTTTTGACAGAGAATGGTCTTTTCTGTGCAGAAAAGGAGTTTCTTGTGCAGAGAACAGCATTTTCTGCAAAGAAAAAAGTGCATTTCTGTGCAGAAAATGCTGTCTTCTGCATTGTAAACTTGTTTTCTGTGTAGAAATGTTTTCTGCATAGAAAATGCCATTTTCTGGGCAAAATCACACTTTTTTTGCACAGAGTAAGTGCTGAGGGAAAAGATGTTAAAAAAATTCTTACTCTCAAAAATGATTTTTTAAAAATTTTTTTATCTCTAGTAGGGATCAAATCAACCGTTGCACAACAGGTGTGTTCATTGATATGGTACCCAGTATACTATTGTTTGCATAAATACGGATCTAGCATAAACTATGCAAGTGTACATTTCTGTGATGCTAAAAGGGCATAGCAGGGATGGTGATTATGTGCCACTTCTAGTAAAGTGTGAATATTTCTGTAGTGAGTACAGAGTAAAATTCTGATCTGTCTTATTTTAAATAATGCACCATTTCTTATTGCATAAAACTACATTCTAAATTGTATAAATAAACATTACTTGCTCTGTAGGTGCTATTATATATATATTTGCAGTAATGAAGTTTCAGAAACAAACAGCAACCTGCATCATCCCTGCAAGTCAGTTAACAACTACAAGAAACTCTTTCCAACAAGATAGAAAACTACCCTACATCTGACTTTTGCCCCTTATGATCTCCCTTGTGCTTAATTTTCTGACAGGATTTTCCTGATCCATTTTGCCTTTAGGTTGGATTTTCATCACAGAATAGTATCAGTTCACTGGATAATTGCTTCCTTACTTCACTGAGTCTTATGGCCTGTTCCTTCATTTCCCATGAGGATTTAGCTTCCCTGCTGTATTTTATAGGTTATTTGTAGATAGATAGATAGATTGACAGACAGACAGATAGATAAATAAAATATAATTGAGCTGTGGCAATTTATTTATTTATTTATTGGATTTATATCCTTCCTTTCTCCTAAAATGGGGTTGAACCTTATGGTTGTAAATAAATCCTAGACACCCATTTTTATGAAGGAAAGCCACTTCCAGTGGGGACAGTTGGGAGTGTAAAAATGCCAGAAAGAGAAGCCATTATCAGTATGTGCATGCATTGTATATAATGTCTGGCATCCAATTTGCCTTAGTGTTCATATTAGATTTGTTGCTTTTGTGTGCCTTCAAGTCATTTCTGACTTATGGCAACCCTAAGGCTGCCCTATCATGGGTTTTTCTTGGCATTGGATTTCATGGGGGGCACAGGAGGGTGGGGTGATGCAGGGTGGAGGCGGTATGGGAGGGGAGAGTGCATGGAGACTGTGTGTGTGTCGGGGGGGAGCTCAACGGGATGTCACCTCCATTTGGAGTATCACCTGGTGTGGGCCACATCATTGCACCCCCTAGTGACGCCACTGCCCACACTGGGCTTTACCTCCTTAGGAGGAGTGTGGATCCCTTTATGCTAACAGTTGCAATTCACACTACCAACATTTTAACAACAACAACAATATTGTTCAAAGGCAAGTTCATGGCCAGTGATTTTTCACACAGCTTTTGGGAGCATTTTGAGCCCTTCTCCCTGCTCCATCTATATTGTTGATCACTTTTATGGCTTAGATGGATTTTTAAAACAGGTTTTTTTTAAAAAAAAAAGTAAGCAAAATGAATAACAGGGGTAACTTTAAGGGGTATGGTTTTAATTTTAACAAGGAAAGGTAATTATTTCTTTGAAAAGTAACTTTCCAAGTTCTGACAGTAAGCTGAAGAGAGTGCAAGCTGAGTAGCTATGATGCCTTTCAGCAGGTATGTGCAGGAGGAGGCAGGTGTTCTATAGGCACATCTCATGATTCAAGTATGTGTTAGTAGACACAGCACAGATCTGACATTCCTTCTGGTAACTTAAGGGGAGGGGACAGTGTGTGTGTGTGTGTGTGTGTGTGTGTGGTGGGGAGAGGACAGAAACCAATTGAGCAGAGAAGTCATTTTTATCAATCATATTTGATTCTGATCTCTTTCCTTTAATCCTTTGATCTGTCATATAAAACTGATATTTTGGATGCTTTCCAGACTCTTAACACTGCAATCTGAAAGGGCTTTGGACTTACTGCGGAAGGTATGTGTTTGCAATTATACATTTGAAAATATTTTTTCCTTCCTTTGAGATAACATTCTTTTTGTCTTACCACACATTTCTGCTGTCTTGTTTTAGTTCTTCTGGGTCAATGAAGGCTGTTAAGTCCTCATTGCTTTGTCTTGGGTCTCACACAGGGTTGCCATAATTCTCTTCCATAAAACTAGGACAAAAGTATACAGGACTGGATCGGGTGGCTTATCAGCAACCTCTGCCCCTACCCCAAAACCCCCACACCAAATTTTGACATTTAACATTGTTTCATTGTCTATTTCAGTTGTTATTGCTGTTGTTTATTTTTATATTACCACCAATTTACACTCCTGTTTATTGTGACACCAGAGCTCTTTTACAGAAGCCACATAGCTCACAAAACTACAGATCCCAGAATTCCATAGCAGTGAGCCATGGCAGTCGAAGTGATGTCAAACTGCATTTTTTTCTACATTGTAAAATAAACCTATACCCCTGAATTCTAGCCTCTTGGAAGGGAACTTAGCAAAAGTTTTTTTTCTTTTTTCTTTTCACACACTCTTATGGCTAGGAGGTGGAGAGAAGTTTCCAAGCAGCCATCAGAGTAAGAGAGATTTCCTTGAACTTTGGCAACCACTTGGAAGTTCGACCACCTCAAGCAGCATTACCACACACACTTACCAAGACACACCGGACACCCTTCCTGCTTTCTGGGCTGTGGGTCTGGCACATCTGCGCAGTGCCATCCAGAGCTTCACATGCAAAATGATGAGTCTTTTTGTGAGGTTTCACTCCTGCCTTTAGGAATCTGAGATCTGCTGCTTCAACTGACCCTGCTGGCCAAGACATTTTTCAGACCCATCAATCCAGGATTTTCCCAGTTTTCCAGGACAAATGGCAAGCCTAATCTCACAACAAATACCTGAAAATTACAGTCTTTTAATTTTTCTCTCTCACATAAACTAATGTAAGCTGAACTTGTGAGGCCCCTACAGAACCTAGCTGCATTTAGAATTTTAAAGAGGCGAATGGACTAAGTTTTCTTTGGCTGAAGCTACAATTGTACAGAACAACAGAGTAATTGCTTACATAGATTTACAATTGCACAGTAGCCTAAGCGATACAATAGCTATTCAACCAATAGTGCCTTTTAGCCTAAAAGGTTTGCAACTTTTTTGTATCAGTCAGTCCAAATATTCTTGGAATCCAGGGCTGGAAAGCACTGGCAGATCTAGATGTTGCCCTTGCCATACCTCTTGTTTCTAACAAAGCAGAAAGACTATTTTTGGTTCCAGGAAATATGGTGTAAAATATACAGGAGGAGTTGTGCCTTGATTCAGCCAGGTATCATGTCCCTTGAAAATTTTGCTTTTTCCTGTCATTTTCCATTTTTATCACAATTTCCCATTTTCACCATAACCTAAAGCCCTATGTAGTTTGGATCAGGGATATCTGGAAGCCCATATCCTTCTATATGTCCTTGGCTGAGTTTTAAGATGTGTGAGTTTGTGGAGAAGAGGTCTCTCAGTCCTGTCACCTTCACTGGCATATTTGCTGAGGGAACATGAGAGAGTGGCCACTCCTAAAATGTAAAATTCCCTCCCACAGAAGGCTCAGTTGGTTCCCTCTCTGCTCTTTTTTTGCTGGCAGGCAAAGACGTTTTATTCTGACAGGTCTTGGGTGTTGAATGGTTGTCAGAAAGATCTTTTAAAGCAGTTTGCTGCACTTTTATCTTCTTTAGTATGCTTTGAGAGAGTTTTAAATTTGTTTTTCAAAGAGGATTACTTATTTACTGGTTTTTAAACTTTTTAAAATTTTCACAGATGTTTTGTTGTATTTTGAATTGATATGATAAGCCATCTTCAGTCCTGTGGTGGGAGAAAAAAAGATCAGAAACTGAATAAATAGATCAAATAAATAATTTCTCTTATTTAAAAAATATATCTTGGGGACTCTTTTACCTGGACAAGGGCTCCATGGAGCACTAGAGCTTTGATAGGTCATATGTAACTCAGGTTGCACAATTTCCACCTTTGACCTAATCCACAGAATGAAAACTTGCCCAAGGATTACATGTCATGCTTAGAATTTGGGCTGTAATCCATGTCCAGGTATTCAAGTCCCTGAATTCCCTCTCTGCACAATCAGGTTGGAGGGAGAGGCACTATGGGTGCATCTACTCTGTAGAAACAATGCAGTTTAACACCACTTAAACTGTCATGGCTCCAGCCTACAGAATCCTGGAGTTGGTAGTTTTATGAGGAACCAGCATTCTTTGGCAGAGAAGGCTGCCAAAGCCAACCTTGTAAAACTACAAATCCTAAGATTCCACAGGAAGGAGCTACAGCACTTAAAAGTGGTGTCAACCTGCATTACTTCTACAGCATAGATACACTCCATGACTGGGAAGAGGAAGTTTTGTCTCTGCCTCCCATCATCATTTATGGGGCTATATAATGGATCAATTTGTATTGACAGTGCTATGTAAATACATACATGCATACATAATCTCAATAATGTACCAACCATCCCACCAAACACATTATCTCAACATGTCACACTGAAGTAAATAGTATCAAATAGAACAATGGGCCAATTTTAAACAAAGATGTCTTGGCCCTCTGATATAAGAAAAGAATTGCAGCCCAAGGTCAAGTATTTGGTGGGGTTTCTTTCAGTTTCTCTTTTCTTTTTTTGGGGGGGGGAGAGGGTGCAAATACAATACAAATATCCCAGTCTTAGAGATCCAGGGCCCCAGCTTCTTTTGGTGTTCATCAATCAATACCATACAGTTGCATTTTTGTCAATGTCTTTCTTAATAATGATCATACGTATTAATTTAGCTGAGAGCCAGCAGAGCATAGTGATTTGAATGTTGGTCTATGACTCTGGAGACCAGGGTTCTATTCCCCACTCAGCCATGAAACCTACTGAATGACCTTGGGCAAGTCACATGCTCGCAGCCTCAGAAGAAGGGAATGGCAAACCTCCTCTGAACAAATCTTGCCAGGAAAACTCCATGATAGGTTTGCCTTAGAGTTGTCATAAGTCAGACAACAACAAATTAGCCTACCACCTTTCCACGTAGAGTAGCACCAATGGTGGTTTGACTCACTTGATTGCCAGTAGAGGTAAGCTTGAACACAATTGGACAGTGGGTAATGTTCAAAAGCCTGGCATAATTTACCCAGAAATCCATTTGTACTGACTACGTTTTGAGCCCATAAATGCTATTCTCTAGCCAGAGTTTCTTCACAAATAAAAACATATTGGAAGCCTTTCCTTCTTGATGACTGAATTTGTTGAGCTGCTTTTTGCCTATATTTCTTTCATCCAAATGTCTTTAACAGAGAAACCTGGGGCAGATTTTCTACACCGAGCCAGCATGATTTTCTACACGTGCTGAAATGAATTGAAGGCACACCACCACCACCAATATCAAGTCCCCTTGATTTCAGTGAAAGAAATTTCAGAGCTAAATCCAGTTGCTGATCCTGACTAGAGATTCTGTTTAGAATAACCCAACAAGTTCCAGATGAAGTGGCTCCTTTCTAGTTGGGATTTGCAACTGGATTTACCCATATATGTTTAAATAACATTTTGGCTTGATTTGCTACACAATCTTTTGATAATTCTTATGTTTGAGGTTGTCCATTTTTTCTTTCTTGAGAGAGATCATTATCCCAGATTCACTCTTTAGCATCTCTGGCCTAAATTATCAGGTAACTTGTCACTGGAAATATTTCAGGCTAAGCTACTGGAAGGCTGCTGCCAGTCAGAGGACACAGAGCTGAATTAGAGGGACAAAAGTTCTCACCTTGTATGCCATGGCTTCCTTATATTCCTATGGAATTTTCCCCACATGATCCTACTTTCACCCTTGTTTCTTCTATGTTGGCCTTTGAGTGTGATTTCTTTAACATAGTTCAGGTCTAAGATTATCAGTTTCTCCTTTTAAGGTACCCAAGGTTTTCCAGCATGGTATTCTGGCTTGAGAACTGGATTCTGGGAGACAGGGTTCAAATTCCCACTGGGTTATGGAAACCCACTGGGTGATCTTGGGCAAGTCATATTTTGTCAGCCTAGAGGAAGGCAAAGGCAACCCTCCTCTAAACAATTCTTGCCAAGAAAATATCATGATGGGTTCACCTTAAGGTCTCCACACGCTGAATACAACCTGAAGGTACACAACAGCAACAATGTCTTCTCATCATTCATCCTTCCCTGAATTTTAGGCATTTGCTGTAATGCTAGGCTGGTACAACCAAAATGCTATGCTGCTATGTCTAGCAACTCATCCAGCATAGTATCTTGTATTCATTTACATGGTTAATTATTAAAAATTAATTAATCAATATGCCCAGTTCTCCCACATCTAGGAGACAATATTTCAGAAATTGCCTTTCACCAGTTTCCACTGACACATTTTTAGTTATTATTCAGGAGTTATACTCAAAGTGTTAAAGTACTTTAGCAGTTTTACACTAGTTAAGCATTAGGGCCATTTTCTTTTATCAGTAGGATTCCTCTTTCCCTCACTTGATTCTGTTGTATCTGCTGTCTTGGGAATGGTTGCTATGTTTTTTTGGCAGTAGTCACCTTAGAGTGAATCTACACTGTAGAAATAATGCAGTTTGATACCACTTTAAATGCTGTACCTTCATCCTATGGAATCCTGGGTTTTGTACTTTTACAAGACCTTCATCCTTCTCTTCCAAAGAGTGCACAAAACTATAGATACCAGGATTGTGTAAGATGGCACCATGGCAGTCAAAGTGATGTCAAACAGCACTATTTCTACATGCATATTTTGCTAGTTTGGGAATAAAAGAAACACACTGTCATGGCGAGGTACTTTTCATTTCAGGAAATATGGTTTAACTCAGGGGTCGGCAACCTATGGCCCGTGGGCCGGGGCCAGCCCCCCCCCCCGAGGCCTTTGGACCGGCTGCCGCTGCCACCACCACGCGTGCTGCCTCCGCACTGCCATCGTGTGCATCACGGCTGCCTTTTGTTTTCCAAAATGGCAGCTGCAACTCATTTGAGCATGTGCAGTACTCCTGCATATGCGCGAACGAGCTGTGGCCACCATTTTGGAAAACAAAATGGCGGCCACAACTCATTTGCGCATGCACCAAGTACTGGTAAATGGCAAATTATATATGGCAAATGGCCACAGAATGATTCTTATCAGTTAAGACTATGAATTTACTTATTTTAGTTCTCAGTCTTCAATAATAGTGTGATTTGGGGGGGGCGGTTATTCAAAATGTTATCAAGTCATTTATGAATCTGTCCTTTCCTCACTGTCCGCTATTCTCTAGAAGTTTGACTTTTTTTTTGTTTATCCAAAACATTATCAAGTCATTCACAAATCTATCCTTTCCTCCTTGTCTGCTGTTTTCTACAAGCACTTGCTGTCAAGAGATCAAAATTACCTGAAGTTGCAAATTTGGTATTAATTTCTTGACAGTACTTGGGGATGTTAACGTCCTTGTCATTTGTGCTGAGGATTATCACTATGGACTTTGATGCATTCAGTCTTAGATACAGGGTACTTGTGAGAATTTATTCAATGGAAGACAGAGATATCAGTGACCTTTAAAGCAATAAGGAAACCACATCATCCTCTTACTTGAGACTACTGGCTTTATACCAGTTGAATTCTTGATGGAAACAGAGGGCATAGTATGAACGGCTTCAAAACTCTGTTCGGTTTTTTATTTCACTAAGGCTGCACATGTACAATGGTTGCACAATTTTAAATTAGTTTGGTTTTCAAATTCTTAGGGGTTTAAGTGATAAAACTAATTTTTATTTTTTTTTAATTATTCTTATTATTTAGTGTTTTCAATTTATTTTATTGTAAGCCACTTTGAGATCTTTGTATAAAGAGTGGAGTATAAATATTTGAATGGATGAATAAATGAATATCATATATTGAAACAAATGCATGAGCAGGGCTGTTAGAAAGTAAAATGCTTATTTTTTGCTTGTTTTTTCATTAGGTCAGAGGTGGGAATTGCACAGCCTTCCAAATATTGCTGGACTTCAACTCCCAGAAACCCTAGGTAGCATAGCCTATCACCTATGCTGAAGGATGGTTCAACAATGTCTGAAGGGCTGAGTGATTCCCACCCCATGCATGAGCCTTTTAAAAGAAGGGTTTGGTTCATTCCTTCCCTCTCCTCAGCCCTTTGGGTAAATGTAAACAGATAAAAAGAAAATGAAGACTTATTGGGCATATAAAGTAGCCTCATCAGTTTACTGTGTGGAATAAATGGATGTCATCACTTTCAAGCAACTGGAACGGTGCCAGGTTGCATCCCATGGAGAACTGCAGAGCACAGCACAAGTTTCCAAATGTGGTCTGCATGGTTGCTGCCCTAAACACGATCAAGGGGCTCTCCCTGGATTATCTTTCAGCTCTTACTCTTTCCTGACTAATTTTTTTTTCAGCGTGGGAACAGAATCCTGACACACATGACCCAAGCCAAATACTTCTGAATTAGTTCCATTAAAGCTATGCCATATGCCTCCTAGAGTAGGCTCAGAAGAAGATGCTGATGGGGTTGTCACCCAGCCTTTCCCCTAAAGCCAGAGGGAAGGGGCTGTCAATGCACGTTCCTTAATTTGTATCCTATTTATTAATGCAGCAGGGGCAGCAGGAGTTGACTTTTAATTAAAAATGACATCACTGCACTTTGCCAAGCAGTCCAGATAGACTTTCTGCTGCCTGTTTTCAGTCCTCAATGATCCTATTATGAATTGTAACCTCATTACACAAACCCAGCTAAATAGTGGAATTTCAAATGGGGTTTTGTGGCTTTTAGAACCTAAACAGCTAGAACAAGCACAAAGGCAGTTGCGGTCAGCCTGCTTCCTCTCTTACCACAGCAGTTGTGGGGATGCCATTCCAGTGACCACTTCTTCTACAATGAGTCAGTTTCATTTTTAACAATCTGACTCAGTTCTCTTCAAAGGTGGAGGGGGGAGGGGAAGGGAAGGGGGAGAAAGCATGTTATTTCAGCATGATTCTTGTATGCCTGACTTTATACAAAGGGGTCAAAGCAAATGTTAACCCCTTGGGACCCAGCCAGGGGAAAGGCTTTGGCCAGCTGTGGAGTTCCTGTCTGCTGGAAATGGCAGCCTTTCCAAAAGGCTGCATCTGCAAAGGCTGGGACATGGGCTTGGCTTTTCGACTGTACTGATCTGGAAAGTGGAGGAGAGATGCATGCAGACTTTGAAAATGTTTATTCTTTTGCTATAATTCATCAGTTTTCTGGTTTTTTTTTTAAATATGCTGATTTCTCTTTCAGAAAGCCCATAATTCTAAAACCAGAACTCCAAGTAGACCTCATTATTTGAACAAGAATCAAAATCCCCCCAGACATTGCTTCTTTCACCTTTGCATTTGTGTTAGCTTGGAATAATTTATTCTACAACATTCTGCACCAGAAATGTTGTATCTGAATTTTATTTATTATTAAATAAAAAACCAACCAAAAAACCCCAGAAACCAACCAAAAAACAAAAACACAACACAACTTTGGTTCCTGGTCTCATCCTGATCTTGTTGGTCTCCCTGTCTGTCCCACCATCTCTTACTCTTCCTCTAGTCTATCTTACCTCACACTTTTGTTATGAAGATAATATGAAGATGAAAACTTGCATACACTGCTTTGAGTTGCTCAGAGGAAGGACAAGATGTTAAAAATACACAATAAACTGGCAACAATGACAAATCCATAGGAAATATCTATAGAAAACTATATTATGTTTGAGATATACAGCAAAAACAGATTGCAAGAGCTTCCACTGGAAACTTCTGCATAGAAATAAAGAAAATATCTTAATAAATCATGAGCACAGTTACCCCATTACCTTGAAACCCTGCTCAGATTTAAAATGCAGCATGTAAAGCATGCTAGCCCTTCTTCCTCTAACATTACCTTTATCACCCTCTACAAGTGGAAAGCAATGGGTCATGAAGAGAAGAGGCTCCACTATCTCTATATGACCTTGTGAGTGAGAAGCCTGGAAAGCTAAGGGTTTCAACTCATGTGAAGACACTCCATGGAGAGCATTGTTTCAATGTATAGGGAAGATAACAGCAGTGGAGTTAAGGGATGGAATAAGGAAAGGCTAATACACCACTCCTTTTCACATGTTTACATGCTTTCATGATGACTCGAGTAGGGCTCCAGAGAGGTCCATATCAGTAAGCACTTTTTAATTGCAGATAGGTACTCTGTGTGCACATCTCTAGTTGGAATATATTTAAACTGACTCAATGTGGCTTTTGATGGGCACTGATATCTAGTACCTCCAGCTGTTGCACATAAGTAGTGGCCCTCAATTACAGTTGGAATGTGTTCAGAAGACAGCAACGAGCTAGTAAATAGCCTGGAAACCAAACCCCATGAGGAACAACTTAGGGAACTGGGCATGACTAGCTTGAGCAGAGAAGTTTGAGAAATGTTATGACAGCCATATTTAAATATCTGAAGGGATATCTTGTAGAAGATGGAGCAAACTTGTTTTTTGCTGCTCCAAAGATTGGAACAAGAATCAATGGATTCAAATTACAAGAAAAGAGATACTACCTAAACATTAGGGAATAACTTCACTGTATGAACTGTTCAGCAATAGAATAGACTGTCTCATAGAGTGCTGGACTCTCATTCTTTGGAGTTGGATGAGCATGTTTCAGGATTGTTTTAATTATGTGTTCCTGGGAGGATGGAGGATGGACTAGATGATCCCTTCCAATTCTATGATTCTCTAGATTAGAATCATCAGTTCTAATGAGAGTTATTTCAAAATCCCTTGTCAAGTATTAAGTGTGAATACAAGAAGAGGCTGTTGAGAATGAATGGGGCAATCTGCCCTCCTCGAAATCACCACACACACCAGCCATACTCCAGCCAACACAGCTGTGTGATCAGTATCAAGTTTGAAAGGGGCCTGAGTTCCTTCCAGGGGTAGGCATTGTGGTAAGCAACATGGTTTTCCAGGGGACAAGACTAACCCGTTTTTCCTCAAGAACCTCTTGACACTTGACAGTGTCTAGAGTAGCACTGGGCTATAAATAATATTTTTTGTCTTAAGTTAAAACTACAATAATATTTTTAAAATAATTTTTCACATTAATTGTGGGTTTTGCAGAAAAGCAATAGGGTTCTCTTTTTGTGCTAAAAGAATATTTTTGCACACACACAAAAAGTATTTTACACAAACATTGTTTTTGTCCTAAAATGTCCAAACATCTGTTGTGTGTGTGTGTGTGTGTGTGTGTGTGTGTGTGTGTGTGTGTGTGTAGAAATGAAACTTCCCTCTAAATTTGGGCAACATGGGGGGGGGGTTGAAAAATGCAAAGATTTTCATGATCTCACTTGACGAGAGGAAGAATTTGGGGGAGGGAATCATGTTTGTGTATAAGAATGAAATAAGCAAAATTTTTACATTCACAGGGATTGCACTTCTCTCTCTTAACAAAATCAACATCAGTTTTCTTAAAAATAAAGGATTCACATTTTATTTTTGTAAACTGGATCATAGTACTTTTATGAATGGTGCTCAGTGGAACTTCATTTGGTATTTTAGCTCTACTGTTACCCTCAACATTAATTGCTGAAACAATTAATTAAATACAAATGTAAAGTTATACTGGAGAGTTATTTAATGTATAGAAACAGCTGCAAACCTTAAGTACCTTTCCTATACATTTCTTATAAATTTCCTATAAATAGAGAAAACAGCAGTTTCCAAACTTTCATGAAAGTTGTGAATGCCTCTTTTTCACTTCAAATGGCTCACAGTTTTTCTTCTTGTTGTTGTTTGTTTCAAAGTTGCAGAGCTTCTCTTAAGGTTATGGAGTGGTCAAGTGAAGCGGAACAGGTTTTTTCCCCTTTCTTTTTTTGAATCAGGAAGCCTGGCTGAAGTTTCATTGAGAAAAAAGGCCATTCCTGGGTTTGATTGAAAAATAAATCTGCTGCTCTCAGTGAACCTTTGAAGTCCTGCAGCCCAGTAATTGTTTCACGACATTTGCAGCTTGAGGCAGCAAGAATGTTTGTGGTTGTTTTAAAGGCATCTGAGTGTGGATTCCATATGGTTTATTTTTTATTTGGGGGTTTTGTGTTTCCCCCTCCCTGCTCTAACTTTCCCCATTTGGAGCCTCAAGCCTTCATTTTTTGCCCTGTGCATTGTATGAGCTGCCTTTCTGTGAAAGGAGTGAACATAGCACAAAGATTCAAACATGCTTAATTCAGTCCAAATCCTAGATTGCCTGTTTGCATAACCATTGATTGTTTAAAAACTGTGTTCAGTCAATGCTACATTTGGAGTTTTGCTTCCTTAAGCATTTGCTAGCATAGATAAAAGGACTTTTCAAAGTTCTGTGCTGAATTGCTGATAGCTAAGTCCAAACCCCAACAAAGCTTATTCAGTTCTTTGGGGCCACTTGAGGAAAGCCTGTCAGGTTTTCATCATAGGATTCTTCTCTAAATATCTCATCTGTTTGATGCATTTTGCTGGACACACCCTTGACCTAGTTTTCTAGACCACAGGATGGTGGAGGTCTGGAAATATTTTTCCCCCTTTCAGCCTCATTGCCAGGATCAGACCATCTTCTGGTGAAGCCTAGATTAATGGTAGCTTTCCCTTTCTGCTGGGATGGTGGGCTATTAAATTAGTCTGCCTATGTAGACTTACGAATCTATTAGATTTCTGAGTCCTTTGGG
>CM034701.1:88964421-88977879 GCA_020142125.1 Phrynosoma platyrhinos | reverse complement strand
CCATTCTTAATCATCTTCTGATTTCCTGACTGCAGTCCCCATTTCTATTAACCATAGTTGCTGCAGTCCCTTGTATCTCCCTTTTTGTGGATGGGGATGTATATTGATAGCTTCCAATCTATTGCCCATTGTTTTGTTTTTCATATCTGTTGACATCTGTTGGTTAGCACTAGAGTTGACTCTGTCAATGTGGATTGCAGCAGTTCAATTAGAATATCATCTGTCCCTGGTGATTTGCTTTTTGCTATTTTTCCTATTGCTGTACAGTTATAGTGCTATGATTCTATTTAACTGCCATGGAATTGTCCTATGGAATCCTGTGATTTCTGGTTTAGGAGAAGGGAATTTCTAGTTCTCTATCAGAGAGATGGAGTGCCTCACCAAACTACAAAGTCCAAGATTCCATAGGATGCAGCCATAGCAGTTATAATGAAATCATAGTGCTACAATTGGATAGTGTGAAAGGGCCCTGAGTCTGCAGTGTACTAGCTCAAGCTGAAAGTGGGAGTTCATATAACTGAATGTTCCTTTATAAACACATAGATGAATCCCATCTTCCAAAGTAACTTACTGGTTTCTATAATAACTTAAGAAAAAGTCACTGGGCCTTGCCCCCTTTCTCCTCAGCTGGCCTAACCTAGGTGTAACACAAGGGCAGCAGCATGGAGGTTACAGGGGCTCCTGATGCCTTTAAGGTAGAATTTCAAAAGGTTATCTTTTTGTACTTTGACTCCCAGAATCCCTCTTGGAGCTGAAGTCCAATTGGTCAGTTTTGTTTCATCCCACAAATGAGTTTTTAAAATTTTTTAAAATATTTCCATCTTGAATATGAAGAAATTACAAATGCTAATACATTCTTATATCAAAATTGAAAAATGAAATGAAATTCTCAACCATCTATATGTGAAATTCAAGAGATATATCTACTGCTTGCTTGGATGGGACATGAGAAGCTAATCAGAAGGAAAGAGGTTGCAACAAACCTAATTCAGCCAAAAAAAGAAAAAAGAAAAGAAAAGAAAAAACAAAGAGCATCTAGTTGAATACATTTCAGCTCTAATTCATAGGTGAACTTTAATTCAGCACCAGCCTGATAGAATAACCACAGGAGCTAATAGCTAAACATTCAAAGTTTTGAGCTTCAATGGATGAGTCTGTGAATTTCAATTTCTTTCACCTTTTAAAAAAATTCTCAAATCTTTTTTCTTAATATTAATATTAAAAAATATTAATATTAATTTCACCTTAATATTAATGAAATTCCTACTAAACATCAATTAAAATAAAATTCTTACCCAGCTCTGGTTTCTGATGGTGTCACCAGTGTGCAAAATGAAGTGTTCAAGATTTGTAATTGAGTTTTGAAAAACAGGTAGTTTTCTTATCTTCCAGTTGGCCAGAGTAGCTTGGTTTATTTGATCCAGTTCCAACTGGACTTTAAGAGATTGGTTCATCACTAAACAACTCCAGAGCAAACCCCCTGTCCCATGTAGTAAAATTGAATCTTCTGAAGACAGCTGGTCTCCTCATCTGAAAACCAGGTTGTTATGCATAAAGTACTTTTGTACAACCATAATAACTTAATATGGCTGGGAGACAGTGTGTGTTTATTATATAATATATAAAATTAATAAATTGTAAATATAGACATTACTTCAAATAAACTACTCCACTGATGTCTTGAAAGGGGACTCATAAATTCTTTTGCAGGGGGCCTCCACATTTCTTGCTGTAGCCCTGCTTTCAGACTACATTTTTCTCAATGAAAATGGTTATATCAGAACCAGATGTTCTGTGTAAGCACAACAGAACACAGATTCCTTGAATGGAATCCCTGACATATTCCTTGTAGGTTACAAGGTGGTCCCAACATGAAACAAATGGCAAAATCAGCCCAAGGCCAGGAGAGTAAAAATATATAAGTAATTGTGACTGTGAAGAAAATCTGGGGAAGAATGAAGTTGGCTAATAGGAAGAAGTGTTGTTTCCATCTGTAGAACTATTTCAGCAATTGTTACCTTTAACAGTGGGAGAGAGTGAGTGCGAGAGTGTGCATTTTAAATATCTCTTCTCTTTGCCTGCAGTTGGGATTTCTGTCTATGGCAGTAAAACTGCAGCATGAGAAAGAGGCATGAGAGAAGATGCTTGCAGTGGAGGAACAACCTCATACATTTACTTTTCCACACAAGAAGAACAAGATAATTTGGCAGGTGCAGCTCCTGGGTGAGTTGAATTGTATTAAGGTGACATTTTGTATGGCTTCTATTCTAGGGGTTTTCTGGGTATCATAACAGGAACCAATGGTGGTTTTATTACAGTTGGCCCTCCATATCCATGGATTCTTTACCTGCAGATTCAACCATCCATGGCTTGAATATATATATTCAATATATAACCAAGGACTGGGACACTCTATGGTAATGAAAATAACATAATTCAAGACCAGGAAGGAATAAAAAGGTGTTGGATGCAATACAAAGAAGAATTATACAAAAGAGATGACAAAATGGACACATAGAATGAAGAGCCATATGAAGATGAACCTCAAATTCTAAAAAAGTGAAGTGGAAACTTCAATAAGAGAAATAGCGAAAAACAAATCACCAGCAACTGATGATATTCTAATTGAACTGCTCCAATCCACATTGACAGTCAACTCTAGTGCTAACCAACATATGCCAACAGATATGAAAAACAAAACACTGGTCAACAGATTGGAAGCTATCAATGTGCCTCCTTATATTTTGGTATCCATGGGGTATCCTGGAACTGAATTCCAAGGGCTCATTGTAGTTCCCATGCTATGTCATCTTCCACCATTGTATCTTCTTTATTTCTTTTCTCCTGCAAATGAGGCTTTCAAAGGCTATAAACAGAGGCAGCTAATGGCTCCCATGTTAGTGGGGTGGTGAAGCCACTCTGGATTAAGTCCAAATATTAAAACAGCTATCGAGACATTGAACCTGTTTTGAGACCTGTAATATATTCCTATGTGTGACAGCAGATTAGAAATTGTTTCTGTATGAAAAGAACCTAAAGGATTGTCATTAAATCAGTAGTGTCAACATGTATCTAAAATATTGCTCTTGTAGGGAAACTAACAAGTAAAAGTATTTTTAAAATGTAAATTCATTAGATACTTTATATAGGACTTGGTTTCCATACTGACTTTGTCGACGATAATTCTGACATTATTTATCCTCCAAAGTCTCACTCAGATTTATGGAATTATGTGTATTTCCCCCATTGTATTTGTTTGTTTGTTTGTTTGTTAGATTTATATCCTGCTTTTCTCCTGAAATGCAGGATATATTGTATTGTTTTTCAATATTGTAAGTCACCCTGAGTCCCAATTTTGGGAAAAGGGCAAGAGGAGGAGGAGGAGGAGGTGGAAGAGGAGGCTTGTACATTTGTTGTAGTAACTTTTTTTACAAAACTGTTAATTTTAATAACGTGGTTATTTTCTTCTTTTATTATATTCAAGGATACAATTGTTATTGCATGATTTGTTTTAATAATAAACTTTCAAAAAAAAAAAAACCCCACTAATGTGTGGATTTGACTGACTATCCATATATCAAGTCTTGTCCTTTTTGCACAATAGTTTAGAAAACAACATCCCTACTGTCTGACTCCCTCATGTGACCAGAAGTGTAGTGCAGCACAATGTTGGATTGGGACCTGTCAAATCCCCACTGAAGCCTGAATTTAACTGGCTAACCTTAGGCCAATCCCTCTCTAGACTGTCCTAATTCACAAGGATATTGAAGATAAAGTGAGAAGAACTGAGTCACTAGTAGAAAGGCAGTGTATAAATGTTGATTGAGAAAAATAAAATAAATATGCACAATCAGTTTGCATAAATTCATGCAAACCATTCTGTTTGCCTGGATAAATAGAAAAGAATACTGGATTAGCAATTACATAGAATTATAAGTATACAAGAATTACAAAACAATAGTAACTTGAATACAGTTTTTAGCATTCTTCTGTGACTAACTAGTAATAGACTAAACAATTCCCTAGAACAACAAATATCATAAAAACAGTTTTATCATTTAATGTTTAATTTAATTTAAATTACAAAAGCTAAGCTATTTTACAAATTCCTGTTTGAATTGACTAAAACGCTCTGCTAGTTGCTGTCAGATGAAGCAAGATTTGCTGTGCTCTGTATAGTCGTAATATACATCATATGTACCTCCATTATAGACATGCTGTTTCATTTATGAAGGCCAACAGAATTTAATTGCAAATCAATGCTGCAACAAAACCTAGGGGAGCACATTCCACTTTCCTTAGATGCAGCAATAAATTTAGTTGAACTCAAACAATACCCTGAATGCAAGCCTCAGATTACTTGTTCTAGGGTTACCTTCTTGCAATAATTGGGAATGCTTTATTTACAAGTACAATTTTTGAGGATGGCCACCTCAACATACTATTTTCCTGTTTGTTTTAAGGTGATATTACTCTACTACATTTCAAAGAAAGTAAAAAAAAATGAGCTAAGCTTTTGTTTCTTAACATATTGCATCAATTACTCTCAATCATAAATTGTAGAATCATCTAACATGCAAATCAGTTTCCCTCCCACAGTGGTGTATTGGATTTTCTTACAATAATAATGCAATACTGATCTCCACCATTTGGGTGCTTAAGGGTTTCCCCCCTACAGTTTCACACCCCACATTCATGCTACCAAGTATGTTTTTCATATTCTTCATAAGATATTTTGACAGGCAATGAGTTTCACAAAAATTGTGGTTGTTTTAGTTCTCTGCTGTAGGAACAGCACAAGAAGAGTCCTACTCAAATTATCAGACATGGTTTTACATGTCACATTTTCTTACATGGCTGTAGTATGTAAGAACATTTGGTATTCCATCTAGCAGAATGCAATGGATTAGTACTATGAGTTTATTGTAAACAATCAGTAATTAGTCTGGATGTAGTAAAATAAAAACAAAAAACAAAAAAGAGAAACAAATCACACCTCTCCCAAGTCTATTGTGTCAGGAAATTAATCAAAGATAAGACAACAGATGAATGAAAGAACCTAGACTCAGACCTTGTTTGCACTGGCCAGCCTACTCAGGGGGCAGACAGGAGTATCCTGGCCCTACAGCTGTCTCCATCCTCCATTTCCATGGTATGGTGGCTGTCTGAATGGGTGTCTTCTGCCACCAGCATGGTGGATTACTTCTGAGGTCAGAACACATGACAATTGCTGACCTAAGAATGAGTGACCAGTAGTGGTGATGGATGTGCCAGGCAGTCCAGAGGGACATCCAGGCAGACAACCACTGCACTGTGGGAACAGAGAACTCTGGGTCTTCCCAGAAGATCCAGAGCAACAGGTATGTTTTTAAAATGTCTTTAACCTTGTTTTGCCCTGTTTCTGGTGCAGGTGTCAGGATTACCCATGCCAGAACTGGGGTTTGGGCCATGTATCGTCTGAAGAGGACAACACCAGAACAAGGGGGAAATGGGCCTTTTGGCCCATGCACACAAGGCCTTGGTTACAGAAACCAATAAATATAGCTTCTATGCATGGGGCTTTTTAGACATTACTAGGGATGGGACATCATGAGGTGGTGGTTCCTTCTCAAATAAAGGGAACTAAGGAATCTGATTATAGGTGGTTCTTGGTTTCCACTAGAGTTTGGTTCCAGGACCTCCCCATCGGTACCACAGTCCTTGGACGCTCAAGTATCATTAAATACAATAGCGTAGCAAAATGGTTTTCCTTATATTAAATGGCAAAATCAATATTTTTTATATATATTTTCCTTGAACAAAATCACCTCAGAGAAAGGATAAGTGATGTAAAACGTATATAATATATAAAAGTGACTGTCATATCAAACTGAAGAGTTACTTAGAAAGATCAAGAGACAACCAAATACACAGGCCCATTGCTATTTGTTGGGTCAGCATTATGATTCCACTTTAACTGCCATGGTTATGTCCAATGGAATTCTGGAGTTTGTAGTTTGGTGAACCACCAAGGGCCTTTGCAGACTGCCAGAAATAGTGCAAATTTAGTCCACTTTAAGGGTTAGGGTTAGTGCTAGGGAATCATAGGAATTGTATTTTTTTCTGAGACATTGAGCCTTCGCTGTCAGAGAGATCTGGTGCCACAATAAAATACAGTTCCCATGATTCCCTAATCCTAACCCTAACCCTTAAAGTGGACTCAATTTGCACTATTTCTAGCAGTCTGCAAAGGCCCTAAATTTTATTGGTGAAAAATTCTGAATACCCTTCTGTAAACTGCAAATTCTAGGATCCCATAAGATAGAACTATGGCAAAGTGGAATCAAAGCACAATGACTGTATAGTGTGAAAGGGCCCCAAATGATTGTGAGGAAGGATTGTGAGCTCACTTCACTTCGGGTGCCGAAAACAAATTCATAGGCTTAGAATGTCCTCAAAGGCAACCTGTTCTTTAATTCTAAGTATGTTTTTGTACCTGACTCATTTTGGGGCAGAGGTACCTGAATATTGAGGCTCTAGGGAGGAAAAAAGATCAAATAAGACTGATACTTGCCCATCTCCATCTACAAATCTACAAAGCAAAGCTTTAGTCTGCCTTGTAGGATCTATTTTATGAAGTAGTATGTTCACGCTACTGTAATGTTCCATATTCCAGAAATGATACAGTTCACAGAGAGAGCACAGAGCTGTGGAAAAGATCCCTTTCAAATCATATCCATTTTAACTGGAATAGTTTAATTATGTTGTTGTACCATAGGATAAACTGACTACCCTCTAGTGTAAATCTGAAAAGTGGCAGGGGCTCCATTGTGGTTGGGCAAACTAGGAAATGCCAACGAAAGATGCACTATACCTCAACAAGACTAGACTCCATTTGTTTTGTATTTTCCATTCCCCCAATTTTTGCATTTCTTTGAATTAATTATTCTTCCTTAAACATCAAAAGAAAATGAGGGATATTTTTACTTTTAACATTTTGTATTATAACAATTATCCTATTGCTCCAATGACAGGGTTGCACACTTCTTAAGTTTGGGAGATTACAAAAGGAAATGCTGCTAATTATAGTCTGAAAGAAATTACAGTACTGGTTCTTTATTTTCATGGTCTTATTTACATCCACACAAACCAATCAGTCTGTGGGAATTTACTTAACACTATTGCTTGGGAGTCCATCTGGAATGTCCACTGTCTTGCTCATCAGGCTTGTTACGGCAGTGGTGAGCATTGCTTATTGGTCGGATCTGATTTCCAGAAAAGTAATGAACTGTAGTAAAGAGATTGGGCATAAGCACTCCAGATTTAGAACCCCAGATACAAATCACATTAAGTCTGTATGTAATTTCCAACTATTTCCAATACACTTGTATTCCATCTATAAAACTGAGAACAGCAGCACAACCTTTATTCTGCAAACCTCAATCATCCAGCTGTACAATCCTATCCATGTTTACCCAGAGTTAAATCCTAGCTATGTTCAAATGGGCTTACCTCTACATTTGGGAGCATAAAACCTAACACTATAGATGTCATTAAGACAGTAGACATGTAAACCCATATAATACATGGGTCAGCAAACCCATGTAAAATAACTCTCCTGTATATTCAAAAAAATTATTAGATAAATTAGGGTTGTATTCCATGGTGATTTTGAAAGTAATTAGTTACAAATACTGTTCCAAAACCACCAGGAATAGTTAGTTCCCAATGTAATTCCAAAGCAATAACATGTAACTTGCTATTCAAAGATAACTAAAATAGTTGCATTCAATTACTAAAATTATCAATTCTACAGGCAACTGAGCTGTCATACAAATTATGTGTAAGGGATGAGACCACCTTCTATAACTACCTAAAAAGTTACAGTTACACAACAGTGAGATAGTGAAGCTATCCCTCATTATGTTGCAGTGGTAAAGTAAATAGGTTATGCCTCACTTACTGAAAAAGACAATTAATTATAATTAATTAATCTTTTTTTGCAACCAGTGATTTACATGCTCAGGGAGATTACATATACAAATAGAAGTTCCAGGTGATTTTGGATATCTTAGTAAATCAGAGTATATTATTGGCTTTCCTATCTAAACATATAGAAAGAATATCTAGGAGTAGCTGTGTTGGCCGTATAGAAAATTTAGCTAGGAGTAATTGGAAAGAGTATGCACTGAAAGAGAAGAAACATTCAGTCAGGTAATGAACCACACAACCAAGACAATGAAGATCTCACTTATTTTCTTTTGGGAGCATAGATTTTTGAATCTTGTCAAGGTGCTATCATGTTGATTTGAAAGACAGATTCAGAACAACAGTCCAGAGCACAAATTTCCATTTTGTTACAGTGGGGCCAAATCAAGCCGGCAGAGCTACAGAACCTCTTTGTGTTATTTTACTGGAGGGTGGGTGTTTGTACAGCACAAAAAGCCCAAAGTGCATTCAGATCCTGTCTGGAGCCACCAGGTCCCTCCATTGTATAAATTGTAATAAGCAAGAGAGACATTTTTCGTTGATCTTTGAGGAAATGTAACTTGTTTGAAGGAAAACTGACAGGTTTATGTTAGGAGGGTAAGAACCAAAGCCTTTTGAGGAAGCTGTGAGTGCAGACGACAGCTGGAATCTGTGCTGGCTGACAGTTTTCTCTGGTGCCTTTTCCCTTTCCTCTTTCCCTCCCACCCCCATCAGCCATGCTATCTCCATATGTGAGAGAGTGCTAGTGTTGCTTCTGCTATAGGAATGTGGAGACACACTGCGGCTTTATCAAACAGGTCATATGAATTTCAACGGTAACACATGATCTTCCTTCCCTTTGAGGAACAAAGCTGCTGCTGCTGCGGCTGCTTCCCTGCATCTATTTTTAAGCTCCATGCCAGATTACATCACTACTTCCCTTACAATGATGTGAGACATTTCATCAGCAGAGTCTTTTAAAACACCAGATTTGTGAGGGGGGGGGGAAATTCACTCAGTCTTAAGAATAACTGTGGCTGCTGCTGGTGGAATCCATCTGCAATCTAAAGGTAGAAGGCACTTAATTTTGCAAATACCCGATATTGAGTCTTCCTAGGAAAAATGGCAGAGCATGCTGATATGTATAAGAAGCTGATAGGAAGCATCATTAAAATTTTGTTGGCATTCTCTCTCTTCACCCCCACCCTCCCATATGTGCATTTGTGTGTCAGTGTGTGTGTGTGTATGAGAGAAGGAGAGAGAGCAGGAGAGACTGCTGTCAGCTGTAAGTAATGGGATTAGACCATGAAATGAAGGAAGCTATTGCCAGAAGCTCCAAGGAAAGTGTTTGCCTATAATTAGTGTTCTGTATCTTGCTAGTCTTGGATTTTTTGTTGTTGTTGCTCAAGAAGGCTATTCAGAGTGTCCAAGTAAGCACCTGTTGCTACTGTTCTCCCAGAAGCTCCTTCACATCTTATTCACCAGTAAATGAAAAGAGTACAAGAAGAAACCCAAATTTCTACACTGTGTTTGTTTTGTTCCAACAAAACTAAATCATGATGATACCTCTATATTTATTTCATGAAAACCTGGGGGTAACTACAGATGTGCTTTGTACATGTTGTTCCTCTAGGACAGGAGTGGGGAAAGAGTGACACACATATGGCCCATGAATCCCACTTTTCCAGCTCCAAAAGCCACGTTGGTGACCCCCAGATGTCCTCCAATTCCCCATTTCAATATTCTTGGTGTCAATTTTGAGATATGTTTGACCTTCAAAACAGCCATACCTCCAAATTTATTTAAAATGCAGTGCTTTAGGTCACTCCCTGAGCCTTAATTCCCCACAAAGCATTTTTTTTTAAAAAAGACAAAAAGTGGCTGCAAAACTCCTGAGCTAAAAAAAAACTGACTAGTTTAGAGTGCAGGATGAATGGATTTAAAGTTCATTTGGTGATTGTATGGTAGTGTGGAAATTGTGGGTATGAAGGAACTATCACACAACCTCA
Organism: Phrynosoma platyrhinos; assembly: GCA_020142125.1. Taxonomy (NCBI): domain Eukaryota; kingdom Metazoa; phylum Chordata; class Lepidosauria; order Squamata; family Phrynosomatidae; genus Phrynosoma; species Phrynosoma platyrhinos. Next base: position 88,967,923 of record CM034701.1, on the reverse strand, counting down.
CATTCACATACTGCATGTAGGTATTCACCTCCATACTCAATGAAGTGAATAGGGATTATAAGCTGATATCCTATATCATACAGGGTACAGCATAATGGTCTTTCCTCTAACTTGGCAACTGCCACCTAGGCATGCAACCTTGCTTGAAGAGGCAGGTGTGTGCAGTAGCCAGGGGATGCTATTGCAAATTGGAGTTGTCCCTCTCCTGGATTTCAAGTGAATATATTGGAGGGTGGTGATTGCTCTTTTGTCCCAGGAGAAGATGAGTGGGGTAATGCTAGATCTTCATTGACTGTCTTCACTAACTGGAGTCATGAGCTGTCCAGTAATGCAGCTGAGGTCACTTTAGGATGAGTGGTTTGTCTTTGACAAGTCATGGATCGATCTCCCAGTAAATGGTACCCATGGTCCCTATGCACTTTATGCAGTTTTTGAATTGTTATTTTTTTGCCCATTCCAAGTTCATTACAGGAGCATAAAAGGTGTTTATATTATTCTTGACACAGCATTTAGTTATTGTACAACTTGCTGATACCTGTGTTGTTTCTCCTGTATTTCTTTACGTTGCTTATGTGCAAAAGAGCATAACTTTATCATCCTTGATTACTTATCATTTCACTTCTTTATCCTCTCTTTTCCTGGAACTTTGTAATGTGTTTTGCCAGTACCAACCTGTCCACTTCTAAAGTTCTGTTGTGGAAACTTCTTTCTTTGGAGACTATCACATGGGGGGAAAGCCAGTCTTTAAACCGGGATTAAAAAGGCATTTTACCAAGTCCTGAGATCACAGCAAAGATTTTCAGATACATCACAATTAGAGAGGACGTAGCCCAGGAAGAACCAGGAATGCTCCAGCAACAAACCATTCATGGGGATGCATTCCTGTTTCTTCCTGGGATATGTCCTCTCTAATAATGACATCATCTGAAAATCTTTGCCGTGATTTTGCGACTTTGCCAGGAAAATGCCTTTTTAATACCGGCTTTTTCCACATGTGATAAAATCCTTTGTTTCATTCATAACTGGCCAACTCAAGAGAAAGAACCTTCTCTCTGGGTACAGCAGCTTGATTTTTTATCCTGTCTAATCTGTCTGTCCCTTCCCTTTATTTCATTTTGTTTTGTTTTGTTTTGTCTTGTTTTATTCCTTTCCTCTCCTTTCCTATTTTGCTAATTGGTTAAAATGTGTCTATTCCAGGAACCATTTGCTCTCCTGGGCTGATGGGTATTTATGTGATGAGCCTTCATTTTTGGATTTTTTTTTTAAAAAAAAGCACCCTGTCAGTTCAGTTTCTTCCTTTTTAAAATAGTCTTGTTTTTCATTTTGTCCTGTTTCAATTTTCAATTAGCTTGTATTAAGTTTGTTGCAAGACAAGTATACAGCACAATAATAATGAAGAACCCTTTCCCACTCCCACTCTTAATCCAAACCTTAAGTTAGAAGCTAGTGATTTACTTTTTAATTTTTGTAAACTGCTCTGAATGATGCAAATAGATTGAAAGGGTGAAGTAAAGGTTTCCTAAAACAAATAAACATAAATTTGCTTATAATTGTTTTCATAATTTTTCTTGTAATATTAGATTATCAATGCACAGAAACGTTAAGACAGTCCCCCCCCCCCCCCCCCCCCCCCCAGAATGCCAAAAGTCAACAGGCAACTGGAAGGGGTGTGTGAGTGGGTGCGCAAACACATGCACACACACACTCACATGGAAATGAAGTGATAGGAAAATAAAGTTATCTAATGATAAGAAACTGGGAGAAGTTTATAGAGGAATAAATGGAGAAGTAATGCTTCATTATTTCTCTATTTCTTCCCCTATATATTTCTTCCATTTTGTTGGTGGCTTGGACACTAACTTTTTGCATCTTGAACAGAAGAGTTTCATTCAAGGAAAAAGTCTTTTCTTCACTGTGTAGATTGCATTATACAAAGTTTCTGTGAGGACACAACCTGCTACCACTTTAACAATGACTATTTCTTGGAAGAAAGTGGACAACTAATTAAGTAACTTCAGGAGAAAGAAGCTATAAATTACCAGGCACCAGAGGTCTGAAAGGAGGACTAGTAACTAACTAAATTGTGTATCATCTTGTTTTTCTCAGTAATATCATTTGTCAATTGTTTTTATGAAACCGATTGTAAAATTTCAAAGAAAATAATGATACATAACAATCCTTATTACAAAATGCTAGTGATTCTAAGCCAGTTTGCCCTTGTTGCAAGAGAGAGCAGCATTCAGACACAAGTGAAGGAAAGGAAGCTGCAAGTAGGCAAAGGGACACTGTAGCACTAGCAAATAAGAAGAAGAGAATGAGGGGTGGATGGATGGGTGGTGTTGGAAGAAGCTACAGATAAAATCCAAGGCCTCCAAGGACTGGTGGCAGCTGGAACCAGAAACCTGAAGGTGATCAACCCACTGTGGCCTCAGCTACCCTGAAGCAAGAGGAGGAAGAGCGTAGCACCACCTCCATCAGCTCCATAGCCTGGGGAACCTCAGTTCTCTCAATTCTCCAATAAATCCTTTGCCTAGGAGAGCAACTCCCAGACATCTCCTGACTAACCTGGATTGGAAGCCAAGGGGCATGTAACATGGGAGGGAGAAACGTTTGGGTGCAGGTCAAAAAGTGATGTCAGGCAGGTGTTTGTGGGAAGGGTGCAAGTTGTGAGTGGTAGAGACTGTGTGTTTCCCCTCTCTCTACAGGAGATCTTGCTGGGGAAAATGAACTCCCAGGGCCTGATTTCCCCCCCCCACCACCACCACCACCATGGCCTGAACCCTTTAACAGCCCTGCCCTGGACAGTTCCAATTTTACCACAAAAGTACAAATGTGTTTGTTTGTTTTTCTATCATAATATCTCATGGATTTAAACATATCTCTCATGCTGCTCTTTGAGAAAACAAGATGCCCAGGGGATGAAACCCAGCTCCTCTAGTGATCATCCACTATAGAGAAGACAGATGGAATAGCTTCTAAATATCCTGAAGGCACTAGATCTCATCTACTCTTGGAAGCTAAGTGGGGGTCAGACCTGGTTAGCACTTGGACAGGAGACCACCAAGGAATAGTAGTGTTGTAAGCTATATTTCATAGGAAGGAACTAGCAAAACCACCTCTGAGTACTCCTTGCCTAAGAAAATCTTATGAAATCTATGAGCTCACCATAACTCAAGAGGTGCCCTGTGGAAAAGCAGAAGACAAGACTTCTAGGACAGGGAGCTGTTTCCATCTCCTCCTGAGAGGTTTGGAAAGCTCGTCCCACAACTTTTCAGGACTACTTAAGACCTTCAGAGAAAGCAGACATAAGGAAGACCAGGCCAGGGAGCGCTTGCCATTGCCAACAGCTTCTTAAGATGCCTTCCATCAAAGTCTTTGAAAATGTTGTTCTATTAGTTCTTCAGGGTTGAGAGGGAGTTTAATATTCGGGTGCCTTAGCAGAAAGGTTGTATAAAATATAGGAAGGAAGGAAGGAAGGAAGGAAGGAAGGAAGGAAGGAAGG
>CM034701.1:88946830-88964315 GCA_020142125.1 Phrynosoma platyrhinos | reverse complement strand
ACACACACACACACACAAACACAGAGATACCACAGCATTTACCTCACTAAGACAGCTCTGAGAGGTGTCCACTGGTGGTGTACGTGTCAGAAGACACTATAATCTGTTCACCTTTTCCTTTAGGAAAATGAAGCATTATGTTCTCAGAGAAAACGGTTGTTGCAAATAATTTGAGGAAGGAACTCAGCAGTTATACATGACAGAACACTTTACTCCTCCTGGTTCCTTTCCAGTGATAAACATATTTATCTATCAGAGCCTTTTATGTTCAAGGGCACATTTCTCTTGACAGAAAAATGGCTATGTTCACTACAGTTGATGAAGGCAGACAGGACTGGATAGACAGGGGGCAGGGGGAACAGCTGAATGTTGTTTCTTCAATAGTTTTATCTCACTTAACACACTCGCAGGATATCTAGGAATTAAAGAAAGGAAATATTTACATACTAATTATATTTCTGTTTATTTAATTAAGTTACTATGTGGCCCTGGCACTCAGAAGTGGCTCTCTTAAGCTCTTCTTCTAATGTTGCAATTATGGCATTATGAAAAGAATTCAAGGAATAAAGAACTAGCAATCTGAGGACAGAAGAGGCAATTTGCACTGAGCCAAAGGCAAGCCATGGAACTGATTGCTATGCTGGAAGGATCATTTCTGTAAAAAGAGGTGGAAGATTGTATGGGGCAGAAGCCTTGGCAATGGTGGGAGGATGGGGGTGAGCAGTGAAGGGCTTCTCTCAGAAAATGTGTAGAAATCTCTCTCTAGCTATTAAACAGTTTACATTGGTCTGCATACAAGAAAGTATTTTCCAATTCATTCACATTGCCTTCTAAGATAGTAATTTTTATGTCAAAGATATTTATATTAGGAATCCCACAAAGCCACAAGCTACTTTCCATCGACGCAACCTGCATAGGTCCCTATATAAAGTTTCCACTAAAACATATGTAGTGCTTTATTTACAACTTGAAATTGGGCTGTTTATTTTCAACCGCTAGCTACTATTCCCTTCAAGAACCTTTTTCCCAGGCAGTGAGTTATAACAGTGAATGTACAGATTATGAAAAGAGAACTCTATGGTCACCAGAGTAATTTTATACAAAGTTGCCAGCCGATTTCCACCACAGATGGAATTCAGCTGCAAATTCACATTGCTGTCCAGGCTGGTGCTGAGATGGAATGGGGTGGCAACTTACCAAGACCTAATGCTGTTCACCTCCAGTTCTGGAGACTTCTGTAACCCTGTTCAGGAATTACATTTAGATATGAGTCAGAGGCTGATCCTGCCCTCAACATCTCCAACTTAGTCATTCCTGTTTCCAAACCTGAAAACAGGATGTAAAGGAAAACTCTACTCATATTCATCTGAGCATGTATAGAGTTCTCCATTCTACCAAGGATCCTGCTTCATACCAATCACCAACTGCACCGAGGGGATTCCATTTTTTATTCAAGAAACACATGCAGAAGCACCCTTATTGCACCAGACTCTTGTCTTGTGTCAATTATGAAAGGAAGCAGCAACATACCACTTTCAAAACCTTTCTTATTACTATTCTTTTTCACAATTGCACTGCTTAAAGAAAACACAAACCCAGGTATGATAAGTTCCACTCCAATTCCACCATTATAGCAGTCAATAACATGAGGGGGGCTGATTTTCCTCTTCTCCTTCTCTCACTCCCAATGTCAAAGCATGCTGCCTCCATGTCTGTTAGGTTATTTAAGCAGCCCTCAACATTCAGAGGGAGGTAAGGAGTGGGGTACCCCTGTGGAAAATTACTAACAGCCTTCCCCCCCACCAAACATGACTACTGCAGACTCCTTTCCTCAACCAGTCCTAGCTCATACCTCCCTTACCTGATTCCCATCACAATCCCTCAGCTTCAGTCTCAAGACTCTCCTGTCTCATCCACCTCTCAACCTTACTTCTTCTGCGCCACTTCTCACAATTTCCTATCCTGTGAAAACTGCCATCCCCATCCTCCAAATCCAAGCTTGGCAGACTGCCCCCTCCTGCTGGTCACCCCTCATTGCTTTGTTGCCAGCCTGGCTCCCCACCCCCACCATGGATATAGCCATGTCCTGGTTCACCAAACACCCACACAGGCTGGGTGGGAGGGAACTACCAACTGATAATGCAGGCAGAGGCAGTGAATTACAAGCAGCTAGAAAGCATCCTTGCCTGTGAAAATTCATTAAGAAAAAGGAATTGGTCACACAGTCCAAGTCAAGGGAGGCAACAGGAATCAAGGTCAACACAGTCCAAGGGTCAAAAAAGCTGGGAAGTCCGAAGTAGGAAATGCAGGAGTCTGGAAACAGGTATCAGGAACAGAAATGCTAGCCAGGAAACAGACAAGTTGCTTCCAGCACTCATCTTAGGCAAACTCAGCTCTTAAATAGCCTGACACCACCTGATTCTAACCAGGGCTGGCTTGTTGCTGCTTGGCCTGCAGCCTAACTGATTTGTTCTATCTTTTGTTGGATCCTTTTGTCCCTCCTCCTTGACTGAGGACTTAAGTCTTGCCCTTGTCCTGCTGGCTGAGGCTGCACTTCCACAGGATGAGCTGGCTGAGGCTCTTCAGCAGACTCTTCCTCCAGGTCCCAGTCCTGCAGCTCCTGGCCCATGATAAGCCAGGCCAGTGAGGAGGCCACAAGGGTTGTGGTCTCCTCTTCACCACCAACTCAGCTTCATTCCCTGGGAGGGAGCTGGGTGACAATGAAGCCACAAGAGGCATACTTGCCTCTCCTCAGCCTTTGCTGCCCCCTTCAGTCCTTCCCAGGGAGGGAATTGGGCAGTTGCAAAGCCGTGAGGGGTGTGCTTACCCCTTCACCACTGTGGGAAGAGGACCCCTTCTGCAGGGTGTAACCTGGTGTGGTTTGCACCCCCTGCACCCATTCAGTGCCCTCTCATCCACCTCAACCTCATTCCTTTTGCACCCTTTCTCCCCACAATCTCTTATTCTGCCAAAACAGTCCAAGTGCACAAACACACTGTAGTACTGGAATTGGTGTGCAGAGGCTTTTTGCACTTTAATAATTATGCTATAATAGCAATATTGAGAGCCGATTTGTGTGTTTTGCCTGTCAATTAAAAGGCCACTACAGTAACAGGGCAGCAGCAGGACGGACACAATGCTGCCTGCTAAGTACTGGCCAAAAATAATTTTATCCTCTTAAAATACCACTTTTTAGCCATGTGTAGTAAAATTCACTATTTCTAGCTGTTATTTGTGAGAGCTAAAATAGGACCTTCATTCTGCAGTTGTATCTCTGAATGTCAGATACTGAAAATAAACTGTACCTGTGGCAAGGAAAGGCAGTAGGTATTCCTGCTTATGAATGAATTTTTGGGGGGTTGGGGAGTGGGGAGCATCTGTCTCACTGCTATTGAAAAATGTTGCTGGACCTGACAGGCCCATGGTATTATTTAGCACTTCCCCTATCTTCCAGCAAGCCAGTATGTGCCCCCCCACACCATTCAGAAACCACTAATATCATATCACATTAATAGAGGATATTTTTATGTATTGATGGGTTTACACTGAAGAAAGATTTGGAGCCTCCAAATTATTAAACTACTATTATTAGTAGCAGCTTACCTCCTCCCCTGCCTTGATGATTGATGAAGATGATGATTCAGATAGAAAAACAACAGTCCTACATATACTAGACAGACTGAGCTTGTTATAGAGCCAGGTTCAGTGCTAAACCATTAAAAACTCATTTTCATAATATTGGAGATCTACCTGGTGGAAGGAAGCTTCAAATCTCAATTTTCTTCTCTTCAGACTGTGACTAGAATGATGTTACATTGTGATGTAGTGTCATTCAGAAGTGGATTTTGGGAAGGAAAATGGCAGCCTCCCCTGGACATCAGCCATTTTCCTTTTCATTCTTGAGCTGCCACAGAATGAGACTATAGATGCATCTGCACTCCAGAAATAATGTAGTTTCACAGTGCTTTAACTGCCATGGCTTAATACTATGGGATCTTGGGATTTGGAGTTGTTGTGGCACCAGAGCTCTTTGACAGAGAATGTTAAATATCTCACAAAAGTACAAATCCTAGAATTCATAACATTGAGCCATTGCAGTTAAAGCAGTGTCAAACTGCATTATTTCTGCAATAAAGATGAGCCTACATTACACTGGAACACCAGGCCAGAGATCATCCTGCATGAATAGAGTTCCTGGAAAAGCTCCAACACGCCTGAAACCAGGCTATCCAAAAAGAAACAACAAAAGCAAACACTACTTCTGCTGTCTAATGTAAGGGAGGGTGGAGGGCCCAAACTTCTCAGAGATTTTTTTTCCAATGAACTCTCCAGAAATGGACAAAGTATGCCATCATTACTACTGTCTTGTGAAAGGGTGGCAAAAACAGGGGCCAGTAGAATTCAGTTTCCCATTTCGAGAAGAGATAAGTACCTCACAGAATTGCTATGAAGGCTAATATTGCACATCAAGAGAGATAAAAAAATTATTTACAATCAGCCCTCCACATTTGTGGCTTTGTCTTTTTTGGATTTGATTATTTGCAGTTTTGATTAATATGTTCTCTCTAGGAATCTCTAGGTCCTTCATTGCAATTCTGCCAGAAACTGACCATACAGTTATGCTGGAGAACCTAGAAGTTCCTAGGAAAAAAACACTTCTTTAGGCATTTGTAGGTCCTCCAGCATCATTCTATGATCAACCTCTGGCAGATGTTGACCACAGAGTTGCACTGGAGGATCTGGAGATTCCAAGACAGGTGTTCTCCTAGGTCAAAAGAATAGTGTCTTTTTATTTGTGTTTTTCCACATTAATGGGGTCTTCACCCAGTAATGTCATGGGGGGGGGGTGCAGGCCAGATCGAGTAACGTCACGGGTGTGTGTGTGTGCAGGCCACACTGGGTGGTACCCCAGAAGGGGGGGTGACATCACAGAAGAGGGGGGGACACCCAGTCAGTCCACTGCCTCCTGGGGCCTTGGGCCCACTCTCCCTAATTGGTTCCTAAGGCAAAAGCAAATTTCCCATCACAGTGACATAGGGCCTTGGCAGACGACTAATAAAGTCGTCTCCGAGCCCTGGAAGAGGAGGGGCAGCTGCACGCGCGGCGCCCCTTCCTCCTCCCGAGGTTGCCCTTGGAGCTGCTGGCCCTCCACACGGCCGGCGCTCTCAGGGCAACCTCCTGCTGCAGCGACTGCACACGCTGCAGCGGAAGAGTCAGGGGAAGTGCGCCCGACGCGTTTAGGGCGCACTTTCCCTGACTTCTAAAAGGAGCGCCAATTTAGCGCTCCTTTTAGGGATGCTGACGGTGCACCGCGGTGTGGCTGCTGCGGTCCCACGGCGCACTGTCCCGCGGTGCATGGGAAGCTCTCGTCTGCTTCCCCCCATAAACGGATTTAATACCCAACAATGGACTTATCTTTTCCTGTCTCTGTCTATTGTCTTTTCCCTGAAACATCTTGAAAACTCAGAAGTGGACCAATGAAAACACATGGAGAATTAAAGCCACAACCATTACAGCCATCTGAAACCAAATATAAGAATCCTTTGCTTTGGCAATGCCTCTTTTTGCCTCTTTAAGGGGAAAAAAGTTGCATTGGTCTGTGGACTGAATATCCTCAGTTACTAGGCTGCCACATTTCCCTCCCTTTGGCCTTCAGGGAGCACAGTGGCACACAGGGAATCAGAAGCAAAGACATAAGTGTCTCTTGATTCTTCTGAGCCTGCGTTTAGCTCATTTTCCATTCTTTGCTAGTTTGAGCTTAACAGCTACATGGCTTGGGGATGAGTGTGCAGGATCATATCCCAGGGTTTCCCATTTATGTCCGTTTTGCCACCACCCAAGCTGACAGCTGCCCACTTGGCAAAGAATATGGCATCGAGAGTAGTAAGGGAAACTTCTTGTTCCAGCTGGCACTTCCTTATCTAACAGTTAGAGCTTTGTAAGTGTAGACAGCTGCAGTTTCAGAAATTGGCTCTGTCTGTATCAATTGGATTTGTGAAGTCAGTAAAAGGCCATGAGGCAGATTCATGGGATTTCCTGTTAGTATTAGTAAATGGAATGTATTGCAGCATTTTAAGGGAACAGAAGATACAGTTTATGACTTCTTACACAGAGCCTGTGGAAGACAGGGCACAAGGGGGGACTGAATGTGTAGGAGGGGTAGTTTCCTATGAAAATGTTGCTAAACTCTATTGGTATGAGGAACAAAGAGCTGCAGGTGAAATATGCTCACCAGTCAGCAGTGAGAGCTAACAATTGTTCAAACAGAAAAGACACCATATACATGATCCTTGCTGACTGGTGCCAGATCCTCCGCAACATTAGCAAATGGAAGTGGGAACAAAACTGCAATCCTAAGTCAGAGGGTGCAAATGTTGCTATTTAAAATTTATAGCTCCCAATATTCTACACCCAGTATTGTATACTGGTTGAGGCATTCTGGGAGTTGTAGCCCCAAAAGTAACTTTTCCAGACTCTGCTCATGAACTTTGCAAGTCTAACATTTGAGTAGTATTGCATAGGATCTGACTGAGATGGTGGAGGTTGGTGAAAAATGAGTTGTGTTTTTCCCCCCTAGTGTCCTGTCAGCTTCTCTCTGCTTGTTAAGCATTATGACTCTATCCTAAACCTCTTAGTTGTACTCCTTCATGGATCTAGTTTTATTACTGTATTATTCTACTAATTTATATTACACATTTCTCCCATGACAGGACTCAAGGCAGCTTATAATATGATGGCTTTTTCTGTTTCTCATTCCACAACTCTGTGAGATCAGATATTTATGAGAGATAATGATTAGTCCACTACACACTACATATATTAAAACAGGTGTCCTCACTGCTGCATATATTACAAAAAGGAATCTTCTCAGAGGAAGTTCTGAACTAAGGGAAACTGACTTTTGGTAAGCAGATATACTACTTTCACACATCTACAATGACACTGTAAAGTTCAAAAAGACCTGTATAACCTTATGCAGCCCTTTGAAAATTAATTCAAGGGATGGATTTGCATCTTTCTCAATCCTATTACATTCTGTCTCACTTCCAGTACTGTATAAATATGCTTTATACTTGAGACCTTAATATCAATCTGTAGTGCATCCAAAGAAGTGGATTTAAATCCATGAAAGCTTGTGCTGAATAAAAACTAGTTCATCCTAAAGGTGCTGCCTCATTTTCTTTCCTTCCCCCTTCCCTTCCCCCTTTTTATCATTGGTCCAGAGTTACCCAATGAGTTCCATGAGTACATGGGATTTAAAAACCCAGGCCTAGAATGTCCTTTTCAATAGCGCCTTTAGATGATCTAGCACTGTTCTAGAAACCTGGAGGACCTTCAAAAGTCTTTACTTTTTACTTTATTTATTTTTAAATTATTTTTATACTGGTCAGGTATGTAGTGGAGCAAAGTTCCAGAGAGTTAAGTTGCCCCTCCTATTTTCCATTTCTCTTTGTTAGGGATGCCAAGCACTGAACAACAAGTGAGGAGATATCATGGGGTCTGTTAATCTATCATGGTCAGATGGGATTGCGTAAATGAAGAAAAATTATGGATGTCTCTTAAAGAATTGGGTGTGCCAGAACATTTCACTGCCCTGATGCATAATTGGTACCCAGGAAAAGAGGCTACGATCAGTACAGAATGCAGAGAAATGAAATGATTTCCAATTGACAAGAGGGTCAGGCAAGGCTGCAGTTTATCACCCTATTTGTTTAATTTGTATGCTGAACATATCATATGTAAAGCAGCATTAGACTTGGAGAAAGGAGGCATGAAAATTGGAGGAAAGAACACCAACAATTTAAGACATGCAGATGACACCATGCTGCTACCAGAAAATAGCAAAGACTTGGAATAATTACTGAATAAAGTCAAGGAGGAAGTGCAATGGCAAGTTTACAAGTCAAGATGACAAAAACAAAAAATCATAACTACATATGATTTACATAAGTTTAAAGCAGATGATCAACACATTGAAATAGTTCATGATCATTCATACCTTGGCTCAGTCATTAAACATAATGGTGACTGCAGTCAAAACATAAGAAAAAGATTAGGACTTGGAAGGGCAACCATAAAGGAACTGGACAAGATCCCGAAGTGTAAAGATAAATAATTGAATACTAAAGTTAGGATTATCCATGCCATTGCATTTTCAATTTCTGTGTATGATTGTGAAAGCTGGATAGTGAAGAAAGCTTATACCAAAAAACAAAAAAACCCCAAAACCCTCATTTGAAATGTGGTGCTGAAGAAGAGTTCTGTAGATACAATGGGCTCCTAAAAAGACAAATAAATGGACCCTAGAACCTAAAGGTACCAGATCCTATCTGCTCTTGGAAGCTAAGCAGGGTCATTTCTGGTTAGTACTTGGATGGGAGACTGCCAATGAATAAGAAGTGTTATAGGTTATATTTCAGAGGAAGGAAATGGCAAAACCACCTCTAAGTATCCCTTTCCTAAGAGAACCCTATGAAATTCATGGGGTCACCATAATTCAATAGGCAACTTGAGGGCACACACACAGAGAGAAAGCAAATCAATCCTGAACTCTCCTTAGAAGCCAAGGTGACTAAACTGAGACTGTTGTACTTTGGACATATCATGGGAAGACATGAGAAAAAGTGCTTGGTAAGGTGGAAGGCAGTAGGAAAAGAGGTAGACCACAGTCAAGGAATAGACTCAGTCAAGGAAGCCGTGGCCCTGAATCTGTGGGACCTGAGCAGGACTGTTGATGACAGGGTACCTTGGAGTTTTCTCATTCATAGGTTCACCATAAGTTGAAGTCAACTTGATGGCAGTTACCACCACCAACACCACCACCACCACCACCACCAACAACAACATATGGGTATTTAATATGCTACAATGTTTTATCTGTGTTGGGGGGGGGAGATAGCTATTAACTCAGTTGCTAACATATATATTACCTTTTATATGAACAAGTAACATTCAAAACATAAAGAAAACAAGCAGAAAGATGCTGTTCCTTCCATTCTCTGCTTGTGGGCTTCTTTTTGGCCAATCTGCAGATGGAGAGTTGGATTAAAAAGCCCTTTGGTCTGATCCAACATGGTTCTTGTGTTCTTAAACCTCTCAACCTTTCTCCAAATCTCATTCCTTATAACTGGTAAACTGTATACTTGGTATATTCCCCTTTAAAGTCTTGCAGGCATATAAAACACATTTAAGTATCTGTCAATAGAAAGCTCAGCATTTTTATTCAGAAGTAAGTCTCAATACAGTCAACCCTCCATTCCCGGACCCCTGCCCCCCCTACAATAATGGAAAATTGTGTATATTCAAGCCCCATGGGGGTGTGTGGGAGATTGCCACAGGCATGCACCCCATTTTATGCCCCTCCATTCACCACCCATGAATAGGCGAGGGACGCGGATCTCATGTCTGCGAGAACGGAGGGGCAACTGTATGTTCAAAGAGTGTTAGTAATAGTATGCTAAAGAATGAAGGCTATAAAAGTATTGTTTAACAGCTTTTACTTCTTTTTGTTTTCAGGCTTCCAGCCATTTACCAAATGCAGAACTAGTCTTTACCAAAACTTTTCTCAATCCCAGTGGTTACTAATGGTTTACCCATAAAGGATGTGGCTAAATTCTACAGCAGTGAGACACACAGTTTCCCAATGTTGCATAATGCAGCAGTGCAAACTCATGCTTTGGGAATGCCAGATCTTGAACTTATTCACTTGAATGGCTCTTCATGCCTCCAAGGGTTTTCTTGTTTTTAGCATTTTGTTCTACTGAAGCCTTGCTGGATTGTATGAGTGCATATTGTATTTTGAATGCCCCCCCCCATCTCACTACTTGACTTACAGTTGGTGTGGGTCCTTCCTGCAAGCTGATTTGTCTCCAGATATCATGACAGGAAGAGATAACCTCATTTGGGGGAGACAGGAATACAGTGACAGATACTCAACCAGTTCCCAAGTCAAACTGATTAATCTAGTTGAGAGTTTGGGGAAAATCTTTCAGGCTTTTCAGCCCACTGAATTTTCTTCTGTTGGATCCCCAGCAGCACTATCAGTGAAATTGATAAGAGTCAAATTAGCTCCAGCAACTTCAGTCAGACAAAGGTAAAGGATCTGATCCTGGGGCCTCTTAGGAACAGAAAGGGCAGTGCATTTACTAGATCCAAAACCACCCCATCAATGGTAGCTTTGTTCCCACCAGGCTTTCCAGCAGTTTAGTTGAGATCCTGGAGGCTAACCATCTTGCCATGGAAGAGCTTCTCTCTCCCAGTGAAGCTGCACCCAGCCCCTTCCTCACTCATCTCATACTACTGAGCTCCTCTTGGAAAGTCATCCAAGGGACGTACAGTTGCACTATTAATTGGCATGCATTGCATTACATTTTTTTCTCCTGGCAAATAAATGCTCATATTTCTGCAGTCTTCCAGGTGAATGGTATAGTTTTACTCTAAACATTTAAGGAGTCATCCAAGGTACTGAAACTGTTTTGGGCTAATGTCCAGCTCCTTGGAGAGCTCCCTCAAAATTAAGACTTCCAGTCAAACCTCAGGGTGATTCACTGGCACAATGAGGTGGATGCCAACAGCTGCCAAGGCTTGAGCAGATGAAGTTCTTCCAAATGCATTATGTTCTTATGATGTTGCAATGAAAAATGTCACATTTGTGCATTGAGACAGTGGGTTGGCATGAAGCTAGTAGTCATATAATTGATGATACAAAGCTCTTTTCATACAGCTTAAGTTAAAACCTTCAGAAATGTTATCAAGTCTCATTTTATTATTATTTTGGCTGGCTTTTAAATCCTCAGGTTAAGCTTATGGAAGTCTTATTAATGAGATGTTTTTAAGTGATAGTGCTAAGGTGTCACCGAATGTCTTATTACTGGCTACCCCTGATAATTTGTCCATTCAGTGGTTTCTTTAATGAAAGACAATGATACATGTATTGAACATTTCAGCCTATTTAATTGTCATGGTTCTGAATCATGAAACCCTTGGGAGTGAATAGAAGAACTAGTAGTCTGAGTTTTAATAAAGAATTCTAAAGAACCCCATAAAACCGCATTCCCCAGAGTTATTTTAAACTTGGCTCAGATTGGTTATCTTGCAAACATGTTGACAAATAATTTGGACAAATACTTTGGAAGGTACGTTATCAAAAACATTCTCCTGCTCTTCTTTATCAAAGCTTTTCCCCTCCCTTCCCCCTTTGTGCATTCTTTCCTCCAATCCTTCTTTTCAAAATCTTCTAAAAAAACCCACTCTCCTAATCTGATATGGGGCTCAAAGAGAGCTCATATTAGGGGGTCTTTGTAAAACCAACAGCAACATTCTATTTCTCCAATTTGAAATAAATGAAATTGTACTTTATATTATATTTATATTACAGAAATGCAGGAATGGTGACATCCCTTGATTTGGATTCTTGCTATTTTACACATGCACTTTTGTCAGTCAAAATGTCCTGGTGTCTCTCTCTCTGGCTTTTCTTCTCAAACAAAGATTCAGGAAGGACTCATCCCACACTTTCTGCAAGTGCGTTGATGACTAAACAGGCCAATCTGAGATAAACAAGTCTGGTTGCAGAAAGCACAGCAGAAGGTCTCCTTGGGTGACAACCTGATGTAACAACCAATAATCACACACACACAAAAAAAACCCTCTTCTCTTTTGTGACTCACCTGCATCAAGAATAACTAGCATTGATATTAAATAGGTGTCTCTGCCACAGTGGGGCCATTTTGACTGTTTCACCCGGAACTTTGGATGTTCAGTATTTGATTTTCTCATATTTTCTGTTCACAGACAATCTGAACTAAAACCTTAAATTTAGCACATATGGATACAGACTATGGGCTGGTGAGAATTTCATTCAGTTTATTTTTGATCTTACAAAAAAATAATAATCACATATCTCTTCATAAATTTGTCAGAAAGAATTGGAGGTTGAAAATCAAATGAATTGAAAAGACAACAAAACTAGCAGATTGCTCCACTGATGCCCAGGGCTTTGAATGCTTAGCTTTTAAAAGCTTGAGTTCAAATTTCTATGCATTTGATTGTATTTATGCTGCTGAACTGAGATTTCTACCTCTTTTCTTTTCTAACAGGCTTCCCATATCCATGCTGGGAATAGCTGTAACTATTGAATTTGGCCTAACAGATGGCTCAGAATTTTATTCTGTTTGCTTACAATATGAACTTATCAAAATTAGCAAATGTCTTCATACAAACAAGGGAAAAAGCTGATATTTTTAAACAAATAATGTGGGAGAACACAGATTGATGTTTCCATTCAGTGCTGATGCAGCCATAGACTATTCACAATTCAGAACTTATTCCACTTGTAGAAGATAATGGCAAGCACTTCATTATGTGTAAAATATTATTTTCTGTCCAAAAAATCCTGTTTTCTGTATTTAGAAGCCATGTAAAAGTGTTGCACAGAATAAGGCCTGAGGTGTGATGATCCCCATCAGTCTAGAATTCTCCTCATAAGAGTTTCCTGACACTTAAGAAACATGTTTTTCAATCTTTTTTTTAGTATTAAAAATAATTTTGTCATTCCTACTGGGTTATCAGAAGAAATTTCAAATATTGTACATCTTCAGTGACATTGTGGGTGTGATTTTTAAGATGTTAAGTTGTATGTAATGCATAATTTTACAGTGGTGCAACCTTTCTTTTAAAACAGAGGTGTGCAACTACACTGGGTCTGGGAGACATTTTCCTGACTTCTAAAAACTGTATGGTCTGCCCCAAACCCCCAATTGATCCCCTCTAGAACCTGGACATGGCTGTAAGTCTATTTTTGAAGTCCTAGTTTTGAAAAATTGGCATTTTAAAATGTGAAAAAGTGCAACTGGAGCCTGAAACCTAACTAGAAAACTTGCAGGAATGGCAATTCACCTTTCTTTGGCCAGAAAAGGGGTTGCCTAGGGAATATGGAAAAGAGGAGGCCTGTGAAAACAGCTTTGGGAGCTGTATGCACCTTTTTGCCCACTCTTTTTTTTAATTTTTAAAATACTTTTATTAAGATAAAACAAACATAAACATAAACACAAAACACACCGTACATACAAATCACGTACAAACAGACAATTCAAAAAGCAAAAAATAGAAAAAAATACAAGAAACATTTAAATGATATAGACAACTAAAACAACTAAACATACTATCTTCCTAAGCATGTCAGAAGGATAAGAAAAACAATAAAATTCAATAACTACATTATGCCCCATCTATAGAACATCTCAGATGTTACTTACGTTGGCTAATAAGGTTTAATCTTAACAAAATCTGATTATTAAGCAAATGAAACAATATCTATCTAGGCCTCACTCTAAAAAGTTACCAATACATAATGTAATCCCAGCGTACTATCCTTTTTTTTTCCCTTTTTCATATCACAATAACTCAATATTGTTAGTCCACAAACGTTATACTTCATATCTTATTGTTAACTGCAATTTTTTCCATGTATTGATACCAGGGTTTCCACGTCCTATGGAAATCCGTTAATGTATTGAACCTTAATAAATGTGTTAATTTTTCCATTTCGTAAATTTCATAAACCTTATTTCTCCACTCCTCCAAAAGAGGGATATCTTTTTTTCTCCAATGTTTTGCATAAATCATTCTCGCTGCTGTTGTTAAGAAAAAAAGTAATTTCCTGTGTTCCTCATCCAACTCATCTGTAGTGTTACTTAACAGGTATATCTTTGGGTAGAAATAAACCTTTATAGACATAACATCCCTTATTTCAGTGTTGATTGTTCTCCAGAATTCCTTAGCCAATCTACATTTCCACCACGTATGCAGGTACAACCCAGTTTCATCCTCACATTTCCAATAATTCGAATTGCATTTATTAAACGTTTTGGATAGTCGTAATGGAGTTAAATACCAACGTTGCATTGACTTATATAATTTTTTTCTTAAATCCACATTGAGTGAATATTTAAGTCTTTTCTTCCAAATTTTTCCCCATACATCTAATTTAATTGTTTGGTTTAAATCTTGGGCCCATTTAATCATATAATCCTTTATACTATTTTCCTCAAGTTCCCAGCCTCTAATTGCCGTATAAAATTTAGATATCAATTTTATAGAGTCTCTGCAAATAATCTTCTTAAAATTTTTATTTGTGGGACCAATTTGATCTGAGTGGGAATTCAATTTGAAACGTTCCAATAACTGTCTATACATGAACCAATTTACCTTATGCCTTTCTTGTATCAATTTTTACTGTATTTTAAATACTAATTTTCCACCTTCCAATGTTGTCAAGTCACTATATTTAACCCAATTCCCATCACTGTATAAATCCTTTAACAAAATAGCTTCCGCCGGAGAGGCCCATAGAGGGATTTTAGGACACCATTTTTTACTATACTTTAACCATACCCTCCAGCAAGCTTTACAAATATAATGATTCTTGAAATTTCGGTCTGACGTAATTTTTCCATAAAATAAATAAGCATGGTAGCCAAATTGCCCACTCTTGTTTTTAAAAGTGAAGACTCTTTTCGTAAGAAAAGAAAACTTTCAAGAGAAGGGAGTTCTATGAAATAGCATCTTTATCAGTAAATATTTTGAGAATGAGGCAATAGTGACAAAACACTGCATCTACATAGGGAAGGAACCCACCTTCACCTTGTTGGTCAGGTCTCACTCTGTCAGTAGGACTGGAGCAATAGCTGCCATGAGAAGCTACAAAGCAAGTCACACCAATCTGGCTTCACTTGAGCACAGGGGCATGGACGTGAACAAAAAATGAACAAACCTCCTCATCCGTACCACTTGGTAAGTTGATTGCCTCCATCTGGCATCTCTCCATAGGGATAGGCACTGGTAAGTCTGGCTCTTCAACTGGGGGGGAGGTTAGTTGTAATAAACCTTGCTCCTATGGCTGTTGGAAACTCAGTCCTTGTGCTGGCTGCAGGTTCACCTCCTAAGGCTGCTGGCATTGCTGCAGCCCTGGCATGTCCCCTGGGCTCTCAGCCTCTCCATCAGAGCCTTCAGACTCAGAGGACAAGCCCAGATCTTGGAAGGAGGGCATGACAATCACCCATTGCCATCAGTCATTAGAATGCAGGAAAAGATTATTGCCAATATTTTGTATTGGTTACACACATATGTAACCAATGGCATCATTAGGCTCTGCAGGGGGAGCATGCCATACCAGGTGCAGAGTTTATCTTCATATCCATGCCCAAAGTGTGACCATAAGAGACAAATATGACAACCTTGGCAGCTCTTGTTCTGCAGGACCAACATCATGAGGTCCATGTCCTAAATGAAAATCATGCATTAAGTAACTAGAATAATCTTTTTAAAACTCAATTTTTAAAAAATCACATTTGAGTATTTTCTTATCAGGTATCTGAATTATTGGAGTCATATTTCATGAATTTTACTAATGATGTATTGTGTCAAGGATGTGTGTGTTTTAAGAGGAAAGGGCAAACATGAAAAAAAAATGGTGATAGAATTTTGAATTTTTTTAAACAACTAGTTAAACCTCTGGTTATAATTGGTTAAACTTCTGTTTTTGTTGTTGTTGTTAACTGCCATTAAGCTGATTTTGACTTATGGCAATCCTATGAATGAGAGACCTCCAAAACACTCTATCATCAATTCCTCTGCACAGGTCTTGCAGACTCAAGGGCATGTCTATCCATCTGGAATATGGCCTTCTTCTTTTTCTACTGCCTTCTACTTTACTAAGCAAAGTATAGCTCTTGGTTTTGTTATAACAGAGATTATGTATGTGTGTGAGAGAGAGAGAGGGAGGGAGGGAGGAGTGCTGAAAGGGAAAGAAAAATCTATAGTCTTTTCACCATAGTCTTTACCATTACCTCTAATCCTTCTTGTGGAAGTTGACAGTTAAACATCTGATGATCTTTTATCCAATGAAGTGTGCTTTTCAAGAAAAACTTGGAAAATATGATTAGGGAAGCTTTTTTGCTACTTATTTCCTCTGACTTAGTGCAGCCTTTGGCTGTTTCCTGAACAAAATGCTTCAGCTAAGTAGCCTCCCCACCCCCATCCTGATCAGCATGTCTCAACACTTTCCTCTCAGCCATCATGTAGGTCTCATAGCATTGTTGATTCTCATTCTACATCTGCTGGGATGTAAATTACTCCAGTCACCCCTTTCCCTCCCCTCTCTTCATGTACTTTCAAGGGGGTTTAATCTGTAAAGGGGGACCTACTTCAAAGCCCTCTACAGCAGCTCATTTCTTGAAGGAGAGAAGGCCAATAAAACAAATTAGATTTTTATCTCATTGTCTCTGTAGGAATGAAGTATAATAATAATTATTTCAGGCAAATACATGTCGGAGATGGTAATTAAGATCCCTATCATGCCTTTATAGACAAGTAGATTCTAAAATAAGCACTAGTAATAGGATTAAACATTATTGTGGTATCCTCTCCTTTCCAAAGTGCCCTGGAAATTTGAATATAGAGAGTTGTTCAAAAGTGATGGGGGGAGGGGAGGAAATTTATGAGGAGGTATCAATGTGATTATTTCAGCTCTTATGCTTCTGGATCCTTCTATCTCTTAATCTGCATTGGGGAAATTTGTGTGAATGCTGAAGACAGCAGCTGCCTAGTAGGGAGGGGGCTCCAAGTTTTTATTCCTTCGCATAACAGTCATAGAGGAACCTGTTAAGGCTAACCTTTGGCCTGTCCAGAGATTATGTAATCATACAATGGGAACTCTAAGTCAAGGCAAGCACAGTGCACCACTAAATGAGAAGTAGGTCTGGTTGGCAATGGTGCAAACTTCTCAAAAAACATTTGTTACAACAATTTGGACTAATAAGTTTGTTGACAGCTGTGGTATTGACCCTGGTTGTGCTGTTGGAACATTATGCAAAGATGAGATATAGGAATCAGTCCTTCCTTCTTATGTCTCTCTCTCTCCCTCCCCTTCCCCTTTCTTTTTGTATAGTAAAGCATAACCTTTTGTGGCTGCTATATTTCAATTCAAGATACTCCTGCATTTCTAAATCAGCAAATGAATAAATGCTTGATTCTTGTGCAAGTAATGCCAACTGGATCAAATCAAATATGTCTTTGAAGCTGTAGCTAATGCATTCCAGAAGAAAAAGAAAGCCGGCATGTCCAGATTTGTTTTCACCAACATGTCTCTTCTGTATTGTGTTCTGTTGTATTGTATTGCATTATATTATGTTGTGTTTGCTTATTTATATCCCACTTTTCCTCCAAAGCAACTTATAAAATACAAAGAGACAGAATTAAAACATATAAAAGCAAACAAAACCTTATTTTTAAAATACAGTTGAACTGTATATAGAATTAAAAACCATTTAAAACATATCCATTAAAAGATAAAAGAGTTTAAAAAGTACAGCATACTAATTAAGCCCTTGTTAAACAATCTATTTCTAAAAGGCCTGTTGAATAAAGAAGTCTTCACCTGCTGATGGAAACAAAAGGGGGTTGCAGACTGCCAGAAATAGTGCAA
>CM034701.1:88928908-88946730 GCA_020142125.1 Phrynosoma platyrhinos | reverse complement strand
GGGCACCACAATTCAAAAAGAATGTGGACAAACTGGAGTGTGTCCAGACGAGAGAGACCAAAAGGGTGAAAGGTCTGGAAATGAGGAGCCTTATGAGGAGTGACTTAGGGAGGTGGATATGTTTAGTCTGGAGAAGAGATGGTTAATAGGTGATATGATAGCCCTGTTTAAATATTTGAAAGGATGTCATAATGGGGATGGAGCAAGTTTATGTTCTAAAGCTCCAGAGAATAGGATCTGGAGCAATGAATTCAAACTACCAGAAAAGAGATTCCACCTCAACATTAGGAAGAAGATTTTGACTGTAAGAGCTGTTCAGCCTCAGAGAGTGGTGGAGTTTCTTTTAGAGGTTTTTAAACAGAGGCTGGATGGCCTCTTTGATTGTGCTTTGATTGTGTATTCCTGCATGTCAGGGGCTAACACTTGATAGTCCTTGTGGTTTCTACCAACTCTATGATTCTATGAAATACAACAGGATAGTAAAATGGTGTCACTTTTATAAAGTGACAAAATCAAAGTTTGCTTTTTGGAATTTATACATCTTTTGAATATTTTCAAGCTGTGGATGCTTGAATCCATGGATAACGAATCCATGGATAGGGAGGGCCGACTGTATACAGTCCTCCAGATGCTGATGTCCTTGTGTCAAAGAGTACTGTCTATGATACATATTATAGATTTATGATGGTGCTAGTCTTTGCATTATGGTAACTCGTGATTAAATGATTGCTGAAAAAAACTATTACTGTACACTAGTAGTGTTCCTGGTCTACTGATTTCCTTGAGCTGATATCCAGGGGTTCTTTCTCACTACACAATTATAGTGCTATGATTCCACTTTAACAGCCAAAGTGCCATCCTATGGAAATCTGGGATTTGGAGTTTAGGGAGAGGAATTTAAAGTTGTTAATCAGAGAGCTCTAGTGCCTTACCAAACTAACTATTCAGTATTTTGAGATATCAATGTTCTGACTGACTATTCAGTTGGAGACCCCTAGAGCTTCTCCTATGTGTGAACTCTGAGCATCAAGATCTAGAATGTGTACATAGTTATATATTTCTGCATTGGGATGCAAGAAGATAGTAACTTTAAAAATAGAAATCTTGCATCATTGTGGACACTGGTGTTATAACAGAGCCCTAAAGGATAACAAAAAATTTGTTACAAAAACCCTTCTGTGATTTCTTTGTTTTTTGAGATTTTATTTATTTATTTATTTAAGCCATCATGCTAGCAAGGAAGATATCAGAGTTCTCATGACTTTAAAGCCTCCCCTCACCCTGGTTTTCTTTCTGCATGTATAAATAGTATATAACAACATAACTGTTTATGGCAAGCAAGGGTCAAACTGCATGGCTTCTCTCCATGTAAAGAGCCAAGACAAGGCTGTTTTGTGAAAGGAAAATGGGGATTGGCTGAAGGGAGGGGAGGGAGCATAGGCTACTGTCACTGGCTGCTTTGCTTTAAATTTCATTCAGTGAGGTACTTGCTTGGGAAATTTATGAGGTAGCCCGTAGTAGCAGTTGGAAGAGCACAAAACCTGGACCTCCTCTGTGTCAGCCAGTTAAGCACGTCTCTCCTTTTGCAGTTTTTCTCTACTTTCCAAGACAATATTTGCTTTGGTCTCAGTTCTTAAATTCTCATGGTTCTTTCATAGCAGCCTAATGATGAGCAAGGGTTGGTTGCACAAATCTTGGGTAAGTTGCCACATTGGACTCTCAGAGTTTGTATCATGAGTAATAATACAAATATCTTGTCAACAGAAATTCACAGCATATTAAGCCACCTAAAAACTTTGGGGCAGAGTATTTCTTCTAAGTAAGGCCACTGAATTCAAGAGGAATTTATTTTACAGTGACTGTGAACAGTGACAATTACAAGTGTTGCTTCAGATGGTGCATTTCAGAGAGGGAAAGTATGCACCCTTGTGTGTATACATGTTGTGAAACTGTGACTGGCCATGATTTCAATAATGTCTGCACAAACCATGGGGGTGCAGTGAAACATATCCATGTGTAGCCATTGCATGTGTTCATTCGTTAGGTGTACATAGCTGATGTTACATTTATTACCATCCTGAACAACATATGACAATATAAAGGAGCTAAGGAAGACTGTATGTAGAGCAAATGAAAATATAAAGAAAGCAATAAAAACATTTGAAAATAATAAATTATTGTTGTAAATTAGATGCTATAGGCACACTGTCCAACATTTAACCAATCAAGGCCTAAATCCAATGTGGCACTTGTGGTAGCATCAGGATTTTGGTTTCTCAGCCGAGTGGTGCATCTGTTTGGGGAAGGACTGAAGGAAGTGCAAATGCCTTGAAAACAATTAATCTTTATAAATTCCCCCTCCTTCTCTTCACTAATAATGTACTCAGATAATCTGTAAAGAGAACTATGGAATAACAACTGACACTATTGCGAATAAGAGAGAGAGATCTACAGTTGGGGAAAATCCAAAGTCTTCTGAGGTAGAAAAATATGTTTGGTGGGAGCTTTAAGAGATCAACCTCCCCACAAGCAGCACAGTGAGGGCTGAGCATGCTCAGTGGTCATAGGATGCTACATGTTTATTGGAGGGAGCAGTAGGGATATGTCTCGTTGCATGTGTCCTACATGATTTCAACATAATTCAGCATGTCCTGTCATCTACTGTGGTCACTGTGTCAAAAGCCAATGAGAAATCTAACGTGTGTGTGTGTGTGTGTGTGTGTGTATAACCATGTTAGTCTGCTACAATGAAATCATCATGTGGCATATTTTATTTAGTATAAGATTTTTTTAGGCTGCAGCCTACTTCATCAGATGAAACTGAGAACCCCAGTGCCATCATATTGTACACCAGGGCTATTCTTTGTTCCAAAACAAGGCTGTATATTTACAGTCTATCCCATTTCCCATTATCACAAAGTCATGATTCTTAATTATTTTGTTTGATCTTGAAACATTTGCATGTTTCAGTTACTATTTCTGAAGAAGGTGATTTATTTTATATTCCACTGCAAGTTTACTCTTCTATATTGTGGAACTATATTTATACATGGCATATTTTATTTTACATTATTAATTTAAACATTTAAATCCCCCCTATATCTGAGGATAAACCAGTGAAATAGTTAATTCTCTAGTCCAAGAGAATTTTGAATCATTATTACGAATCATTATTACGATACTCTAATTTGGCATAACCAAATGAGGCTGCTCATTCTTTCCTCAGGAGACAGTGCCATAGTCCAATAAGCCTTGCTCAAAATTGCTATTCAGTCTAAATGGTCTTTGTTCTGGGCCATCCTGCTACTCTTCATTGGGTTTCTCTCATTAATTCTTCTTGCTTCTCAGGAAGTGATTAGAACTTCCCGGATTAGTAATGGTCTGCTTCTGTGTGTGCAGCATAGAAATCACTTTGCTTTCACAGACAATAATGATATTGAAAAATCTTGTAGTGTTGTAGACATTTTGGAGGAGTGTTTGTGTGTGTGTGTGTGTGTGTGAGAGAGAGAGAGAGAGAGACCCTTTCCCAATTATCAGTTTTCCTTCATTAATTAATTATCATTTATTTTCCAGGCTTGAATTCTTTAAAAAGAAAGAATAGTGAAGTTCAAAGTTCAAAGCTACTCCCTAAAAATGGGTCTGAAGTCTGAATCCTTTTTCGCTTCAAATCTCACCAACAAGATTTGGTTTGGGTTTAAAGACTATTGTTCAGGCATCCAAGACCTTATGGATGCAACTGTAAAAATAATGGGCTCATCTGCACAGACAACAGAGCATATTATGACACTATTCCTCAATTTTACATCTTGGATTGTGGCAAGGGAGAAAATCATGCTTGAAAAAAAAAATGGGCAGGAGAATAATAATTGAATTGTACCCACTGTTACCTTTTTGCTCATAGAAGGTTGTAATCCACTTACTTATGATGTGAGGAGTGCAGAAGCTGTGGATGAAAGATAGGTTCATTTCCTTAATCTACACAAAAGCTTCAGCAAGATAATATTATGTAATTATCTTGTATATATCAACATTAAGAGGGTTAAGGGGAAATTTTCCAAGGAGATAATGTAATGATACAATATATTAAAGTGTATTTTGTTTATCCTTATTTTTATTGGAATTGGAACTTTATTAATAAACATTATTTAAAAAAAAAAGCTTCAGCAAGAGAATGAAGAGAATATCACTGGATACAACCCCCTAAATATAAATGCATGTTTTGGAGAAGAGTTGCTTGGAAGGCTAATTTTCTGTATTTAGGGAGTTTTTTCCCCCAGGGGAATAGGACGTGGTGGCTCAAGTGGTTAAGACAATGACTCTGTTGATTGCAAGATCAGCAGGTTGGCAGTTTGAGGCCCAGGTGCCGCATGATGGGGTGAGCTAACCTAGCAGTTCGAAAGCATGCAAATGCAAGTAGATAAATAGGTACCACTTTGGTGGGAAGTTAAACAGCGTTCTGTGCAATCATGCTGACCATATGATCACAGAGTAGTCTCTGACAATTCTGTCTCTTTTGCTTAGTAATGGAGATGAGCACCACCCCCTATTGTCGGACACGACTTGACAACCTTGTCAACATGGAATACCTTTACCTTTACCTTTTCCCCATGGGAGCATCCAAATATTTGGTTCTCACTTTGAATCGCTGAGTTGTCCCATTCACGGGCATTTATATGACAAGTTTGAGTTCCAAGTTCTATATACTTTCTCCTTTACTAATTATTCAATATAGTGTATCTATATGTCTTTTAAAAATCTGCCTGTAAAATAGATGGAATTTGGCAAGTCTGATGTAAGAGTGAATAGCATGCCTAAAACTTCATGAGAATTGGATGGAAAACACAATGTTGAAGCAGCAGAAAAGCAGCTAGATCCCTGTGTGAGCCAGATTACACATCAATGGATGCCAAAGTTCCACAGCATATTGTGTGTGAGCACATGCTAGCTGCATGTAGAAACAGTTTAGTGCCAGAATCCTGATATTGTCTTCTTTTTTAAGTGTAAATTTTAAATGATGGATTTTAAATGACTAGATCTACTTGAGAGTAACTGAGATTCCAGTTATGTTGTTACACATTCTTTGATAGTGGATAACTATTTGTCAGAATAGTATACCAGTATACCAGTTTATTCATTGGGATTTCAGAAATAGTCACTGTGCATTCCCCAATGTACAGTGGGACAATAAGTAGGTGCACTGTCAGATATGTAATTCATTGTGTAATGTTGGTGTTCATCCAAAGGATGATGAAATGCAACCATTGTGTAACTATGGAGTTTATCACACAGGGGAAATCCCATGCGAAAATGGGGCTTTAAATTAGAAAACAACCCGCAAAAGTGGTCATGATTTCACACGATGTCGCTGTTAAACTGATGTTAAAAGGAGGTTAATCCGAACAAAAACCCCTCATTTACGCTTCTTTTTACTTTCGGAAAAAAACGAAAGTAAAAATGAGGGGTTTTCGTTCGGATTAACCACCCTGTTAACAGCGCTTTCACATTTCACACAGAGCAGAACGGGAGAAATCTCATTCATTAAAAGCTTCCACTTTTGCTGTTTTTTGGTTTTTTTTTTTTTTTTTACTTTAAAGAGCAATTTTGCACGGGGCTCTCCGTGTG
This sequence comes from Phrynosoma platyrhinos, assembly GCA_020142125.1. NCBI lineage: Eukaryota > Metazoa > Chordata > Lepidosauria > Squamata > Phrynosomatidae > Phrynosoma > Phrynosoma platyrhinos. Next base: position 88,941,108 of record CM034701.1, on the reverse strand, counting down.
ATGAACTCCTATGTGAGTGTAGATTTATGCTACCTAAGGATAACAAAAGATCTAAGAATCTTGGCCAAATTATGATAGAATTTTCACAATAAATATTGACTATCAATACTCTATCCTTAATTAGCGTCTTTTACATTATTTCATGTCTGAATTGCTGCCAGCCTTCTTTTAAGCCCTATTTGGGCATTGTGCTCCTGGGTTTTATAAACAACTTAGTTTTCTTAGCATGAGCTCACCCTCTCCTCCACTTCTGGCTCTATGTCACCAGCCATGTGCTGAGGGGTGAACATCTGTACTGGGAACTGTTTTTTAGCTGGGTAGGCTCCCTACCTAAACAGTATCTAAATCATGCAGGCTATGCTGACTTGTGAATTCTCAACCTTATGGTGCAAAAACCAGTAACTAATATAATGAGGCTTCATCTTTTAGGAGAGTATTGCTTTGCTTTTAAAGTGCCTTATCCGATACAGGATAAAAGTATTTAATTTTAAAACTAGGTGCTATTGCACTTCCAGTGGTCAGGAGAATGCAACCCATGTGCAGCCCGGAATCCAGTAATACTTATCCACCAGCTTTTCAAAAACAGCAAAATCTCATTTTTAAAAGCCACTGGATAGCGAGGCTGGGATCCGGGCTGCATATGGGTTGCATTTGCCTTGCCGCCAGCAAGTACGATAATATAGAGTTTTAAACTTACATATGCCTTTATCCCATTAGGGATAAGGTGCTTTAAAAGCAATGTGATAATCTCCTTAGTTTTCAAAAGTTGCTTTTTTAGACTAGGGCACTGAAAATTCACAGTCCAGGGAATAAAAAAAGAGAATGGAAAAATGTCCTTTGGTGGATGAGCCAAAGTCTTATCCAGTCTAGTATCCTGTTTGAGGCCAGGCAAGCCAAACATTTCTAGGAAGTTCATACAATACAGCATAAAAATAGTGGCCTTCTTTGTTGTGTGTCTTTCCACACCCCAAACTGATACTCATTGTTATAACGCATCTGAATATGAAGGTTCAGTTTAGCAAACACTTGACTAATTGTTCCTTGTGCTTTTAATTAATTTTATATTTTGTGAATTTCATTTTGTTGGATCTCTGGCCCATAATAAAGAATGGAATTGAATTGACTTTAACAAACACAACAGTAAGATCCATCCACATTATGGGTGGGGCAGGAGTTTGTCAGAGCTTTAGGATGTATTTCTTAAAAGTGGGGCTTTCAGGGGATGAAAAGGAAGTTAAGAGGAAATGAGAGTCATCTCATGTTATACTCTGGACTGAGAATTGGTTAGGCAGCCTGAGGCAGTCAAGTCCTCCTTCCACTATATTTGAGGGCAGCAGGCTAGTTTGGGGAATGAAAAGCTAGTCAAGTGATACATCCTCCAGCACCTCACCACCACTTACTCCCAGCCCCAGAAAGCGCTGCCTGAGAATGCCACCTCATCCTTTCTCATGGTTGGGGGAGTTCTAGGGGCTTGGACTGTGGCTTTTTTATTCTGCCCACTTTGCTTGAGCTACAAAATTCATTTCCACTTCCTGCTCTCCCCTACACACACTTCTGTATATTCCAAAGCATGAAAAACTGTTTTATAAAACCCTGCCATAACATTTGTGACAGACTTGATTTTAAAAACTTGCCAAAATAAATGGAAATAAAAGTGGCTACCTGGATACAACAGTGGTACAAGATGACTCCTCTCTCTCTCTCTCTCACACACACAAACATTCTTTATGCATAAAAAAATCAAATAATTGTTTCACCACATTTGGATACGAGGGAATATTGGGTTTGAATATATGGAATGGTGCAGTGGTTTTATCACCTCTGAAATTAAGCAGGAGATATTTTTCAGGCTCCATGGCTTTCTTTAGTTGTACATAAGTGTTAGGAATATGCATACATCACTGGGGGGGGGGGAATACTATGTTAACAGGTACCACCCCAACAGATTTCCCCTGTCTACCTCAATCTTGATCTGAAAGGACCACCTGTAGGGTAAAATGTTAGCTTGATATCCATGGTCCATTCGTTTCTTGGCCACTCTGATGAGCCCGCCAATTAGTGCCAACTGTGGTGGTAGATTCTGTGATTGGACACATGTTCATTGGAAAGGAGACTGAGATACCCAATTCATTTCACATAGTGCACAATGAGTTCTTTGCTCTACGCTATACAAGTGAGGATTGTTGAAAGCTTTCTTCACTGTTAGCCTCTGTACGCTTACTGAGTGTAAATAAAAGGGAAATTGGTGTTATTGCAAAGACAAATTAGCACCAGAACTGAGCTGTATTTTTAAAAATGTGCTGCTAATTGTGTCCAATTTATGCTGCAAGTCTCGCTCAAATGCAAAAGCACAAAACCAATGGAAGGTGCCAAGGCAAGCTTGCACTTTTTTTCTTCTTAGCAAATTATCTATCTAGTTTCACACTACAGTAAGTGCCAAAGGGTTGCAATAAGAGCTTTATCTGGGGTAATCAAATTAGCCCTGCATGTTAGTAAATGGACAAATTCACAATGGCTTTGCTTTGCCATAGACTACATGGGCTGTCCTGGAAAAGTGTTTTAAAGATTTCACTTTTCAGTTTTTGATGTGGTTCACTCCAAATCTTTCTCTAGATTTTAATATACACAAGGCTGATGAAATGGAAGAAATAGAGGCAAGATTGTAATTGGATTCCATTTCCACAGAAGCATGGATTAAGCTTTGCAGATGTGTCTAAATCTTTTAAGCCAAGCCTCAGTCCAACAGTCAGGACGTTATAAAAATTGAAGGAGTGGATTTATTGTCATTTTACTCAGTAGGTTTCCCCCTGACATTTCTTTCTTAGATTTCAGCCATTACTGCACCTATAAAATAATTGAGTGCCTCCCAACTCATTTGAAATCAGCATAGGTTATGTGTGTGAGAGTGTATGTGTTTGTAAATATATACATACATGTATGTATTTGGATTACATCTTTTGTAATAGTGTGGAGAGTGTGGAAAGTCATAGTAGGTCAACATAGGTAACAAAACTATCCTAGAATAAAATCATCTTCTTCAAATAGTTGAGGATTCTGTATCTTCTGGCCAAACATTAATACAAATGCAACTTACTACACATGGGCTAAGGTATTTTGCTACCTGAGACAAAACAGGGAATGGAGACACCTACTCAGTCAAGGAATATATCACACAAGACAACTAAGTTATTTTAATATATGAAACAGTAAATCCCATAATCATCTCTCCTTATCCCTGTTAGTAAAAAATAAAGCAATAACAAAGGAAAATTTGCCACATTTTTATGACACCTCTGATTGTTCAAAATGTCAAACCCACTCTGCCTAATAGCAGAGCTGGACCTATAGCATGCATAGACCAAATCCTATTGTTACTTATGCAAAAGTAGTTTGTACTCAATAGATTATTGAATCAGTGGGGTTTGCCTACATGTTGATTTACCATTCAGCAATTGATTCAATGGATTGGGTCTAGTTGGGACTATCCAACAAGATTCCAAACATATGGCTGCTAAACTGATTGTCTATAACTGCCATAAAAAATTCATATCCAAGTCCATTCTGGACTTGCAGCTCTGAAATGGAGCACATCAGTATTTCTATGCTTCCCACTTATCTGCTTCAGAGACTGAAGGTGCCACTGCGATGAAATAGCTCATTCAAAGGAAAATACATTTCCTTACTGACGTTGGTGCCACTTTGAAAAAAGAAAAAAAGAATGGTGTGTATCAACTTGTATAGATATATAAAAATCTATTTTTTAATCAAAGAAGATTACTACCAGCCATTTCAACCATAGTTTTCCTCTTTATAATCTATTTCTCTTTGTGCTTCTCTTCATTGTATTGAAGAATTTTTCTTTCCTTCATCACATAGCTGAAGAAATCTCAAGCCCTCTTTCGGTGTTAATGGACTACCAGTGCAATCCTATCCATGCTATGTAGAAGCTATTTTCCTGAATTCAGAAAAGATAGCCTCACCTAAGTATTAGACTGCAACCTAAAAGTCATGATGTGTTACAGTAACTCTCTTCTTGCATTACTTGCAAAAAAGGAACAACATGGTAGAATTTGGAAAGTTATTTTTAAAAAGACTAAAAATGAATGAGACACTAATTTGATCCATAACTAAGCAGTGGTAGAATGATTCCCTGGGACTGTTATGGATGGTGTAAACATGTCATTATGGTCAGTCTTCTTAAAAGTAACTCTTCAAACTTTGCAGTATGGTTATGAATGCCCCTTCTTCCTGCAGTTACACTTTGATAAATGAGGGGTCAGAAGAGCCACATGTCCTCGCCAAAAGGAAACACTAAGAGCAAATAGGTGATGGAGCTGCGCATTTAACTCCGCCACTGGAGTTTATCACATGGGATGGATCCCATGCAGAAATTGGATTTAAAGTGAAAACAACCCACAAAAGCAGGTTGTTTTTCATATGACGTTTTGGGTTAACCCAAACAGAAAGTAGAAATCTGCAAAAGCGGATTGTTTTTCAGACGACGTTGGCATCAAGGAGAAATAATGTGACATTAATCCAAATGGAAAATTACCAAAACCTGCTCCTTTTTACTTCCAAAAGTAAAAAGGAGCAGGTTTTGCAACTTTTCATTTGGGTTAATGTCATGTTATTTCTCCTTTACACAAACACTTCTGAAGAACAACCCGCTTTTGTGGGGTTTTTCCCCCAGATTTTAAAATCTTGTTTTTGCAATTTGCGTCCGTGTGATAAGATCCACTGTTGAGAACACATGGCTCATCTTGGCCTCTCAGCAATGAATTGATTTACTGGACACATATTTTTAATCAATAAAATAATTAAAATATTTTTTAATTAAAAAGAACACCTCAATTTAACAGATGAGTAATGGTCATATTCCTTCTTGTTTTGTTTTGTTTTTACAAGGCCAAAGGCTCTTCATCCCATTCATCCATTCACTGGAATGAGGCAAAGGGAAATAGTGGCAACGAAGAAACAAGAGCCTCCTCCCTCATAGCAAGGCTCCTGCTCAAGCTGTTATATTTATACCTCATTCAACCTTTGATTGCTACCCATGCTGCCTTGGGTATTCTGGGAGTTTTTGTCAAAAATGGAAGTCATCCAAGCTGTTCAAAATTCAAATGCATTCTGAAGGAAGAGCCATTTGTGTCAAACATGTGCACTGAACAGTTCCAGTCAACCACATGCTTGACATAATTGAATAGACACTATTTGTCTATTGAACTGGATCAGAATAAAAGCTGTGGGTCTTCTTTGTGAATATGTTTTCTCCCCCAGAACATCCTCTCCAGTCCTCTGAACATCCTCTGATATGAAGTCTCCTCCCTGCAATTTTTGCTGCATGAGCCAAAAAGATTGCCCATTCTTCTGAACAATGCTTTGATGCTAAATATATAAAAATGTTTGATAGCTCTCCAAGGAAAGAAGGTAAAAATAGTAATTTCCAGCTTTGCTTTAACCTCTTAGCTGCACTGATAGGATGATTAAACAGTACCACCAACACAATGGTAGAACACAACACAAAAGATGATTCCTTTCAGAGCAGACCACTGCTCCTTTTGGGGAAGCTTCAGTGGCTACAAAAGATTGCAGAGAGGCTGATAGATTGGTGCTCCTCCTGAAGAAATCAAGAGCTCTCTTGGTATCTATAGAATGTTTTCACAATGCCCTCCAATATTTCACAGTTGAAAACTGGGATGCATATTGCCAAGCAACATCAAAGTGTGATCAAAATGACAAACATTTTTAAAGAGGAAGAAAGGACAAGCTGAGTGAGGCTGCAGAAGGTTCCTTTTGCTTGAGTCTACAGGGAAGGCAAAACCCACCCAATTTCCCCTCTTTCTATGTTGAATTAATTGAGTACAAACTACTTTTGCACTTTGTGTCTGCAGCAATTGAAATAAGCTGAGAACAAAGGGGAAAATGAAGGAAGAAAGAGAAACTGGGATATTTTAAAAGCTGCTAAAAATTTTTGATAGAGGATTAATTGGGATTTGGTGCCTGCCAAATTAGAACAGTAGGGGGTTATGCACATTTTGCCTATCTACTTTCATGAAGTTCTATGAGCAAGAGAATCTCTGTGCACAACTCTTTGCCTATAAAGTAGAAATAATTAAATTAAAAGGAATATACATATCTTCCAAATTAAACCTAAACTATAGTTAGCAATTGCGTGTGTTACTATGGCATTCTGCTTGTTTTCAATTTGCTGCGCCCACCATAACTTTCTGAAAAATTGAATGGGAAATGGCCAGGGAACACAAATAATCCCCATATCTCTCTGAAAAAGTGGACCTATATGGCCTAAATCCGATTGGCAGTCTCAACTAGATTAGACTTATTCAGTCATTGGAACTTCTGTAAGTGTTGTCTCACCAAGATTTAACTGACTAGTGGATCTACTCTAGTCAGGACTAACAACTGGAATTAGTTGGAGGTGACATGATAACCATATTTAAATATTTAAAATATTTAAATATTTGAAGGGATGTCACATTGTGGATGGAGTAAACTTGTTTTCTGTTACTCCAGAGATAGGACACAGAGCAATGGATTCAAACTACAGGAAAAGAGATTCTACATAAACATTAGGAACATCTTCCTTACAGTAAGAGTGTGGTAGAGATTCCTTCTTTAAACAAAGGATCAATGTCCATCTGTTAGAAATGTTTTGATTGTGTCTTCCTACATGACAAGGGGTTGGACTGGATAGTTATTGTGTTCTCTTCCAACTCTATGCTTCTAATGATGTGAGATTAGGTTTGTTTTACACTTCTTCCCTTAGCATCTCCCTCAACACATTATCTGTTGCCCTTCCTGTATAGCATACTTTGAGAACCTTGTATTTATACTCTACTCAAAAAGAAACATGCTTCTTTTACTATTTGGGTGGGTTGTTCTTTTAATTTGGTACACATGTTTATATGCATGTGTGTGTGTGTCTATGCATACTTTAGGCTGTAATCCTTTACACTCAGGTAGAAACCACATGCCATTCCCAATGCTCTTCGACTGCATTTCTTCACCATTGGCTATGCTAGCTAGGGCTAATGTCATACAGACGAATGGCTCCAAGTGTGCGTGTGACTCAAGGCCCCAAATTTGGATCTCATACTCCATCCAAAATATATAAATGGCAACTCATGCTTTCAGAAGCTTCCAGTGGAAATGATTAGCCATTTAATGGCTCCCTCCTCATATTTGCTTTAGGCCTGAAATAGCTGCCCCCCCCAAAAAAAACCCTTTTAAGTTATATCCAATTTTGACAGAGGAAGCAATTGTCTCCCAAGGGTCAGCTGTATATGAAAATGGAGTAGTTGTGACCCTTAGACCCTCAGCAACTGGCCAGGCTTACTTGGAGAACTGTAGCTTTTGGTTACCCTTCCTGTTCTTTTTGAGGGCCATTCCCCTTCCATGGTTTTCTTTCCCAGTAAGGTGAAGGGAGGGCACTCACATTGCTGGACATGTATGCAAGAAGGGCAACAATATGAAAATGTATGTTGATGACTACAATTCTTCCCAAATTGTGAATTTTCTGACAGTGCTACTACATATGTACAGTGGGCCCTTGGTATCTGCTGGGGTTTGATTCCAGGACCTCTCACGGATATCAAAATCAGTGGATACTCAAGTCCATCAAATACAATGGCATAGTGAAACGGTGTCCTTTATATAAAATAGCAAAATCAAGGTTTGCTTTACGGAATGTATATAATTTTGGAATATTTTCAAGCTGTGGATGGTTGAATCTGTGGACAAATGGGCTATGCAGACGAGCAGGAAAAGGTGACCTGAAGCTGCCTTTTCTGTAAGCTGCAGCAACTGCACTGCGCCCTAAGGATACCCTAAATGGGGATGGAGCAACTGCACTGGGGAGGGGGAGTTAATGCAGCTTTTCTGAGGCTGTATGGAAGTCCCAGCCACCACACCGCCAGCCCCAAGGATGCCACAAAGGGAGATGGAGCAACTGCATGGGCGGGCAGCAGCTGCTTTTTTTTTTTTTTTTTTTTTTAAATCATTCTCTCAGACGCATGCACATATGCATAGGGACACATCCCTGCACACTTGCGCACCTGTGCAGGACCTATCATAGGCTAGTATACAGTCTGCCATTTTGCCTGTACAAAGGATTCACTGACCTCTGCTTCCCCCCAAGGAGTGGGTGGAATAGACAGGTGCCTCTCTCTCTGTGCCACCATTGGGGTGAAGGAACAAGTTTGTCAATTGATAAGACACCTACTCTCTCGTCCTTCACAAAACATGTCCCACAGAGATCAAGAGGGAAGGGGGAGGTACATGCAAGGGAGGTTTGTGTGGACAGACTGGATACATGTAGTTGGTGGTCATGCAAGGGACATGGTCAACAGAACACAGGGACAAACTTTACTCCAGTAGCTCCCCGCCCCATCATGCCAGGAAGTGGTGTGCAGGTCTTATGCACACCTACATGCCTGCACAGAAGAGGTCACAAAAGCCTCTTTCATGCAACAGAATTCATTTATTGTCATAACAAAGGACAGTTGCTAGAGTGCATGCATAGGGTTACAATTAGGGTTAGGGTTAGGGTTCTAATATTTAAATACACCTGTGCTAGTGCATCCACACCAGGAAGCATAGGACATTTTAAATTAAAGCCTGCATCATAGCGCGCATGCTCTGGATCGCCAACTCAATTTCCGCTGCACGTGCGATGGTGCATTTATATGGCCATTTTCTGGTGCACCAGTGTTGCTGCTCCTTTTTGGAGTGGCTTTTCTCAGCACATGATGGCTAGAGGGTGTTCTCCTGGCGACTTTTAGGCATGCGTTGTCTAAACACCACGCCTACAAGTCACCCTCAAAGCACCTCTTTTTGCCCATCTGCACTGCCCCAAAGAAACTGTGGATATGAAGGGCTACCTCTATACTGCCTCCTTTAATTCCTGAATATGATCAGTACATACCCAAATTAACCTATTTATGCTTGCAAAAGAACTAAGATATTACTTGTATAAATCCTTACAGTGATTTCCTCTGCAAGGAAAAAGATGCCCCACCAAACAAGCAAGCAAACGCAAAATCTTTAACTTCTGAATATGGATGATACACTGTATCATACACAAACTTCTAAATTTAAAAAAAACAGGATAGGTCAATGAGTGATTAAACTACTGTGCTTCCTCATGTCTGCATGAAACCCATCCACTTAATATTTCTGTCTGCATCAAGGACAAGACTATAAATTACTGTCAGGCTAGAGTGAGCAAAAAGGTAAGCTTATATAAGATGCATTATATGTGCCAGCTCCACCTGGCGCTATGCACAGGTTCAAAGCAGAGCAAAACCCTGAATTTAATTTAATCATATGATCCAGAAGCAGCATAATGTTGTGGTCTGAGCATTGAAACTGGGACTCCAGAAATCCAGGGTTTGAATCTTCATTTAGTCATATAAATCTACTGGTTGATTTTTGCAAATCAGATTCTCACAGTCTTAGACAAAAGTATTGGCAAACCTCTACTGACAGTATCTTACCAAATAAACTGCAGGAAAAGGTTGGCATAAGTCAGGGTTGACTTGAAGCCACATGACAACTATTATGGTGACAGCACCTAGGATGTGAATAGCCAGAGCTTTGCCACACTAGTAGGAGGATTCTAAAAGCTGTAGCCCAAAAAGTAACTTCCCCAAACTCTGAAAATGTCCAGTGCATTAAAATCACTTTCCTTATAACTTGTGTGCCTTTCATATTCAAAAAGAAGGGGGGGGGGAGAGAGAAGAGAGAGAATCTCAGCCCTACTTGACTCACAGTACTCATGCAAACTTGTGCTCTGTTTATGTCAGGATTTACTTTTCTTATCCTTTTATTTCCACTTAAAGCGATGTAGGTGTGTTTGATAATTATGAGAGCCTCCAGTTCTCATACCAAACTACACCCACACAAGTCAATTCCAGTTCCAAAGTCTAAAGGTCATTTGGATGGCAAAAGTAACAGGAAAGAGCTGCAATGCTCCTCTTTAAAAAATAATTGCATTGTAAGCTTTGATTTATGAAAAAGAAAATTGGGTGTGGTACATTGTCTCTTTCTAGAGAAAGTATAACTACCAGTCCAATCCCTATGGACTGTCACTAGCAACCTTAGTTTATGCAATGCTCCTGGATCATGGCCACAGAAGCATCCTATTTCAGCAAACTGTCAGTTCTAGAGGATAGGTATTTCAGACGTAGTCTTGACTGGGGATGGCTTTGACATTACAGGAAGCAATTATTTAATTTTCTTGCCATGGCACTGGTAGTAGTGTTGTATACTGCCACAGACAGTATACAACACACAGACACAGTACAAAGGAACCATAACAAAAGGGAAACTGGGTTGTTGGGGTTTTTAAAAAACCCCAACGGTCTCATACTGAATTATGATCTTCTTCAAAAAATCCAATGGCTATTTACATTTGGTTTCATTGATGAAACTGTTGTAACCTGTATAATTAAATAATTCGCTTGCCTTCCATGTTGTTCACAACAGCAGAATTATTTATGTGAACATAGAAAACAATAAGCACAGCCCTTCAAGAATCCTGGTGCTGTTTAGTGGCTGAGAGCCAAAAGGACATGTGATATGCAAATAGAAATCCAGGACTGAAAATTCTGGTGTATTTTTGTTTTCCTAAAAGTTGTAGAAAGATCTACTTTGAATTAGGGCTGTAGGGTGAGAGACAATTAGGATGTACAGCTCCCTCCCCAACTTCAGTCCCCTGATGTAAAATGATCCCCCCAGAAGTTGCTGTTCAAAATGGAGGAGAAAATGTACAAGCACATTTTGACACATTCTGTCCCACTTCTGTGGAAGGGTTGTATTTTCCTCAAGAAGAAAAGTTCAGCTCCCTTTTGTCATGGATTCACCTTCCATAAAGAATACAGGGATATTGGATGAGCTGTGAACCTGAAAAAAGACTCTGATCTCAATCTTTCCTCCAACATGAGTTCACTAGAGACTTAAACAGACCACAATTTTGTTGGATACATATGTAAACCTTGTCCCCTCCTCAAGTTCTACATGTGAGGACAGAATTCCTGGCCTTCACATCTGGTTTGAGTAGGGCTCAATGGTTTACATAGGACCTTATCACATGCAGGCAAATTGCTTAAATCCCATGCAGAAGTGGGATTTAAAAATCCAGAAAAAAAACAACAACACAAAAGTGGATTGTTTTTCAGATGTGTTTGTGTAAAGGAGAAATAATGTCACATTAACCTGAACTGACAGTCACCAAAAACTACTTCTTTTTACTTTCAGAGGTTCCCAAAAGTAAAAAGGAGCAGTTTTGGTGACTTTCCAATTGGATTAATGATGCGTTATTTCTCCTTGATGCCAACGTCGCGTGAAAAACAACCCACTTTTGCAAATTATTTCTACTTTCTGTTTGGGTTAACCAACAGATCAGTTCCATTTGATTGCCTCTGTATGCAACTGTAACTGCATTCAGCTGAATTCATGGAGGTCTTGTGGTTGGGAAACCATGATCAGCTGATATCCTTAACACGGGAATATGTTAACTGCATTCAGCTTGAAGATTTGGAATGCTACTTTGGCATGGACAAAGAAAGGGGCAGGGCTTAATTACCCTCCATGTCCCCTGTACCAAACATGGGGAATTGTGGGAGGTTTAGGGGCCACAGTGACCCCCCCCCCCAAGACTGTGGAGGTCTGCACTCTGCACTATAACGCCTCATAAAAACCAATTTTCCTCTCTCCCATGCATCCTAGGTGTCATGGGGAATATTTTAACCATACTTTTGGGCCCCCTTGGCCATTTTTGGCAGGGAAAGGCCATTTTAAATCAAGAAGTGATTGAAAGTTGCTACCTCTGCCCTAACAGTTACACTGTACACCATTGCAGGCTGGTTTTTGTTTTAAAATATTTCCACCAATCACTTGGAAGGATACATTAGCATAGGATTGCCAGAGTGAAAATGGAAAATAGGTCCTAAACCTTTAATGTTGTATATAAAATGGAATTTTAGCATATGTTGCTTCTCACACAACCAGGAAACAAGTAACACCTGCTGAAATTCCCTCTTCTATACAATCATTAAAGATACAGAAGCAGTCTCGAGTTTTCACATGGAACTCTATGCATACCCACTAGATCCTGGAAGTGACCTTTGAGACAACTAGAAGTCACTTCCAGTCACTGAAAAAATCCTTCTTTGCTGTTTTGG
>CM034701.1:88905679-88925626 GCA_020142125.1 Phrynosoma platyrhinos | reverse complement strand
GACGGAGTTGTGTTATAAAATTCAATAAAAATTATTTTAAAAAAAACAGCACAGGGGGGGCAGGGAGCTGACCTGGTGTCATCCTCCTTTCTTTGGTGTCACCCGGTGAAGTCCACACACCCTGCACACCCCAGTGATGCTACTGGTTGTTGCCCAATTTTGACAGAATTCTGCCACATCATAAGAACCTTCAGGCTGTCAGGAAAGAGCAACTTCCTTCCCTTGCAGATGGTAAAGTAAAGATGATAAGGGCCTTTTCATTTTGATAGACCAGGCTGCATGGTCTATCTCACCCAGGAGTCCCTACAGATTGAACACACCTGTGCTTGTCTGGATTAATCTTGCATTTTCCAAGACTAACTTTTATTCTTTGGTGATGCCTCTGAGAGTCACTAATAGTTACAGAAAGTTAGTTGAGGAAATGTTTTTAAAAGTAAATTTTATTAATTAACATTAAAATATACAGACAATCCATTCAAAGTTACACATGTACATGTACATACAAACATGTGTGCATATAAGATGACATATCCCAATCATTCTAACTTCCTAAACTAGAAGAACTCCACATTACCACAACATATATTTTCTTTTTCTTTTTTGAACTGTTCTTATCTTATCAACTATAACAATCAATCTAATTCTACTAATACAAAGGATTAACACTTAATATCTAAAATAAAGATATATTTCTATAACATAATATAATTATTTGGTAATCCTAGATATGCAATTTTATTAATAAACCCCATTGATCACTTATGTATTTCTCCAAGGTTTCACTTCTCATGAGACACATTCATTTATCCAATTCTGCCATATCTAATAACTATAATAACCATTTTCCAATGTTGGTACTTCAAAAATTTTCCATTTTTGAGCCAATAGCATCCTAGCTGCTGGAAATTTTGAATAATAAAATTCAGCTGGAAGGACACAATTTTGGTAGAGAGATTTTAGAATTGTTGCATTTTTATACTTCGAAACCCTGAAAATCTGTTTGACTAGAAGCCAAAAAAAAAAAAAAAAAGATACGAAAAGAGGGATCAATGTAAAATACATACAGTCTTGCCATGCTGCATGTGTTGACAGCTTGGGAAAGCTCTTCAAAACAAGTTGTGACTTGATCCCAAGTTAAGCAGAGTACAATGGTGGCAATCAAAGAAATAATATCTCTCTGTCTGTATGCATGTGCATGAGTGCACACATGCACACTTGAACACATGTACACACCACAAATGTCCATATACTGTACCCAAAGGCTAGAATTAAAACTGGAATCCATCTACTTCCAGTGAATTTGACATCCCAGAGCAATGAGTGTTTCCTTCACCTTCTTATAGATATGTGTGTTCTAAATATCTGAAGGCAATATTTAATTGAATTGTAACCTTATCTCTGTAACTGACTTCCACAATCAGTAGCAGTCAGTAAGAACACTCAGTCCCAATTTCAAGATAAATAAGATACATTACAGCCCTCCTTTTGGTCCTGCATCCAGAAATCCCTCCAGACTCCTGCCATGTTTATCTCCACTGCCCTGGTGGTCTTACTCAGGGCTGGTGGCAGAGGCAATGATAGGTCCCTGATGACTGCCAAGTCCACTACTGTGTTCTCATAATGTGACTACCAATAATTACATCTCTCTCCAAAGGCCCCAATATTCTCATGAGGCTTAACATGATGTTTTGAAAGATAACAATGGTCATAGGATACTTTGTTCAATTGGGGTTTTCAGCAGTAATGTTTAGTATCAATTAAAAACAATTAACCCTGGCCTCAAGGATAGCATTGCAAAACACCCGTTGCAGGTATTAATGAATACATCATAAGGCACAAAGGTCAGGCAGTCAGACTAGATGAACCCAAATCCCTGCTGTGTCTCAACATTTGTCAGGGGTACCTATTTTGACCCACATCCAGAAGGTATGTAAATTTTTAACTATACTTCAATCTTCTCCCTGCTTACTCAGGAGTGAGCCTCTTTGAAATCACTGAAATATATTCCTGAATACTGTTTAGCATAGATATCTATGAAGCAGAAATCTATTTTTTCCACTATTACACCTATTGGGATGAATAGACTGAATGCTGACAACTACCGGAGGTTGTTCTTTTTTCATCTGGTAATTTCTCTTCAGTTAACAAGCAAAATATTTTTTCCCAGTTCCCTACTGCCCACCCCTCAGTAGCTAGAACATGAATTGAATGAAAAAGCAGGGACAGTGGTGTGGATTTAAATCTTCGGAGCCATTGCTGTTATGATGTGTTTTTGTCATATAAAATCTGCAGATAGATAAACTCTAGAGGATGGTTGTCTGGGGCTGCATCTGCACTGCAGAAATGATCCAGCTTAGCACTGTTTTAACTGCCATGGGTCAATGCTATGGAATTCTGGGATTTGAAATTTTGCTTGAGATACTTAGGGCCTCTGCAGACGGGTGGCCATGGGCCACCCCGAGAGGTCACGGATTGGGACCGAGGCTGCCCCATCCTTCAACCCCAATCCACTCCTTTTGTGGCCCTGGAAGGAGCGCTAAAATAGCACTTCTTACGCAAGGTGTGGAAAGGGCACCGTAAGAGGTGGCGCACACCTCTTTGGCATCTCTTCCAGCTCAGTGTGTCTGGATGCTGAGCCAGAAGGATGTCATCAGAGTGACCGTCGTGTGGAATGATGGGCGCTCCAATGACATCCTTGGGAAAGGGTTGGGGTGCCCAGCATGAGGCTGCCCCCCCCCACTTCCTTGCCTCCAAGACGGCACTTTGCACTGTCTGCAAAGGGGATTAGCCTTCTCTGCCAGAGAGCTCTGGTGCCACAACAAACTACAAATCCCAGAATTCAATAGCACTGGTCCATGGCAGTTAAAGTGGTGACAAACTGGATTATTTATGCAGTGTGGATGTAACCTAGGACCATGGACCGGAATATGGACACTGGATTAAATTCAGCATTGCACCATTTAGTGTATTTCTGTTAATGCAATATGTCTTCATCCTCCCTTCCATAGTTCTCTGCATCATGCAAAAAGCTGTGCAAGATGGTTTCTCCTCCTTCTGGAGCAGTTTTTTACAGTGCCCAGAAGCTTATTGGAAGTTAGAGAAGGAACTGACATCTCCTGGTTCCACTGACAAACCTACTTCTGTCATTGGATTGACACCATTGACTCTGTGTAGTCTTTCTGGAATCTAGTGTCGCTGCTGCTGATAGGACCAAGATAGTCTGGTCTGTGATGGATTCATGCACCCTGTGGGGTATCTGCAACATGTCAAAGCCATTCTTGTGGCCCCTTTGAGTCTCTCATCAGTAAAAAACAGATCTCAGAAAAAAATTGTACCTCCAGATACCTCCAGGAATTCTTGTGAGAAGGTATACTTCTGCACCTGTTTTTTTCAACCCACATTCTAAAATTGGAAATACCCCACATGGAAGGTGCACTTTTTTACTTGCATGGATTTCCTTTTATATCTCCTTGTGTTCTCTGGCTCTGGGTGGTTAGGTGGAGCATATGTAATTTTGTGCACAGAGACATTCTTTGCATATGAACTGTTTATCTCATTTGGATCAGAAAATATACAATCTTTCACACAAAAAAATATTTTTTTAATGTTGCATACAAATATTCATTTATTTTCAATTGAATTCTTAACTGCAACTTCAGGAATTTCTAGTCAGCCTGGCCACTGGTAATACTTGCTGGAGGATTCTGAAAATTTTGTATTTTTGAGAATTCTGGGAATTTCTCAGAAGAAATTTGAAGCAATGGTCAGAAAGCATGGGAACTGCAGTCCAAAACATTTGGAGGGAACCAAGCTGTAAGCATTATACAGCATATAGGGAAAGTACAATCAGCTGTTGATATCTGCTGTGGTTTGGTTCTAGCCTCCCCCATCCCCATGGATACCAAAATCCATAGGTGCTCCAGCCCCCTCCCTGCTGGCATTTCACCAGCAATTAATTTTTTTTTATGCTGGCGGACTTTCTGTATATAATGCATAGCAGGGTGGTTTTATGGAGTAGGTGGGTTTTTAGGCTGTTTTTAACTTGTGTATATTTTATGTGATTTTATACTGGATTTAGATGTTTTAATTGTTATTGAATTTTATTGCAATTTTAAATGTTTTATCTGTGAGCCGCCTTGTGTCCTGCTGGGGGAAAAAGTGGAATATAAATAAATAAATAAATAAAAATATAAAATGGTGTCCTTATACAAATTCAAGTCTTGGAATTTATATCTTTTTGGAATACTTTCAATCCATGGATGGTTGAATCCATGGATAAAGAATCTGTGGATATAGAGGGCCACTGTAGCTGTTCATTCCGAAGTAGCAAGCTACTCTCAAATTGCCACCCCCCCATTGCAATTAACCATAGACGAAACAGGGTTGATTCACATAAATTTAATCCTTTTCTTTCTATGCCTAAACATTACATAGAGATAATATTTGGACCAACTTGCACAGGTACCACAAACTGCAATTGGCCCATATAGCAGAGCTTGTCCAACCTTCTGTCAAGGGACTGTTCTGCTCTCTAGTCCTTTTTATTCCAGCCAATGCCCACCGAGTCTCCTCTTTTCCTTAGCCAAATATCCAAATGGCTTGCATATCTTTGGTCATAATCATTGATGTTACCAGTAGGTAGTCTCCTGAAATCTGATTGCAGCTGGTCTATTGATGGTGGTTTGAATATTTCCCAATTACCATTTCCAACCCCCATCCCACTATGACCTTAGCAGTAATTATGCAGTATGTAGAGAGATGCTGTAGCACTTTTGAGACTAACTAAAGAAAGACATTGGTAGCATGAGCTTTCTGGTGGTAAAGGAAATGATTATTTTTAGAGTGATGGAAAATCCTGAGTCAGCATTTCTGAAAATATAATTATTATGCTCTCAGCAACATCTAGGTTTTCTATATTTCTATAAACCTCCTTCAATGGCCCTACTTTGGCTCCATCTCCCTTTGTATGGAGTCACGGAATTTGTTATGGGGAACAAGGAAGAAGTTGGTGGTTGTGGTGAAGTACTACAGTTCCAGTTTAAGCACTAGGTCAAATGACTATATCTCATCTAACTTTGGCAGTTAAGTACGGTTGGGACTGTTTAGTATTTGAAAGTGAAACAACCAGGGAATATCAAGGATATCCATGTAGGACTAGAAAGAACTTGCCTAAAATCCTGATACAACTATTGCCAATTTGAAGTGGAATCCTGCTGTTGACATACTGTAACCCAAGAGCCAGTCCTCAGTCACCCCACTGAGACCCTAGATATCAAATTAATATCATACAGGGAGGTTGCTGAGAAGCAACCAAAAGGGGGTTTCCTAGCATGGGAAACTGGCCATACCATATCAGGACATCTGGATGGCTCAGCATGGGAGAAGCCCAAGGCACTTAGCCATGATGGGATCTCTGAAGATTGGCATTGGCATAATCTCTCCACTAAGGGAGTGGTGGTGGAGATTGTTTGCATACAGAAGACAGTTTCTTAGTGGGAATGAAACAGTTTTTATCTCAGGACATTCATGCCGATTGTCAAGACTCTCTTCTTGCATATCGCACCCCATTCTTCTCCCCTGAGAAACTCACTAAGCCTTTCAACTCCTGAAACAATGCCCTCAGGACACAATTCTTGCTAGAAATACATGTGTCCAGACAATAGCAAATCAGTCTACTTTGAAGCTGGACAGAACCTCTGTTCAATTTCAGCTGGACACCTGAGTAGCCAGCTACCTCCTGTGTTGCAGGTGGCTACTGAGCCATCTTTATGCTGGTAACCCTGCTATTGGAGCTATACTTTGGATTGGTACAGTTAACCATCCTGCAACTCACTATTACTTACTACCTTTGCATCATTAGTTCTTGTGTGTGTGAGTGAAAGAAAGAGTGTGCTTGTGAGTGTGGATTCCCCTTTTAAATAAACTAAATTTGAGAACTGCCTCTGGAGTTCTATCTGAGTTTGGAGCTGTTATACAAAGACTGAGACCCCAGCTTTCTGTTACTGAAACCTTCTCATTCCTTCTCATTGCACTAAATCAATTTCCCATTGAATACAATTTGTGGGTGGCTTCTCAGACCCCCAGCAATATAGTAAGATACTAATATAAAGTGTACATTTTTAGTCAGTGCCAAAGAAGTTATCTAACTTCCCATATTCCCATGATCATAGCTGTGTCTGGAAAATTTCTTGGAAACCCCTATTCTTCAAAACTGAATGCTAGTTCATTTCTGTCTGGTTAGGCATTCTGTTTTACTTAATTGACATAAATATCATACCCTAGATCTGCTTTATTTTGTGATACATTTTTCTTTAAACTGAGACAAATCCAGCATACATGTTATTACTTGTGTGTGTGGGAGGGGTGCAATTTTTAAATTTAGATAAATTTTTAAATTTAGATAAATTGTTCTCAAAGGTAAGCAAAAATGAAATGTCCTCCAATCTGCACTGGCAACAGTAGAGCAGTGGAAATAATGGTATTGTACCTATTTATCAAATAGCTGTTAAAGATAAGGGACCTCGGAGATTATCACACTGCCAGTTCTCCACCGGGATAGACGCAGATTGTAACCGAAACAGATACATCTTATCAGACAGGTTTGGGGCTGGTAGTAGGCAGTCCATATCCAATCTGGACATCTCCCACAGTTTTTCAAGAATGGGAAAATCCAGTTCTTGAAAGTTTCAGGAGAAACCTGGATTGGATGTGGGTTGCTTACTGCTAGCCATGGGCCTGTCTGATAAGATCTGTCTGTTATGGTTACAACCCACTTCTATCCCGATGGGGAATTGGGATGCAATAATCTCCATGCTTGAAAGAAAGAAATTTCAGCTATATTTTACCTCCAAACTGGTTGAATATATAGGGATCCAAAATCACACTTTTAAGAGTTATACACTTATTGCTCTAAGCTGGGACAGAAATAGCTGTCAGTTTTAGTCTTCCATATTTTCTAATTTTCTTAGAAATTCTTTCAACCCAAATATGAAGAATTCATCAAATTTTGGTAAATATTTATTTTAAAAATGAACTAAAATTATATTCTCACACATTGCTAGGACAAGATTATAATGCTACAACAATGCTTCCCTTTTAAAGCAACAGAATCCTGAATTGGAGTTGTGTTAAACAAATCATTCAGCTTCTTAGAATCTGTAACAACAAATCATCATGACACAATGAAGGCAAAGGTACCGGAACAAAGATGTGGCTGCTTCCTTGGACACTACATTAATCTTCATGGTAAAATGATTACATCTGAAGGCAGATTTCCCCACCCACAGCACGTTACTCTTTTCAAATATTCCACCATGCTAAATTTCCTTTAATGTAGCATGTTTGTATACATATGGAAGATCTCATGGCAAAATATTATGGAGACTTGCTTCTGCTGAAGATGTTTAGGTTTAGTCCAGGACAGACATACAAAGGATATAGAGCATCTATGCTAATCCAAACCATAGCTAATCTGTTGTTCAGATGTGCCACTTGCGACATTTCTGGAATACAGAAGCAGCTATACATGTACAAGGAATTCTTTCAGAGAAAACTTGTGAAAGAGGGAAACCTCAACAGAAATACACACATATTTCATTTGTAGTCTTACTTCTATGATCCAAATCTCAGCTGTTGGAAAGCAGGGATGAGAATCATGTAGCCCTGCAGATGTTGTTTGACTTCAAGTCCCAGCATCTCTTTTCATTGACTATTCTAGATAGAACACCAGCACTCTCTGACATGTGAGGCTAAATATCTCAATGCAAAACTACAAATGTCAGAATTTCATAGCAGTGGGATGACAAGTCTGTCCCTGCTAAATCAGAATAGTTGGAGGATATGCCTGTATTCCAGAAACTTTTATAGAAAAGCTGCTAACTTCAAGGTTAGCAGAATATATGTGATTTAGGCTGCATCTCCACTGTAGAAATAATACATTTTGACACCACCTTAACTGCTGTGGCTCAATCCTATGAAATTTGGGAAATTATAGCCTTGTGTGATATTTAGCCTTCTCTGTCAGAAAGCTCTGGTGCCACAACAAACTTTAAATCCCATAATTCCATAGCATTGAGCCATGCCAGTTAAAGTGGTGTCTTTTGTTGTCATTGTTGTGTACCTTCACGTAGTTTCCAATTTATAACAACCCTAAGGCAAATCTATCTTGGTTTTTTTGGGGGGGAGGCAAGATTTGTTCAGAGGAGGTTTGCCATTGCCTTCTCCTGAGGCTGGGAGTATGTGACTCACCCAGGGTCACCCAGTAGGATTCATGGCTGAGTGGAGAATTGAACCCTGGTATCCAGAATCATAGTCCAATACTCAAAACACATGCCAAACTGGATTATTTCTGCAGTGTGGGTGCAGCATTAGACACAATAATTCATACACAAAAGGTAGTGAATCAGTGCCAAAAATTAGAGCTTGGAAAAATTAATTTTTGTGAGCCACTACTTCTAGGATCCTGTAGGAATATGGCCACTGGCCATGTTGACTGTGAGATGCTGGGAGCAGTAGTCTAAAACATTACTTTTGAATCTCTGCTTAAATTGGGGGGGGGGGATACTTAAAGTACAAAGGGCTGATGTTTTCCATGTTTTTCAGTATGCTCCCTTAAAAAGCATCCCATCCTAAAGAAAATGTTTTAAAAAGAAAGTGTGTAAGAGCCAAAGCTTTCCCACAGATTCTGTCCTTCCCTTTCCCTTACAATTTTTTGGGAGCTGCAGCATCTGACCCCAGAAATTTTGTACATCTTTTTTAATATGATCAAGTTTATCTGAGCACATAGGCTATTTTATACTACTACTACTCTGGGTATTTCTAATTTTCTTAGATTCCATTTGTTCTGCCTGAAAACTGCATTTGGTCCACCTTTGGAAACCAGCTAAACTTATTTTGACTTCAAAATACATGGCTTGAAACTAAGGTGTGAATGGAATGGCATCATTCTTCTGATTCTCTCTGTGTCTGAATTTTGTAGTGAAGTTATTGCTCAAAAACATATCGAGATGCATATAAGATATATATTTTTATTTCATTATAAAATGTATACAATGTTTCATGCTTCTTTTAAAGGAATAAATGAAAATAAACATGGCAATGGGTTTGGACTTATGAATGCACATATAAAACTGAAATAAATTGAAAATTATCTGATCCAGTCCATCTGTATAAGTTTAAGTTGCATGTATCCAGAACTTTGACTTTTGGGAAAGGTAGTATGGGATGTTATATCATCACCACTAGAAACTTAAGAACTGTTAGAGCATCATTTTTCTTTCTTTCTTCTCTTTCCTCCCCCCTACAAATGAAGTCCAAAAGTGAGGATGTCAGCCTGCCTCAGAGAAGAAAAAAGAAAGAAATGAAGTTTTGGAAGGACCATCAATCATTTTTTCCCCATCAGAATATCTTAGAACAATAGTAGATACTTTTGTTAATTTGCTTCCTCTTTCTTCTGCCTCAGAGTTTCCACAAAATCACTGTGTAGTTATGACTAGTAAATCTATGTACACTTCACTTGGGGCATTTTGTCGAACTGTTGAGATTTGGCTGAACAAATTAGTTTACTAAGATTTTATTGAATATCTTGAACCATTTCAAATTATTAATTTATTCACATGAGTTTTTGATCCAAAGGAGTTGGTTTGCCCAATATTTATTGCATTTCAAAGCTGGTAAGTTGTTGCATGATAGAGGTGTAGTGACAATTCTGGTCCCATATGTATTAAAGTCAAACATAAAATGTTGTATGTTGTAGATTATTTTTTCATATTACAACAGATACATAGCAAATGTTTGTATGTTTTCAATGCTTATATATTTCCTGGAAAAGCAGGAAGGTTTTCAATGGGCCTTTACAGACTGCCAGAAATAATGCAACGTGAGGCCACTTTAACTGTCCTGGCTCAGTGCTAAGGAATCATGGGAACTGTAGTTTATTGTGGCACCAAAGCTCTCTGACAGAGAAGGCTCAATGTCCCAGAAAAAAATACAATTCCCATGATTCCCTAGCACTGAGCCAGGACTGTTAAAGTGGCCTCAAGCTGCATTATTTCTGGCAGTTTATAAAGGCCCATTAATTGTTTGATTCACTTAGGTAACATTATTGATACCATTTTTGAATTTGCACCCATATCCTCATATTTTCCTGCTTTAGGATTTTAATGGCAAATTAGGTTACTTGATTATGATGTTTGTAACAAGACAGGTATTTTCACAAATATCTTTTGATGAGGTGAGCTCCCATCACTAGTCCCAGCTTCTGCCAACCTAGCAGTTCAAAAGCATGTAAACTTGCAAGTAAATAGATAGTTACCACTTCAGTGGGAAGGTAACAGTGTTCTGTGCAGTCATGCTGGCCACATGATCACAGAGTAGGCTCTGGCAATGGCTTAGTCAGACACAACTTGACAACCTTGTCAAATGGGAAACCTATACCTTTATTACAGAAACAACACAGGAAGAGCTATGTTTGTTGCCAGTGGCATCACTACAGAGATGCTGGTAGTATACCTGGCATGGCTTCTGGACAAAGGGCATCACATCCCTTTCTTGCTTGTCCAACAGTCATGGCAGTCCCTTCTGTCTGGGCTTTGGTGTCACTGCAGCCATGCCAGAGCCCAAATGGACCTCTGGAGGACAGGCACTGCTGCCTCCACTAGCAGTGGCTGCTGTGGGGTGCTGCACCTTCCCTTTGGGCTTTGACATGGTTGCAGCTATGCTAGAGCCAAAACGGACCTCTGGGGGCTGAGGCAGTTCCCCCCCGGCACCAGGTGACACCAACCCCCAGTACACCACTAATTGTTGTGATTGATAAACTAGGCACATGTCTTCATAAATTGAGCTACAAACCTATGCACATCTATCTGAAATCACTGGAATGTATTTTTTGTATAAATGTGCCCAGGATTATACTTCTGGTTTTGAAATATCAGGTCATAAGTTTGGGGGAAATTATTCCTGTAATTGAGTAGGTCAGTCTAGGCTCAGTACATGTGAAAGTGTAATCTGTTATCTCTTGACCTGAAATTTATTAAGAACATAACAGAAAATAATGGATAAGACCAAGACCTATTAAGTTCAAAGCTCTGTTTACACAGTAGCTAGTTGCCTATGGCTAGCCTTCCAACAAGGCTTGAATGCTCCTGCATACTTTAGCTTGTGTTCTCCAGCAACTGATATACAGATGCAAGGCAGCTCTTATTTTATAGGTGATACATAGCCATCGTGATTAATATACTTCAGTGGCCTCATCCTTCTGAATTTATCCAGATCACTTTTAAAACCATCCAAGCTAGCTATCATAACTAAATCTTGTGACAGTGAATTCTGCTGTTTAACTGTGGGTTGTAAGAGGAAGTACTTCCTCTTATGTGTTCTCAATCTCCCACCTATCAGCTTTAATGGATGACCCTTAAGTTCTAGTATTATGAGAGAGGAGAAAAAGTTTCCTCTATCCATTTGTTCCACTATGCATAATTTTATACACTGTTGTCATGTTTCACTTATTTTCATATTTTCTAAACTAAGCAATGCCAAATGGTGCAATCTTACTCCCCTTCCTCCAGCATTTAGAGATCTATCAGATATGAGGGTAACTGAATGGCTTTAAAAAGAGGATTAGAGCAATTCATGGAGGATAATACTCTAAATGGCTACTAGTCCAGGTTGCTATATTCTACTTCCAGGGTCAGAGATAAAATGCTTATGAATACTAGTTTCCTGGAAACATAAGTGAAAAGATGCTATGGCCTTAATGCCCAGCTTGTGTGTTTCTCATAGGACCTTATCCCACGCTGCTCTCAAAAGTGGCAAGAAAGCGATATGAGCATCATCGCAGTACTATAGCGCTTGTATAAATATGGCGCTAGCGCTATAATAGCGCTATGGATAAGCTAGCGCTATTGCAATGCCCGCTGAAACCGACATTCAAAAGAACCCGAATGATGCTGCATTCCGAGCGGTTTCTTGTTGGATTCTGAGCGACGTCGTGTAATCACCCAGAAAACTATAGCGCTATAGCGCCTGATTCTTAGCCGATTCTGAGCGACGCCGTGTGATCACCCGGGAATGTATAGCGCTATAGCGCCTGATTCTTAGTGGATTCTTGCTGCTTTTGGCCCCGTGGGATAAGGTCCATAGATTTTGTCCACTGTAGGAAACAGCATGTTGGAATACATGGGCCTTTGGTCTGGTCCATCACAGTTGTTCATCTGTTATGCTTTTGTCTTTTGTTGGGACAAGCCAAATAGCAAGATATACAAATAGTAGATAGATAAATATGCCACCTATAGAACATTTTTGTTCACTATTGTGGCTTACAGGGCTTGATGGAAATTTATTCAGTTCAGTGTTATTTGTCTACCAATGACCATCTGATTTAATGTCATATTTTAATCTAGTTGGTATATAGTTTCTTCATTTAAGTAATTACATGGAAATGGTTCTGAAGTTTTATTTTAATGCTGTATTTGTACTTCATAAGGTAGCATTGTCATTTTGTTATCCTATCCTCTAATAGTATAAATGAAATTAAACCTTGAACTTGACACTTTTTTCTTTTTTGTATTTTTGCATCTTTTAGTGTCCTACTCTGTGGGAACTTTTTACAGCTCAACAATATGTCAAAATGAATAAGGGTCAGACATTCCATCCAGATCATAAACATGCTTCAAGAAGATTTTTTTTCCTGAAGGGTTTCTTAAGAGTGTATTACAGCAAAATGTAACTTGGATGACTGTGGTATACCTGCCTGCTATCTAATTCTTAAAGAGTGCAAACTCCTTGAGGTAGAGACTTCTGTTGTTCTTGTTATTTTAACAGTGTAAACAATGGGCACTGATGTTAAAGCCCATAATCTCTGGATGGGTGCAATAGCAAAATGAATGGGGATGATTAAGATGTTTGGACCATTAATTTTTCCAAAGGGCAGGTCAAATATAGTGGTCTCATAACACTTACAAAAGTTGACTTACATGTAGCAGTATGGGACATCAATGCCACCATTATTGCCACCTACCTCCACAATTTCACATTTTTCAGGGTGGTGTCTTGACAATGGACTCATTCATACTAAACAATTATAGCACCATGATTCCATTTTAACGTGGTTCCATTATATGGAATCCTAGAATCTGAAGCTTAGGGAGGGGCATTTAAAATTCTCATCCAGGGAGCTCCAAGGCTTCAGCAGCCTCAAGATTTCATAGGAATTGCATAGAGGATCCCCAGACTGATTAAAAAGCCCAGAAAGTCCCAGATTTTTTCCCTGTTCTTTATTTTGGAGATTCATACATGTTTTGTTTATCACAGAATATTTTCCATGAGCTCCTGGTACAATCAAAGACATTTTATAACATCCCCCCAGCTATGTTTATTTTAAATCAGAACAACTAGGAACAAAATTTGAAAATTTTCAATCTGTCTGGATTTGCTCAAAGGGGAATGCACAGCTATAACTGTGTAGTGTGAAAGGGCTTGGTGAACATGTAGCTAAATTCATATTCTCTAAATTTCACACTCTTCTGCTAAATGAGTGGAGGAAAGGAGGGCAAACTTCATCTTGTACATCACCTAACAATAAAATAAAAAACTAAGTAGGGATGTTCTTTTCAACTAAACTACAAAGCGATGCAAAAAATTCCTGCAGGATGTTTGTTGTCTTTATGCAGGGATTTAGATCAAAGTTGCCAAATATCATGAGAGAGACTCGGTGCCATTTATGTTGCATAAGAAACAAGGAAGCCCAAGAAATCTCAAACAAAAACCCGTTATTGGCCACATTTCCTAAGCAGAGGTAAGTAGAGGAGCTACTTGGAATGTAAACAAACACCTGACACTATGAGAAATGTAACCACAATTAAAATTATAGCTTTCAGCTTGCTTACCCTAAAATAATGACCTTTGCCTTAGTGGGCCTATTCAAAATTAATTCATTTCAAAATAAGGGCATTCATACAGCACTTCATTTCGACTGTTTCTAGTCAAATGCTTTTGTCACAACTGGGTGCATTATCAGTGAGTAAGTGATCAATTCTGCTCTTCAGTATCCAATTCCAAGCAGAGACACCAAGCATTGCATTTCAGAAAGATGGTCCAGCTCTGGAATGTCTGTAACACATATTTGCTTTCAAAAGCCACTTTGCTATATTAATCACTTCCTTGAAGTCAAGGAGATTCCAAAGAATGAAATATCACCTTTAAAAAAAAAAGTACTGTAAGGAATCGCTTCCAGCTGCCAAATGGAAGAAATGGCTTCCAAGACATGAAAAGGGGGCAGGAGGGCATTTTGGCTTGGAGAGATTCATTATTAAATCCATGGAGCCACACCTAGCAAAGTTGGCTTGTAAATAAACTATGTTCAGAAGTCAAAGAATCATTATCAATGTTCAAAATGAAAGTGCAATCCAACTGTTGATGGATCATAACCTCATTGTTTTGGCAGTGCTGTTTCATTTACCTTTTCTCTCTGTTAAACTAACTTGTTTGTTCAGGTAATGGAATTTAGAGTTTTTCTATATTTTTAGACATTTGCAGCCTTCCTGGCAAGGCCTGAACAGTTTTTTTATTGCATAATTATACCTACAGGTAAAATAAATACTTTCCCACGGGTCCATTGTGGTGATGTGTTGCTGGAGGTCTAGCAGCTGAGTTGCACAACGAGTATTTCTACTGTTGTGTCTTTTCATTTTTGACAGATCTTTAAAGGCAAAGGGACTGTGTGCCCTCTGTCATTCCCATCAGGAATTATTCTTTCAAAATCAACATAACTCATCACTGCAGTAGATTCAGAAGATGAGAGAGGAAAGAGGGATCCAGATCATTGTACATAATGAAATTGGTTTAGAAACAGAAAAAAGGAGGTGGAAATCTGGGCATAAAATCATGACTTTGGGATAATAATAATAATAATAATAATAAAATTTATTTATACCCCGCCCATTGGTAGTCCGATC
This sequence comes from Phrynosoma platyrhinos, assembly GCA_020142125.1. Classification (NCBI taxonomy): domain Eukaryota; kingdom Metazoa; phylum Chordata; class Lepidosauria; order Squamata; family Phrynosomatidae; genus Phrynosoma; species Phrynosoma platyrhinos. The sequence goes on along the minus strand of CM034701.1, from coordinate 88,910,675 downwards.
ACAAGTGGCCCGCAGACAGCTGGTTCCCACACCTCATTCAGTCAAAGAGGAAGTGATGTCATATTTTGGTGAGTGTGCACTTCACAAATCAGTCACTGAACTGGAAAGAAAACACAGGTTTCCAAAATCTAGTGGTCCCTACCCCTTTCAGGAGCATTGCTCAACATCCTACAATTACAGGAGTTTCGGTAGATGGATCAAAAAGATGCAAAGAACCCATCCAATGCTTCAGACCATGTTAAAATGGCTGTTCTCAGGTTGGTTGGTGTTGAGGATAGGTGAGAAGTGAGAATGAGAAATTGAGTGTGTCCATCTTTTTCTTTCTGCAGGAGCAGCCACATCTTTGTGGTCTGAATAACTTCCTGCTTCCTTCCCCTCCCCACTGGTAAGAAACAGTAGTAGGATCCTGTTTTGATGTTTGACAGCTACTGGGCAGTGTGATGTTTTGGGATGGAACACAAGGGCAGGAGAACAGCTTCCTGCTCCCAATATCAAAAAGGGACTTACATGTGCATAAGCAGTGCCTTTGTTGTTGTCGGGTGTCTTCTACATGCACACAACTCACTAAAAAGATGCCAGCCAATGAGTATCAGGGTGACAAATGGCTTATTATTTACTTGGCTGTTATATTTTAATGCCAGAAATTGAGAGAGGCATTTGTGGGGTATTATCTAAATCATGCACAAAAATAACTTTTCTGGCCTTGGGTAATAAACACCTTGACTTCAGTGAGTGGGGGTACACCATATGCTGTTCTGCCTCATCCAGGAAAATTTTATAAGCCCACCCTGATTCTAAACATAATAGGTGGCTCTGTGTTTTTGTTCTTAGACATGTGATGAACCAGAAATCTCACAAGAGAGTTAGTCTTCAGTTAATCCCCCAGTTCTTGTTTTACAGACATGAATTATTTATAGGTTGGCCAAACATCTATCTTCACAAGAGAGTGAAGTTCAGCACTGAGCACATGGAGTGGGAGAGGCAGCAGTGGACAGGGAAAAGGTAATAATTTCTAGTCTCTCCCCCAACCCAGTTCTTTAACTGATGAGCCATGTAACCATTCACAAATATTTAGCTTTGCTTAATATAAGATCATTTTTTCTGAAGAAAGTAAACTTCACATAACTTCATACAAATTGTCAAGATGTTGGGATGATTGTACTACCAGTAGTACACCTGCTTGAGGGCTTCCTCTAAGAAGCAGTCCTAGAAGTCTACATAAAAGATAAGTGGATGGATGGATGATCAATCAGAATCTTGCTGAATCAAATATTGCATGATCATTTTAACATAAGTCAAGCTTACAAAAGCAGGTGGAACAGTCTGTGGCGAATTTAGTTGCAAACCTTGCTTTAAGCCATGTTGAACCTTGCCCAGACTGGTGGAATAATATGCTATGACAACTTCTTGCTAGCTATGAAACAATGATGTGAGCATCTAAACACATTGCTGAGAAATGTAATGCTTTTTCCAGTAATGTAAATGTTTAAATATGATACAAGAAATGCTTTTCTTTCTTTCTTTCATTAATAATAAAGAAAGAAAGAATAAAGAAAGGATACAAGAAATGCAATCATTTAAAACAAAAAAATTACAGATGGTAGCAGGATGTGTAACTCAGGAATGGATGAATCCTTTAGGGATGCATACATTTTGAAACAGCCTTTATTAGTTGATTTCCATTCTTTAACATTTTCATATTTATTTCTTTATTTTCTGTATCACACCATATTGTAAGATCTCAGAGTTTATTTAAAATGTACAACAATAAGATTCAAAACAATAAAAATAGTTTACATTGTCTAAAAAATATTAAACATTTGAATGGTTTTAAAATTTGCAGTTAAATCAATTAAAAAACAAGTAGTGTATATGTTGGATGACTTCATTAGGCTCCAAAAGCTTCCATAAAAAAGCAATCTTTAACTTGCCTCTTTGCCCTGCTAAACTTAACAAAATGTTAACTTAACAAAATGAGACCAACCTTGGTGCCAGTCAGGTCTCTATGGGGAGGGCAAATCAAAGTGCTACAGGTAAGAAGGCCCTCTCCCATGTCCTCACATGGGTTTTTTCTCCTAATGGTGCAACACAAAGGAGAGCCCCCCTCCCCAGCAGATCTAAATTCTTGGGCAGGTATATAAAGGCACCACTTCAAATATCAGGGTCCCAAAGTATTTAAAGTGTTATTATCAGCAGTTTGTCATTATCAGCAGTTTGAATCCAGATCAGAAATGACAGTCAATGCAATTCCTTTAGAACCGGTGTCAAATTATATCTATGAACTGTTTCTGTCAGCAATCTAGCTACTCCATTTTGTACTAGTTGCAAATTCTTAATGATTTCCATGGGCAACCACATGTATGAATGCATTGCCCACTCACAAGGCCCAGTTGTTCCCTTCTGAGATCTTTTCTAAAGTCACAGGAAAAATTTGCAGTTTTAATATAGAGTTTTTAAATTTTCTAAATGTCTTTCATCTAAATGTATTCTACTCTTTATTCTTCTAAAAGTGTTTCCTCTCAAAACAATTAATTTAAAATGCATTCAATACATTTTTTTAAAAAAAAAATCTGGCAGCTGCATTGGAACGTTTGGGAAATGCAAACACCACTGGATTACTACATTCCAATCCTCACATTTGTTGTAAAGGCATCAGGCAGGTCAGTTCACTGCAGGCTTCATGAACACTGAATTCTTCAGTTTATCTCTGGTGTATTTGAAGTCTTCTGTTGTCTTTTTAAAGCCATACATTACTGGTAACTATGGGTATCTCTCCACTACACAATTGTGTTAGTTTCATATCATTTTGAGGACCACAGCCAGAATCATTTGGGTGACATATGCTTGTATAACTTGAGATTATGGAAATGCATGTGCTTTTGAAATTAATTGTGGCAGGTGGTATTTGGTACCTGCATGAAAGGTAGCTTGACAGCATTGGCCTACTGCCTCACAGCCATCTAGTGATTGGGAAAGTGTAGGAGGCACCTCGACAGCATCACTGCAACATTTCTTTTGATCCAATAGAAATTCTTATATACAATGGAAGACTTCCTCTGTATTATTTGTCAATTCCAGGTTGACAAAAAGAATGTGAAAATTCAACCTCTCATCCAGAAAATGGCATATCCCATGGTTTCCATAGGATGCAGACATTGCAGTTAAAATGGGATCATAGGATGCAGACCCAGGCCACTTTTGACAACAGAAGATGAACAGGAGTCACTTCCTGTTCATTTCCTGTTTTTAGAAAATGCCTCTCCTTGAGCCTACAGTGGCCAAGGCAAGGGAAAATGTACCCACACCACTAACTCCTATTCTTATTTCTTCCTGTTCATCCTATTAAATGATCAGCTGCTACTGAGAAGCCCAATTTTTGTTACTTCACTTATGACATTACTACACCATCTTTCACCTTTCTGCTGTTTTTTTTTTTAATGGTTTTAGCAAGGTAGCAGTCCACCCTGTCATTGGGATGGCTCAGATTTTCTTATGTTTTATAAGTTAAACTGATTTCCAAAGGGCTAGTATAAAGCAAAATGGCAGTGGAGATGTGTGTGTGGTTATTAAAATAACAAAATATAGGGGCATGGACTAGAAACCCATGTTTTAAAAGTACTGAAAAATAAACAAAGGAAATATAAAAGACCTGCTTTATAGGATTGCACAAAATATCATCTCTCTCTCTTTCTCTCCCTTCACCGATAGATTACTTGAAAGCCTAACTTGGATCCCAGAGAATGTTTGTTGGCCTTGTTGTCAGACTTGGGGGGGGGGGGAAGAATTTTTGGATACAAACATCTCTCATGAAACACTGAATCATGGATAAAAGGCATAAGTAATTTTAGCTTCTACATAGTCTATGCATTCCTAATGTAAATAAAGATTAAAATGATATTTTTTTATCAAAATGTGAGAAGGTACAAATTATAGAGAGAAAACCTAAACATACAAGTATTTTGTGGTTATTGTTCATTCTTTGCCCATGTGAAAAGGTTTTTTTAAAGTGACTATTTTCAGTAACACTTTTAAAAAGATGGGTAGAAAATGACTTTTACATCATGTTTAGCAGAATGCATATCTGAACCAGTCCCTGAATCTAAAGGTAGAATCTAATCTTTATATCCGCCTCTGCATCAGAAGAAAAATAGGGTCCATTCAGTTTCACCATGTGTGTTTCTGTGCCAACTTGTGCCTGCCAACTTGTGCTGACCCCATGAATTTCATAGGATTTTCTCAGGCAAGGAATATTCCAAGTCAAAGGCTTTCAAGGCAAGCATCTATAGGTTTTTGAGGGGGGTTGGGGCTGTGAGAATATGTTCTAGAAGAATGTATTCCTGACATTTCACCTGCATCTGTGGCTGGTGTCTTCTCTGATACCTCACAGCCCGAAACCCCCACAAAAACCTATTCAGAGGTAGTTTTGCAAATTCCTCTATCTGATATATAGCCTAGGCTAATGCAAAACACAGCCAGATGAGTGAATTTCGGCAATCCCTAAATTATGCAAAAATAAATACCATATTTAAAAAAACACAAAAGCAGCAAAAATTATGCCCCAAACAGTCCAATGAGCATCATGCTAATGGAAGATACTCTTGTCTGATTTTCAATACTTCTTCCCTTCCCTTTCAGGGACCCCATGCCATGTCTCTAAATCAGGAGTGTCAGGGGACTTTTTCACAGGGGCTGGGGGCTCCTTAGAGGGCTGGAGAGTCACCTTCCCAGAAGCACTTTCTGCTAGCCCTTCCAGGCCTCAAACCAACATTGATATACTGAGTTGACAAATTCAATCTGTATTGGGTGATGGCTTGCATGTCATGGAGGCAGTGAATTCTCTCTGGGTTTTTCTTTGAACGTTATAGGATTTATCAATTTCTGGTGGTAGAGCTTAGCACCTAAGATAGTGACTTTAAAGTCTAGGCTAAAACCTGGATATTAATTTCCAAAAGGATATTGATTTCCAAACGCATCTAAACAAATCAACACTGCATTG
>CM034701.1:88884736-88902222 GCA_020142125.1 Phrynosoma platyrhinos | reverse complement strand
TTTCCAGACTCTTCACCATTTTAGTTGCCCTCCTTTGGACACGCTCCAACATCCTTTTTGAATTGTGTCCAGAACTGGACACAATATTCCAGGTGGGGCTTGATCAAAGCAGAATACAGTGGCACTATTACTTCCCTTGAACATTCTCTTCCATTTGGGTTTCTCTGCCCCTACATCTAGGATAAACATCAGGATTAAGTTGAATTGTGAGATACAGGGATAGGAAATCCACATTAAATACTATAAAGATCTCTGTGACAAGAGCTGAGAGCTCAGAAACAGGTACATGAGTAGAGAACATGTGATAACTCCCTAAACCATATTTTAGGAAACTTTGTATTGCCATTACAGTAAACTGGCCTCAGCACACTTTAAAAAATCCTACCCTTTAGTATGCAGAAACTCGACGTAACTAGTTGCAAATAACTACAGGTTGAGCATCCCTTATCCAGAATTTTGAAATAGTCCAAAATCCAAAATTGTTGCATTGCTGGCTGAAATAGGGACACATTTGCTTTCTGCTGTTTCAGTTTACACAGACTTTGTTTTTATGGATAAAATTATTTAAAATGTTATCTGTAAAACTATCTTCAGATTATATGTATAAGGTGTATATGAAACATAAATGAATTTCATCTTTAGACTTGGGTTTCATCTCCAAGATATATCATTATGTATATACAAGTATTCCAAAATCTGAAATCCAAAACATTTCTTGTCCCAAGCATTTTGGATATGGGAGACTCAACTTATAGTTACTTGTAATGAACTACTGTTATTATACTACACTATACTGTAATGAACTCCTTTTGTAGTGAAACTTTCTGTATATATATTGGGTTGACACCACTAAATGATGAACTAAGGATAAAGCATGGTTCATGGGCTTGTCTTGTGTTGCTGTCTCATAAACTGATGTGGGAACTGAAGCAGTACCACACTGTGTGGTCATTCACACCATGTTATGAACCAGTTTGCAAACCTGTTTAAAATGGGGTCATTCACACTGGTGCTGGTTTTTTCCTACCTGAATTCAAGGGGGGCCATGTCAAACCCCCTTAACCCGGGTTTTCCAGGATTGCATTTTTCCCTGTATCTTTTGAAAAGAACCAGGTGTTATCAGGGTACCGCCAATGGGAACTTACTCCCAATCCCATTTGGGGCATCCTAGAGGGCATGGTGTAATGGGCAGAGAGTGGGCAGAGGAACAGAACATACCCATCCCATCCTAGCTAGTCTAGCTTTGGTGGCAAGCACCATTTCGGTGCTTGCACCTAGTTGCCAGCGAGTTAATTCAAATTTCTCACTATTGGGCCCTTTAAACAACCTTTCAGCTGTTTTCCTTTTCTGCTCTGGTTTCCACAATGATGCATTGCCAGATGCTCAGACCTCACCAAAATGAAGTGGGTTCTTTGGGGGACATCTGTATTTTTTAAATATATATTTTTGACAGACTGAGATCCTTTGCATTCTCATGGCTTCTGCGTGGGGTTACTCATTCTTGGTACCTCCCTCTACCCTGGCTACCATACTGCAGGTATTCTTAAGCCATCGTGTGAGTTTGAGACAGTATGACTTCTCCCCCAGCAAAGGCAAGCCTATGGCTGGTGGGTTTTGTGAAGGTTTTCTTTGGTCACATCCTCCATATTTGTTGAAGGACCTCCACTTTTAGCAGGGTGAAGAGGCAGGGATTTATATCTCTATCTGTGTTTTTAGCTTTCATTTGTTCATGTCCTCCATTTTCTTGAATGTTCTCCTTTCGGGGCAGGACTAAGAGGTTTGGGTTTAGATTTCTAGGAGTGTCTTTAGCTCAGGGTGACTAGATGCATCCTCCTTTTCCAGGTCCTGTACTCCATTTCAGCCTTCTGTCTAGGAGGAATTCCACAATGTCATCCATTTTGAGCAGGACTAAGAAGCATGGATTTATATTTTTATGAGTGTTTATAGCTTTTCTTTTGCCACGTCCTCCATTATCTTGAATGTCCTACATCTCATCTCCTTTCTGGCAGCTAATCCTTCCTTCCTTCCTTCCTTCTGGCAGGGAAGAAGAAGAAGAGGGAAAACTTTGCACTTATGTTTGCAAAGGAGAATTGTGCCAAAGGAGAAGAGAGAGAGGGAGAATTGGCATTTGGGAAAGGAAAAGGAGAGAGAGAGAGATTGTTGTTGTTTCTTGTTGTATACTTCAAGTTGTTTCTGACTTATGGCAACCCTAAGGCAAACCTATCACAAGGTTTCCCAGTCATATTTCTTCAGAGGAGGTTTGCCATGGCCATCCTCTGAGGTTGAGAGAGTGTGACTAGCCCAAGGTCACCCACTATATGGCTGATCTGGGATTCAAACACTAGTCTCCGGAGTCCCAGTCCAACATTCAAACCGCTGCACCACACTGGCTTGGAAGAATTGTTCCTTCTTTATTGCCCTAAGCAGCTTGGCTCTACTTGAAAGTAAAGGCTGGGAAGCAGAGGAGGAGGAGGAGGAGGAGGAGGAGGAGAGAAGGATCACTCCCTTTTTATTCCCTCTTTATTCCCCTCATGACAGAATGGGCCTCAGCAAACGACTAATAGAGTCGTCTCCGAGGCAAGGAAGAGGAGGGGCAGCCTCACGATCGGCTCCCCTTCCTCCTCCCGAGGTCGTCCTTGGAGCCGCCAGCCCTCCACATGGTCGGCGCTCCCAAGGCAACCTCCCGCCGCAGCGTCCGCACATGCTGCGGCGGAAAAGTCAGTGAAAGTGCAACCTACGCTTTTAGGGCACACTTTCACTGACTTGTGAAAGGAGCGCTGATTTTGCGCTCCTTTCAGAGGCGCCGACGGTGCGCCACGGTGCAGATGCCGCAGTCCCGCAGCACACCATCCCAGGGCGTCCCGGACGCCCTCGTCTGCTTCCCCCCGAAGTCATTTTTCCTGGGATAATGACTCTTTAACCCCCCCTCCACCCCCCAATTTTCCCTGTGTGATAAAGTCCTATGGCAATGGAAGTGGTGTGATGTAGATGTGCATCATTAGACTGACAGAATAAAAAATAAATAAAATCAAAAATAATCAAATGTGATCGATATGGAGGATCCATTTTGAATTTTTGCTTCAGTCAGTGTAAACTTCAACAGGGATAAATTGCACCGGAGAGATTCAATCGGGGTAAACATAGAAGTTTATCACACAGGGGATTCCTGTGCAGAAATGGGGCTTTAAATAGAAAAAAAACCCCGCAAAAGCTGTTAGATTTTCAGACAGCGTCACTGTTAAAATGGAGTTAAAATGAGGTTAATCCAAACAGAAAGTCATCAAAAACTGCTTCTTTTTTAAACTCTTTTTTAACTCATTTTAACTCCATTTTAACAGCGATGTCGTCTGAAAATCTAACCACTTTTGCGTTTTCTTTCCAATTTAAAGCCCCGTTTCTGTATGGGATTTCCCCCGTGTGATAAACTCCATAGTGTGAGCTTTGATTTGGAATTGCAACACTGATTCAGCTTGGATCTCCTTGCTACAAAAATGCCATTTTGAATGGGGCCTGTATGATTGGAGGACAGTGCATTTTGTACCACAGACCAGCAGCTCATAGCATCTGAATGTTTATTTTAGATGATGATGATGATGGTGATGATGATGATGATGCAAATATCTTGCAAATAGGAAAGTAAAAATGTTTTTTAAAAAAATTGTAACTGTAATAGTAACAAACTATTTTTGTGCCCTTGCCTAATTCTACCAGTAGGCTCAGCTAGATTAGGCTCATTTATTCATTGGGAATTTTGTAAATCAGTACTTAGAAGATGCATGTGCTAGATGAGACTGATACTTGGATTTAGGCCTATACTGATAAGAAATTACAATACAATAAGAAATTACAATGTTTTGGTAGCTCAGTAGTCCCATTTCAGGAGTTTGTAACCTTTGCACTGATTCCAATCATGGTTATTTCTACCACAGTTTGGAAAAAAGACTTTTAAAAATGTGTTTGTGTGAGCACATGCTTCTGTGTGGTATGTCTGCATGCCTCTTTGCTGGCTGATCTGTTCCTGGACAAAAGTCTTGGATCCTGGGGCTCAGTTGCTGACATTTACAATTCCATCCTCAAATCTGTTTCTGTTTCTAGCTGTGCTGATTTCCTGGCTTTGAAACCTATGCCTGAGTATGTATGACTGCCATCTGTTGGACAGAATAAAAATCAATCAAAGATCTCTTTCTTGTAATATGTAATAAGTTCATCCTCTAACCAGGAGATTGCTTCTTTTAAAAGTTCTACCATCATTTTGCTGGGCACTCGGATTGAATATCATGTGACAAGGCTGATTAGGATTTCACACCATGGCCAGAATCCGGAGTTATACCTTCCCTGAATCTTGCTGCAGACACCAGAATAGCTGCATAGAGGCTGCTTCCTTTTTGTAAAGTAAATTTGTTATATATATATATATATATATATATATATATATATATATATATATATATAGTAACAACAAGCCTTGAGAACCAACTACCAAGAAAGATACTATCATAAGTTCTGCATGTAAATAAAAGTTATTTTCTTCTTGTTCACAAAGGAGTGAAGTGATTTATGTATAACATCAAAACATGCTACTAAGACTATTAAAAACGCCTAATAGTAGAAAGACTTAAGTTGGGGGGGGATGCAGACGAGCAGCCCTGGGCCACCCTGGGAAGCGGAGGATTGGGGCCGAGGCTGCCCCACACCTTGGCCCCAATCCTCCTTTTGCCAGCCTGGAAAAAAACAGCAAAATGCTGCTCCTTTCAGAGCAGGCAAAAAGGACGTCTCAAGAGCCGCCGCGTGGCTCTTCTGTGCCCCTTCCTGTGCAGTGCATCAAGATGCTGCGGCAGGAGGACATTCTGAGACCGCATGCTGTGCGTAATGGCGCGTGGTGTCAGGACGTCTTCAGGGAGGTGTTGCAGCGGCCAGTGTGCAGCTACCCTTCCCCATCCCTGCCTCGAGGACACCGCAAAGGGCCCATCTGCAGAGGCCCTTAGTGGGAGAACCAAAGGTTAGTGAGAGAACTAAAGGTTCTGAGGGAAAAGAAGCCTCAAACTAGGATAAGGTAGGGAAAGAATCTTGTGTAACCCGGTGGTCGTGACATAATTTGATGCCATCTGAAAGGCCCAGTGTGAGGGAGATCCAAGAGACCCAGATCTGAAAGATCTAGTGTGAGAAATCTATGGGCCTCTACAGACGGCCCTTTGTGCCATCTTTGAGACAGGGAAGGGGAGGGGGAGCCACATGTCGGCTTCCCCAACCCCTCCCCGAGGACGTTCTGACAGCATGCACCATTATTCACGGCGTGCACCGTCAGAACATCCTTTGGCGCAGCATCTTGACGCATTGTGCCAGAAGGGATGCAGAAAGCCGTGCAGTGGCTCTTGGAGTGCCCTATTTGCCGGCTCTGAAAGGAGAGCTCTGGTGCCACAATAAACTACAGTCCCCATGACTCCCTAGCACTGAGTCAGGGCAGTTAAAGTGGACTCAATTTGCACTATTTCTGCCTTTACTGTATCCAGGTCAGATTACTACAAACAAAGCATTCTGCATAGTGCCACAATCCTTGAAGAATCTTTGGAAGATTTGGAAGGTAGCAGGAAGTACAGTAGGCTGGGCCTGCCCATGAGTTTGTATCCCACCTATTATGCAAGACTTTCATTGGTTTCTACACATAATTGTGGTGTTTGCAATTACCTTTAAAGCCCTTAATGGAGTGTGTCCATGATACTTGGGGAACATTTGTCCTATGCCAGTCTGCCAGCTCTCTGGCATCTTTTGGGGAGGCCATATTAAGGAAGTGCAATTGGTCAGGATTAAAAAATAAAAACCAATAGATTGCAGAGGTAGGCTGCATCTGCACTGCAGAATTAATGCAGTTTGACACCACTTTAACTGCCAATGCACAATGCTCAATGCTCAATGCTATAGAATTCTGGGGTTTGTAGTTTTGTGAGATATTTAACATTTTCTGTAAGAACACTCTGATGCCACAGTAAACTACAAATCCCAGGATGCCATAAGATAGAGTCACAGCAGATAAAGCAGTGTCAAATTGCATTAATTCTGCAGTGTGGCAGCAGCCGTAATGCCATTTCATTATCTGTAGAGCTGCTGATTTTTTTAAAAAAGCAAAACAAAAATGAAGCCTTGTCCAGTGACCAAAATATTACGATGATTTTGCTCTTGTTTCCTTACTGTGTGATAACGTTAAAAGAAATTATCATAATATTTAAAACTGATTCAATAAAAGGAGATAACATACCTGTAAGAATTCAGCTTACATTCTTTCAGAGTAAAACTCTAGTACCTTTCTTTGTCAGGATCAAAATTTACTTCCTTCACCCTCTCCACTTCTCCCAGATCTGCTGTTTCAATTATAAAGGAGAAAATTGGGGGGGGGGGAGAACAAACAGAAGAGACTTTTAAGAAATTCCATAATGATGCAAAGAAATTAATTTGGAAAAAAATGCTAGAAAATGTTTCTCTTTCTTTGCTGTTTTCCAGGCCGGATGCATCCTTAGGAAATGGTAAGTGCTGAGAGACAAAAAAGGCTATATGCATTCTAGCCAAGTATAGGAAAGTTACAGGAAAGTAAAAATATTGTCTGGTACTTATATAAGCAGGTTGGAAGTTGTTCGGCATGTAGAGAGGAAGTAGAAGTTAAACTCATGATGTTGATGCAAATCGTCAACTCAGGCAAAGATAGGGGGAGGGAAGAAGGGGGAAAAGAAAACAATGGCCCCTATTTTACCTTGACTTCTCTTCATGTTGCTGCTTTCTATTTACTTCAGAATAGTTACGCAGACTAAAAATAACTGCACATTGGAGCCTTAAATATGATTCCTGTCAGTTTCTGTGACCACAAGGTCAAACAAAACAGGCATTTCCTACTCTTTAACCTTTGCAGCGAGCAGAAGGAAAAGTGTTCAAAAGGGCCAGTGTTATTAAGGGCAGCCTGAAACATCTGACCCTGAACTGTTTTGTTTTGCTTCTTGAATTCTAAATGCTAAGGGAATAATACCATGGCATCCATGGTTTTTGGCATGACTGTAGCCCATCAGTTGATTCTCAGTGACATGACGTATGGATCCTTGAGTTAGTAAAGATGAATATTTACAACATTCTGAGAAGAAGAAAAGCAAAGTCCAGTGGGGAGCAACACAAGGATCCCCAATGATTCTGCTAATATTTGATCAGAATATTCTCAGTGGAAATCTACAAATTTCTGCTAAACTACAGCGCGCCCACAGCATACGTAGACTCAAGGTCACACGGATGGCGAGCCCCGATACTTTTAATGGCACACACACTGCCATAGAAAACAAAGGGACTTGAGGTCCTGTGTTTTTCCCTTCTGCACGGGGAGGGTGGGTGGGAACAGATCACCCACATATACGAAGAGTGCACTGTAGTCTAAATATTATGCTCAGATTATTATGTAGGTATATTGTGCTAGTGAGCACTTATTTTGATTATTAGGGTTTCTCAACAAAGACTGAAAAGTCAAAGACTAAAAAGGGCACAGGCTTTATAGAAAATAAGGAAAGGCTTAGTAAAAAATATTGTTGATGATGATGTGTGCCTTCAAGTCATTTTTTAGTTAGGGCGACCCTATTGCAGGGTTTTCTTGATGAGATTTATTTGGGGTGCAGATGGGGTTTGCCATTGTCCAAAACACATTGCAGAAATAGTTGTGTCTGAGACCACTTTAAGTGTCCTTGCTCAGTGCTAGGGAATCCTGGGAATTGGAGTTTATTGTGGCGCCAGAGTTATCTAACAGAGAAGGCTAAATGTTTCACATAACTAGTTCCCAGAATTCCCCAGCATTGAGCTGAAGCAGTTAAAGTGGTCTCAGACTGGCAGTTGGTTTCTATGGACCTTATCCCACGGGGCCAAAAGCAGCAAGAATCCACTAAGAATCAGGCGCTATTGCGCTATACATTCCCGGGTGATCACACGACGTCGCTCAGAATCGGCTAAGAATCAGGCGCTATAGCGCTATAGTTTTCCGGGTGATCACACGACGTCGCTCAGAATCCGCTAAGAATCAGGCGCTATAGCGCTATAGTTTTCTGGGTGATTACACGACGTCGCTCAGAATCCAACAAGAAACTGCTCGGAATGCAGCATCATTCGGGTTCTTTTGAATGTCGGTTTCAGCGGGCATTGCAATAGCGCTAGCTTATCCATAGCGCTATTATAGCGCTAGCGCCATATTTATACTAGCGCTATAGTACTGCAATGATGCTCATATCGCTTTCTTGCCACTTTTGAGAGCAGCGTGGGATAAGGTCCTATGGCTGAGTGGGGATTCAAATCCTGGCCTCCAGGATCTTAGCCCAAGAACCAAGCCACTATGCTATGCTGGCTCTCTTTGGGACAAGAAAATGGGAAGTCTGGCAAAGTATTCATGATTGCTGCTCCCTCTTCCACCATGACTAGTATATCTCAGAAACAACTGCATTTCATTCTTGTTTCAGGAAGCTTAAGATGTGTGTCCTAACAATAGAATGTAAGCAGTGTGCTTAATGACCACCAAGGATCTACATAAATTCTATCTAGACAATGAGGAAATCAAAATAATTAAAGAGTTCACATACCTTGTATCAAACATGGAGCAGAACTCAGATTGAAGTTTAGGATTAAGATTAGGAGTGGGATAGACAGTGATGAAAGAACTAGACAAGATCCTAAACAGTAAAGATATACAACTGAGCACTAAAGTTAGAATTTTCAAATCCATTCTATTCCTCATTACCATGTACAGATGTAAGAACTGGACAGTGAAGAAGGCGGATAGCAAGAAAATCAACTCATTTGAGATGTGGTGCTGGAGAAGAATACTGAGGATACCATAGATCTGTTCTAGATCCCCCTGCAGATACCAACATCCATGGCTACTCAAGCCCACGTTGTTCCCAATGGCAGCGCGTGCATGTGGCCACGCTGCCATTAGGGATAGCCCCCATTGTCTTGTGGCAGCATGTGAACATGGCTGTGCCACCATTGGAGACAACAGAATTTAATGGCAGCATGGCTGCATGAACACACCACCATGAGACAATGGGAGCGTGGCCACATACACATGCTGCCATTGGGGACAACGTGGGCTTGCCATCTGCAGATGCTTGGATCCACAGATACCAAGGGATACCAAGTTCACAATACCAAAGGCTGACTGTATTTAGCCTTCGCTGTCAGATTGTTCTGCTGCCACAGCAAACTACAAATCCCAGGATTTCATAGCACTGAGCCATGGCAGTTAAAGTGGTGTGAAGCTGCATTATTTCTACAGTGCAGGTGCAATTGTAATATTCTTTACTATTGTTGTGATGGAGGATTTCAGCCAAGGTCTTTAGTAAAGCTAATGGGTGACCCTTATTGAAGAATATGACAGTCCTCAAATACTGTGCATGAGCATCAGGTAAATCACAACGATGTAATACATCCACAGACACACACAGAGATATGTGCACATACTGCTGCGGGGATTGCATTGTTTGGAAGGATAACAGAATTTGGAGGTCAGGAGAGATGAATAATATCACCCCAGCAAATCAAAATGTCCTACTGCATTGACTCCATGACCTTTACACCAGTAGTCCTCCATCTTTGGACTGCTAGATGCTTTGGACTTCAGTTCTCAGAATCTATTGGCCAAATGGGATGAGGCTTCTGAGAGTTGATGTTTAAAATACCTGGAGTATTTGAGAATCACTGCAGTACAACATTATATTTTTTTTTTGCAGAAGTAGAACACACAATTTATTAGAACTTTGTTCTTGGTCAGTATGATAATTGTTGAAGACTGTATGGTAAAACTGTTCCTGGCTTCAAGGGGCCCATAAGTATTTAGTATGCAGGTATGGATGTGTGTGTATGAGAGAGGTGTAGAAGGGGAATGTGTGTGGGTAGTGTGCGTGTTCCCAAGGTGCATTAGTATCTTCTCTCCTCCCTTAATTTATGATTACCTTGCAGACTTAAAATAACATAAAATGTTGAATGAGTGACTGGCTGTTCCAGCTGTTCAAATCACTGAATGGAATTAGAGGGGTTTTTTTCTTCTAGAAAAAAAATAGTAATTTGTATCCATCCTCAAGCTCTTTCCTTTCTCAAATTGTCATGTGTGGGTCATTGGAGGGGGTGATGTGAAGTGAGGAGAGAGGGAGGGAGGAAGGGAGGGAGTTTCCTTGATTCTTCATCTGTGGTGCAAAATGTGGAGGAAACAATGCTTGGTCTGATTCCAGGCATTCTTTGGGCGATAAACTGTTGGAATGCTAAGCAGAGTGGCAAATAATTTTGTCCAGGTATCCATCAGACTGGATAGTCTTCCTGCCAGATAGAACATTCTCAAATTCAAGGCTGCTTTGGAGTTCTGGCATTTTGCATCCAATTTGTTGCCGTTGTTATTGATGCTGTGTGCCTTCCATTTTTTTCTGATTTATGTCAACCCTAAGGTGACCCTATCTTGGGGTTTTCTTGGCACAGAGGGGTTGCCCTTGTCTTCCTCTGAGGCTGTGCTTGCTGAAGGTCACCCAGAGGGTTTCCCTGGCTAAGTGGGAATTTTAACCTTCGTCTCCAGAAACACAGTCCGGCATTCAGACTATTTCACCATGCTGGCTCTCTTGCATCCAGTATTGTGAATTTCATGAAATGTGGTGCTATGGAATAATGATTAACCCTTGAAGTTAATCTGGTATTGTGTGAGATTTAAGAACAGGAAGGCCTCTTTTATTCAGGGTGGGCAGTGAGCCCAGAGGTCAAGTGCATCAGGGTGGCAATTTGATATTAATAACAAAGAAGTATGATGATGATGATGATGATGATGATGATGATGATGATGATGATCGTGCATGAGAAACAAACAAACAAACAAAAATTATTGTCCATAATTCTGTATCAGCTACTTAGTTAAGGACTCTCTTCCTGACCCATCCACCACAAACCTGATGGAAATATCATCCAAGGTGCTCCAATTGCTGGCTGAATGGACTTTGTTTTCCTCATGAAGCTGATTCCTGATAAAGTAGTATGGGGATGGGAAGGTTATAATCATGACAATAGTATCAAAATTGTGAATCACAAATACAGGACAGGTCCAAAACATGCTGCGGAAATAATCCTGTTTGAGACCACTTTAACTGCACTCAATACTAGGGAATTCTGCTCAATGCTAGGGAATTCTGGGAACTGTAGTCTTGTGAGACATTTAGCCTTCTCTGTCAAATAGCTCTGGTGCCACAATAAACTACAATTTCCAGAATTCCCTAGCACTGTGCCAGAGCAGTTAAAGCTGTCTCAAACTGGATTATTTCTGTTTTGGACTACAGTTAGCTAGATTTACTCATGTTCCATATTTACAATTATTCCATATTCACAATTGCTACTTAGGGGCTGTATGGAGCCACCGGATCAGGGCCATGGCAACCACATGCTGCAGCCCCAGTTCAGTTCTTTGCCACTCCCAAAAGAGCTGGCAAATATCACTTCTTTTTGAAGTGGCAAAAAGCTGCCCTTACTGCCATCGCCATGGCTCTTCTGTGCTCCTTTGGCTCAGTGTGTCTACATGCTGTGTCAAGGGAGTGCCCTGATGTCGTGCACCATGTGGTGGGGCGTGCAGTGTGATGGCATCATCGGGGCAGCTGATGTGTGGTCATCCCACCCCAACTCCACCTCCAGGCCGGCCCTTGTGGCCGATTTGTACAGGCCCTTAATCACAATTGTGACACTGTTGATATGGCCTAACTTGATCTCCAGCTTATTGTACTGTTCAACAGCTACATGGGGAGATCCATTTTGGCAGTGATCAAAGCATGGGGGGAATGGTATTTCTTTCAGGTTTGGGGAGGGGTGTTTTCAAGTCAGGAGAGGTTACTTACTTAAGTAGATGATATGGAATTCTGGCCATTATTATGATTACTATAAGTTTTATCTTTTATTTAATCTAAATAGTAGATACTTGTGGTTAAAACCATATTTGTTGTCATTGTTGTGTTCCTTCAAGTTGTTTCCAATGTATGGTGACCTTAAGGTGAATCTATCATGGGATTTTCCTGGCATGTTTCTTCAGAGGGGGTTTGTCATTGACATCCTTTGAAGCTGAGAGAGTGTTACTTGGCCAAGGTCACCCAGTGGGTTTTCATGACCAAGCAGGGATTCAAACCCTGGTCTCCAGAGTGAAAGTCCAATGCTCAAACCATTACACCACACTGGCTATCCTCTAAAATCATATACACTCATCCCTCCCAAGTTCCAGACTCTCCTGCAAACTGGAAATATAGCAGATATTCAAGCTGCATAAGTTATACAATGGTGGTGCACTCCCCCATGTGCCACTTGCGAAGGACCAAAACCACAGACTCCAAGTCCATGAATGGGGAGGGACAAGTGTAATCATATAAAATCATATAATCACATTAGGAGGAACTTCCTGACAGTAAGGGCGGTTCGACAGTGGAACACACTCCCCCGGAGAGTAGTGGAGTCTCCTTCCCTGGAGGTCTTTAAGCAGAGGCTGGATGGCCATCTGTCAGGGATGCTTTGATTGGGAGTTCCTGCATGGCAGGGGGTTGGACTGGATGGCCCTTGTGGTCTCTTCCAATTCTATGATTCTATGATTCTATGATTCTATACATTTAATCAACTATTTTAAATCGCATCAGCTTTTATTATTTTGTCAAATGATTTCATTTAAATAAATGTAATTAATTCTTGGCATGAACAGCTTTGTGCTGTCCTTTTAAAGAAATTGTTTGCCTAAACTGTTGCCTGTTTAATGTAAAGAAACTCCCTGTCTAAGCTCTCTGAAGACAATAACTGTAAATAAATGTATTGACTTGATTTGTAAACAATTTTTTCTTATCTGTAGTTATTAGTTTTTCTTCCTACTTTTGAAAGACAGCCCTTTTTCCTTTCTGTAGTTAACCTGCTCCCCTCTAGTCCCCACAGCTTAAGAAAGGGAAACACATATAATAATTCATAATAAATTTTAATTCCATCATAAATTGATTCATTGTCCCCTCTCACACAGGCTTCCCCTTACTTATAGCTTCCTCACTTAAGATACACATATACTCTTTTCTCTCTTTTCTCCTGCTGTCACTCTGCTACCACACCAGCCATATTCAGCTTCAGGGTGTAAGTGTGTATTTATGTGTGTGTTCATGGGCCTTCAGTCACTTGTTGATTTATGGCAACTCCATGATTTCACAGGAATTTCTTAGGCAAGTAATACTTAAGAGGTGGTTTTGCCAGTTCCTTCCTTTGAGGGATATCATAAACTACCCACTATTGATTGGTGGTCTCCCATCCAGGTGATAACCAGGGCTGACCCTGCTTAGCTTTCAAGATCAGAAAGGATCTGGTGCCTTTAGGTATTTAGGCCCTTCAGCTTCAAGGAGCAAGGAAAAAATAAGACGGGGGGGGAGGGGAGAGGAAGTGGTGCTCTTGTGTCCATAGGAGGAATATATAACGGAGAGTCATTGTTAGGAGAAAGCAAACTATCAAAATCTGGAGCTTTGCAAACACCCATAAATGTTATTCACTATTGGTTCCTGAATGTCAGTGCCAAATCGCACCACTGTTATTTTGGGCCCATTTAATCAGGGGCAATTGATGAGGCTTGGAGCCCACAAAAATAAGTCAAGGCCCACAGGGTGCATTTTCCCCCATCTTTGCTCTTGCTCATACACTCAGAGCCTTCCTTGTTTGGAAGCTCTGAGAATCATTACCATAGTGGCTGGATTATTCTGGAAGTGTAGTTCAAAAACATAACATTTCCATGCCCTGCCTATATAATATAAGGATGTTTGTCAATTGCATTATTTTGGCAAGATGACAACATTTGCTTTGGGTACAGTTACCCTTATTGTTGCTGCTTATATTTACAGTTTTGGGATGTATTATTTTACTATTGTTTGGGCATTATCTCCAGTCCATCAAAGCTGGATCTTTCTAAAGACCACATCCTCACTGGAGAGACTTTAGGATTCCTCCAAAGCATTACATAGTTCCAGTAACTGGGGAATTCTGTTTTGTGATTTCATGCTTTTAATGCCTTGTAACAATTGCTTCTGTTCTTGCATCCAGTCATACCTTAAATCAGGGGTAGGCAACCTTTCCCCTTTAAGGACCAAGGGACTTCAGCTCCCAGAAGCCTCAGCCATGTTGGCCAATAGTCCCATGTTGGCCAATAGCTCCTGGAATTCTGGGAGCTGAAGTCCCTCGGCCCTTAAAGGGGAAAGGTTGCCTACCCCTGCCTTAAATATATCCAGCTCTTGGCCCTTGTTTATTTCTGGTTATAGTGGATTTTAACACTACAGGTTGACTCTCCCTTATCCATCATTTTGAAATTCAAAATACTCCAAAACGATTTCATGGATGGCTGAAATAGTGATGTCTTTGTTTTTTGATGGTTAAGTGGACACAAACTTGGTTTCATGAACAAAATTATTAAAATATATTGTAGAAAATTAACTTCAGGCTATGTGTATAAGGTGTCCATGGAACATAAATGATTTTTTTTTTTGCTTAGAACTGGATCTCATATCCAAGCTATCTCATATTGTTGGTGTAGTGGTGGTGGTGATGGTGTGCCTTCAAGTCAGTTCTAACCTATGGTGAGTCTAAGGCAAACCCATCACTGGGTTTTCTGGGGTTGAAAGTGTATGACTCGCACAAGATCACCCAGTAGCTTTCCATGGCAGAGCGAAGAATCAAACACTGGTCTTTAGGATGACAGTCCAATGCTCAAACCACTACACTATCTTCATAGATGCAAATATAGGTATTCCAAAATTCAAAAACATCAAAAGTCCAAAACACGTCTGATCCCTAGCATTTCAGTTTAAGATGTGGTGTGGGCATAGATTCATTAGAGTTGGAAGAGACCTCAAGGGCCATCCAGTCCAATCCCCTAATATCCCTCCATCTTCCCATCCCTTTCATAAACTCAACATCTTTCCTCCGGATCCCTGTTGCCAGATTTATATTGTTATATTTTTCAAAAAGTTTTTTTAAACAGCTTTGGTGCAAAAATGATATAAAGTCATACCACCGTAGCATATATCTCTAGAAAGAAGTGAAGGTGGGAAGAAACATTCAGTCTGCTAACCAAAAATGTAATGAGGGAATGGAAGTCAATGGGAAGCCTCCCTGACAAAGGTTGCATCCTTGGGATCCCCTAAAAATATAGTGGGAGGAACCAAGACGATGAATAGAGGTGTTAGAATCATAGAATCATAGAGCTGGAAGAGGCCACAAGGGCCATCCAGTCCAACCCCCTGCCATGCAGTTTATATAGCCTATATTGGGAACTCCCGGGCCGGGGGGCACACCTCCTGCAGAAGGCATAAAAAGTTGTGGTTAGTATCAAAATTTCAGAGGGGGGGGGAAGGACAGAATAACCCCACCCTTTGATGAATACAGCTACAATTCCTGCCAAATCTCAAGGCTTTTGGCCAGTGTGGAAGAGCCCTCAGTCTCCAAATAAAGAGGTTTATCTTCTCAATTCTGTAGTATATTGCAGAAAATAAAATCCCTAACTCCATAAGTTACAACTAGGAGAAAATTTTCAATACTACAAGAATGAGTGTAAAAATAAGCTGCCCAACAATTTGTCAAACTGATTTCCTTACGAGAATGAGAAATCTTAATTTCTCTCCTAAAGAGGCAAGTTGACAAAGTGATTACATTTTAAATCAGATCGATTCATGAAAAGCATGCAAACCACACAGTTGATTAATGAAAAGCATCCAAACCACACATAAACATGTCAAGTTCATCCACAGAAGTGATGGGTTAATATGGAATCAACCCAGGAACCAGGATATTTGCCTATTTGAGACTTCCCATTGTTCTGCGACATTTATTTTGGAGCACAAACTGTTAGAGAATATAGCCAAGATATTTTGTTCTTCAAAGCCCATCTTTGGTCTTGAAATCACGTTTTAATTCTGTGAACTGTTTGGATGAAAATGAAAGTAGTTCTTGGTGTTTTGGGTTTGTTTTTTTACACAGTTGACAGGAAATGGTAAAAAAAAAGGTTTTGTTGGGTGTTATCTCCAGGAAGAGATCCATATCAGCAACAAAGGAAGTACATAAAACTCTGACATATCAGCGGATCTGTGACAAAAACATCATAGTGGGATCTTCTGCATGGAGCAGTAATTAACGAGTGAATTAAAATAACAGCCTTGTAAAAATTAGGGTTGAATTGTTGTTGAAAGAAGTTAGGGAAGCAGTTCATGAAATACAATAACTTCTCTCCTTTTTGGACAATGCATTTTTCTAGGTTTTGCTTAGGATGGAATGACTGACATGCACAGATATGGTGGTCATTACCTTTTATTAGGCTGTTTAAAATAAGTGAGACGTGACACACAGGCTGCAGTCCAACATCCCTTCAGCTTAGCACAAATATCTGCATGCAGATATATGTTACATGAACACTACACAACATTCACACAGAATAGCAACATTGCAGAACACATATCCATGACTAGGTGGCATTGCGCAATGCACAATATAACCACAATGCAAAGTATAGAATGCACAACCATGACACATTATTGTAAATTAATTATTTTAATTGAAATAATTGTTTTGAATTTTATTGATTTTTTTTAAAGTTCTTTTTATCTGTGACAGCCTTGGTTTCCTCCTGGGGGAAAGGTGGCATAAAAATGAAATAAATAACTAAATAAATAATCCTAGACAAGGCACAGATGTACATGTGCAAAGGTGACCTTTTGGCCCTGCGGCCATAGCATTACTTATGGATGGGGATGTTGTCACGGTGAGTCTCACTCACCTAACACTTTTTTTCAAGTGACAGCACAATGGGTTTTACTATCCCACCGCTGCCACCAAATTGTGAAGAGAAACACTGAAACTGCTTATTTATCTGCTTATCTTTTAAACTTTCCTTCTTGGATGACAGCACCTGTTCCCACTGTCACCAATTTGTGATGTTTTTATATATATATATATATATATTTATCTAGGGATTTACTCCCCAAACTTTGTTTTCTTTGATTGTTAGCAGCATGGATATTTATTCCAGGTTCAGACAAGCTTGTAATTAAATAATAATAAAACTTTATTTGAATGATGGTTAACAATATTTGTTACGATGTTGTATTCACTTGTTCTTGTTACACTTTGTTACACAAGTCTTTATCTAGAGAACACCAGCTACTCTCATTTAGGACCCTCACACCATCCTTATTTAATGATATCCTTCCAACCTTATTTCTATACTAGTCCTCAGGCTAACTATGGGGTTATACAGATGGGAAGCTGTGGGCCACCCCTGCTAGTGGTGGATCAGGGCCGCAGCAATCCCATGCTGCTGCCCCGATCCTTCCTTTTCCCACCCCTAAAAAGAGTGGCAAAATGCCACTCCTTTTAGGGGGTGGTAAAAGGCCGCCCTAAGAGCTGGGACCATGGCTTTTCCATGACCTTTCAGTGCAGCATGTCTATATGTTGTGTCGGGA
>CM034701.1:88857719-88875105 GCA_020142125.1 Phrynosoma platyrhinos | reverse complement strand
TCTGATTTAATTATCCAGCTTCTGAAAAAAAATACAAGAGTTGGACACCCTGATGAGATAGACAATTGTATAATGAAGACTGCAGTTTTAGCTTGTCTTTTATAAAACATAACTTCCAGATTTTCCTTACTATAGCATATTCCCCATTTCACAATCTGGAAACAGCTTGTAGTATTCCAACAGCTATATTTATTGTGAGCAATATGGTATGGTGGTTTGAGTGTTGGACTAGAACTCTGGGAGGCCAGGGTTCAAATCCACAAAGCCGTGGAAACCTACTGGGTGACAGGCAAGTCACATACTTTCTGCCTAAGAGGAAGGCAATGAAAAGAAGAAATCTTCCCAAGAAAAGCCTAAGACAGGTTTTCTGTAAATTCCCTTATCATTACTAGCATATATGTAAGAAAGCAACTAAAAGGATTTTCGTGTGCACTTCTCTAATATACAAATTTTTGCTTAAGGTACTCATTTTTTCAGTCACTCCTTCTTAATATACTACTATCTTAAATTGTTTTCTTGTATAGGTTCACTAAAATTGTAAAAAGGTTATAGGACTGAAAAGCACACAAAGGAAAGACTATATTAATAAATGCACTGTCTTTGGAAATAAACATGCTTGGACATAACCCAGAAAGAAAATGCACAGGGCCATGCTGCACAGTTAAATTTAGAGTAAGAGTTATCAAATTTATTCCTTTGATTATTAGGCAATTATTATTAGACTTTCCAGCTGCAGTTTAGTAAAGAGTACTCTCATGCCAGACACCATTTCTCCTCAAACTGATCTTGTCTGTATACATGCTAGATAATAGTAATAGTAGCCATAGATTTTGTAATCCCTGGCAAATAATTCCCAGGTTCTCTCCAACATGACCAGCTGCTTGGAGTAAGTAAGACTGATAATAGCAGAAAATGCTTGCTGTAGTCTTACTTATGAAATACAGTGTATTTCATCATTTTTGCTTTATATAAGGGGAAATTTTTAGAATTTAATGTGGAGTCATATAAGGAGATCAGAGAAAATTATGGATAAGCATATTCATGCTTAGTAGTCACAATGACTACATATTATCTCCAGTATCTAAAGAAGTATGCCCCTCAATACCGGTTACTACCAGATGGACGTTATTGCATTCAGGTCCTATTCAGAGCTTTGAATGTTTTTTGTTTTTGTTTTTTTGGTTTTTTTAAAAAAGGAACAAGTTACTTTACTCATACCTCTGTTCATCCAAGAGGGTATTCATTATCTGCTACTGTTCCACAGTTCAGCAAGATAACTCACCAAATTGCTTGTCACTAACAAATCACAGTTACTCTTGCTGGTGTGCCACTGAAAAATACAGAAAAATTCTCACTAGTCCCTCCAAGTGGCCAATTCAGATGTTGTACTTTAGGAATTCTGAGAAAATAAACAAGACCTTACAAAGCAACCCTTCCCAATAGCAGCATGAGGCAGCCCCCCCATGTGGCCCTTACTTTTCCTCATCCTTTCACTCAGATAGAGTTGAGATATACATAAAGTAAAGAATAACTGGTAGACAATCCATTCTAATTCCACTGAAAATTAGTGATTTGTAGTCATAATTATTATACGCAAAGAAATAACTATAAATGTGAAATTCAAATAATTGTAGCTTTCAGAATGTTGGTGGGAGCCTATGTGGCTCTAGAATAATATGTATAGTTTTTGAGATTCTTGAATTTTGAAGTGAGATTTAAAACAAAGGGATGATGATGAGGAAAGTGGAATGAAGTGATAGTATGATTTTAGTAAGATAAATAAATTAGCTATTTTGAGTGGAATTAGCCAGCAGTTTATTGGTGGAGGAAGCAATTTTAAGATGGTGAAACAGAATAGAACTGAATAACATGTATAAGTAAAATATATAGAGGGGGAGAGAAGTATAATAATTTGATCATTATAACCACTAGCATGTAAGTTGGAAGTAACCCTTTTGTGTTTTTTTCTATTGTATTAGTTTGTGTCATTTGTTATTTTGTGTAGTTGGTACGTGTAGTTTTGATGTATGTCTTTTTATAATTTTACTCTATATGTTGTTTTATATATTAAAATTTATGTGTTAATAAAAATATTTCTTTTAAAAAGGAAGTAACTGTTCCAGCTTGTAACCACAGAAAGTTAGCAAATGTGTGACTTCCTAGCTCTATTCCTTTTTGTGGCTTTGCTAGGCATCTGTTTAGATGTAAAGGGAGCAGAACATTAGATATGTAGGGCTTTGGTCTGAACCAGGACAGTTCGTCTTATGTTCTTATGTTCTTAAGTTCTATAATGCTTTAAAAGTTCCTCAGTAGCATTTGCCCACAAATTTCTATATGAAAAAACTAAGATTTTGTGTGTGTGTGTGTGTGTGACTGTGTGTGTGTGTGTGTTCATATGCATATGGGAACATGCAGGTGCACTCACTTTTATTTTTATATCATTAATTTTTCAATAAAATTAAAATCCATATGTGGGGAGATTACTCTTTCTGCTATCCACAGATCAGAAAGGCTATCCCTGTCCCAGAATACTTTTTCAGACTTAATTATTATTTTATAAGACTATGTATGTGGAACCAGTGTAGTGTAGTGGCTTGTGTTTTGGACTTGGACACTTGGAGACCAGTGTTCGAATTCCCACTTAGCCAGGGAAACCTACTGGGTAACTTTGAGCAAGTCACACTCTTTCAGCCTCAGAGGAAGGCAAGAGCTAACTCCCTCTGAACAAATCTTGTAAAGAAAATCCTGTGGAAGGTTTGCCTTAGGGTTGCCATAAGTCAGGAATGACTTGAAGTGACACAGACATGACACAACAACAACGTATCTACATTACACAGGTTTAGTTTGATCCTGCTTTTAACCATATTGGTTCTATCCTACTTATGCCCGGAATTTGCAGTTTTGGAATAGGCACACTGAATTCCTTGCTAGAGATACTAGTACTGGAGGTCAGGGGAAACTGGAGAATATGCAGTTCCACCCAGACTACAAATCCCAGAATTCCATAGAGTGGAGCCATGGAGGTTAATGGGACTGAGCTGCTATAATTTGTTTTTTTGGTGTAGATACAACCTAGATAATTTCACCTCCCATTTTGAAAACTGCTTTAATGAAGAAAATATCTTAGAATTCTGGCTTCTGTATTTACCATAGTGACTTCAAAAGAGATTACACTACAGTGACAGATTTGTGGGTGATAACAACTGTCTGGTTGTATTAGCATATGGAGGGACAGATATGGATGTAGGATAATTTTATACTTTATTTATTTATACTTTAGTGAGAGCTTATCAAATAAATATGCAAACTGGAATATTCATGATTCCCAGGATTTGGCAGTGCAGTCCTTTGAACATAAAATATGTACTCAGAAAAGCAAGAAACTGCATAAAATGTGCAAAAATGTCCCAAAATGGCATTGTAGTAAGAAAAACTGCAAAAATGAATGTAAGAGGCAAAACTGCATTAAAAATGCATGCATTAGGAAAAAGAGAATACATGCAAACTTTTGTGCAGTCATTCTTATGTGGATTCTGAGAGTTGTAGAATCCATCAATGTGTCTGTGACCTTCCTTGGCCTCCCTTTGATTCTGTCTTGTTGTATGAGGACAATAGGAAAAATGTGATATCACAGTAGCCCTCAGGTTAAATTAATTTCATAGATAATGTGTCTGCACATTAAAGATGCAGGACAGGATGCTGAGCACCTATTGATTCGGACACAAAAAGCAATAACTGACTATCTGTGACTGCAAAAAGTGATGTCAAAGGACATCTAAAATGGTAGCTAGTATGGCAAATGAGTCAGTCATGGTTCGTTAAATGAGTGAAGCTCTTCCTTCATTGCCTGGTTGGCTGCATGAATAACCCCTGGTAGACCTGTGCCTCCATTGCAACCATATTTGAGAAACCCTGTTCATAAACCACATCTTGTCAAGAAACCCCCATGATAGGTTTGACTTAGGGTCACCGTAGGTCACAAACAACTTGAAGGCACACATCAGGAAACAATTCATAAACCACCCCATGTTCCAAAAAGGCCTTTTCAGTTTAAGATTTATAACCAAAGTGACTGGAAGCAGAAAACCTTCTCCCACGCTCCCACCACCCATGCCTATGAAGATGGTGAGACAGAGAGAAGTGTCTCTGCTGCAGATCTTAAAGCTCAGACAGGCTTATATGGGAAGGTGGTGGTGGTGGTGTGCCTTCAAGTTTCTAACTTATGGCAACCCTAAGGCAAAACTCTCACAGGGTTTTCTAGATTTGGCAAGTTTCTTCAGAGGGGGTTGCCATTGCTATCCTTGAGGATGAGAGACTGTGACTCAGCCAGGCTCACTGAGTAAGTTGCCATGGCTGAGGGGGAATTCAAACCCTGGTCTCCAGAATCATAGTGGAATGTTCAAACTGGCTACAAATATGGGAAGATACAGCCCTTCTAATGATGTGGTGGCAAAATGAGGACATTGCTCTCCAATTATGAATTCTGTCCCCAAATTTTTAGCATTGCAGAGAGTAAGACACTGAAAATCACTCACACCTACAACACCCGTGTTTTTATTCTGTGGGTAACTTTGCCTGCCCTTTTTCTTTGCATGACTGAAAAGAAGGAAGGAAAATTTCATTGGGGACATTTCATTTCTTTTTGAGGGGACAATGCCCCCATTTTTCACTTCTGCACTGCTGCAGGAATCCTGGGATTTGTAGTTTGGTGAAGCACAAGAGTTCTCTAGCAGAGAACATTCCTAAAATTTCTATTCCTAAATTGGAAATGCTAGATTTCCATGGGATGAAGCCACTGCAGTTAAGTAGAATAACAGTGCTGCAACTGTGTAGTGTGAAATGATCCATGATGTGGGTTACACAGTTTTGAAGTGAGTTCCCATTTCTAGTATGGAGAGGGATTTCTAAGGGGAACATTTCAAGGGGAAAATCTGCTGTAAGGAGAATTGCTAGGCTTCCAGTTATGCATTAGAGACAGAGAAAAATAATCTCCTGAACCACTCTGTTCCTAATTTCTCAGAGAAAGATACATTCAAATCAGGCTGGGTACACAATGAAAAGATTGTTGAATTGATCAAAGAGTGACCATTTCATTGCACTTTTGCACTCCAAACTCAGGGCTCCATTAGGAATGCTGCCCCAGGTGTTTTCAGAAAAATACGTTAGCAATTGAAGTTCTATATGAAAATATTAACATAAAAAATAAAAATGATATTGCATGAAGTTCTCTTATAAATTACCAGTGCTTCAGTTATGCAATATAAGAAGCAACAAGCTAAGCAGATTCTTTATTAAGCTTTCTCCAGTTTAAAACATCACTTTATTTACAGAGCAACTAAGCAATTATGAATTGAATGGCAACTGGAAAAGTGATCATGGGAGAAAACCTCAGAAATAATAATAAATTGGTAGGGTGAATCTAGTAATGGAGTTCTATGGAAAACCATCCATATTTTTTCTGGCTTTAACTTCCATCAAGCTTTCTGCAGAGTGTAGGCAGGCAAAAAAAAAAAAACAAACTGGAAAAAATTAGAATAAAATAAAACTCAAATCTACATCTAAGAACAAAAAGTAACTTGGGAAGACACCACAAACCCACGGGAATGGATACATGCAATTATAAAGCAACAAAAAAGCCGAGGCACTACCAACTGCCGGCATATAATTCTATCTTTAATAATTCATTGATATTAAAAGATATATACCTTCATGGGAACTACTTGAGATGATGGTTCAGCACCTTTTTCTTAAAATGAGGTGTGTAAATGAATTATCTGATCACCTCAAAATCATATGGTAAGTTGTACTAAAGTGTATGACCAAGCTGCATGAATATGAACCAGAATGGATACAAGTATAATCCAGTGTCCCATATGATCATTCATAAATCCTCCCATCCTGTTTCTGTATTAATATGCATTTTCAAAGTCCATGTGAAATTTATAAATAAACACACACTTGGACACATATTTTTTAATATATTTTCTCTGTGTTCCACCCAGCACTACCTTCTGTGTCTGCCCCTCCATGAAAGACTGGAATCACCATAAAACAGTGTTTCCAATTCTAATTCCAGAGAGACAACCCAGAAGAATACCATGGTCAATGGTGTTGAAAGCCACTAAGATGTCCAGCAAAATGAACAGGGACACATCCCCCCATCTAGTTTCCTATGTAGACCATCGACAAAGGTGATCAAAGCTGTTTCTGTCCCATAGCCAAGCCTGAAGCCAAATTGAAATGAAGCTAGATAATCTGTTTCATCCATGAACCCCTAGAGCTGGAAGGCCACCACACACTTGCCCAAAAAAGAGATATTGGGCACTGGCCAATAGTTTTCCAGTATAGTAGGGTCCAGAGGGGATTTTTTTTTCCAATAACGGTCTCACCCCACTGTCTTTTAGGCAAGATGGAAACCTGCCTTGATGTAATAAGGCATTCACTGCTCCCTTTTCCTCAATCTGCCAGTCCCCCTTGGGCTGCTTTCAACAACTAGGAAGGGCACGGATCCAGTATGCACATGGTGGCTCTCATCTCTCCAAGGATCTGGCCCACATGCTCAGGTTATAAATAATATAATGATAAAAAGAGAACTCTGTTGAGAATGACTTCATCAATAGCTTATCAGTTTTCTCAACATTTCTGTGATTGTGGCTAAGGATTAAATATTGCCCATAATGTCAGACTGGGTTTATATACAATCAGTGTGCAAATATCTGTGTGCAAATATCTGCACTAGTAGTTGGATTTAAACCCTTAAATTTCTATATCTTCTCAGCAATGTGTTATATTTCCATGGAATATGGGCAGGAGAGCAGGAACAAAATAATCTTTATATATGGATCCATATATATCCATATATATAAAGATTATTTTGTTCCTGCTCTCCTGCCCATATTCCATGGAAATATAACACATTGCTGAGAAGATATAGAAATTTAAGGGTTTAAATCCAACTACTAGTGCAGATATCATGGAAATATTTCAAGTTCACTTTTCTGCCCATGAAACATACTAGATACAGAAAACTGGAAGACAGTTCTAAAGCCTAGGGAAAACAAACCATTCTGAGGGCTCATTCCCACTATGATTTAAACCGATTTGCAAATTGCTTTATATGTGCCTCATTCACACTGGAAATGATTTCAGACCTGACTGTGTTAGGTTTGAATCATGGAGAATTGAATTAAAGTGAGGCAAATACAAAAGAATCACTTTTTTAAAGATGGATCATTTGGTGGTTCTTTTGAAAAGAATTGATTTGCAGGCATGTTCAACAAACGTGAATGATGTTCGGGTCTCAATTGCATACCACTGGAGGGAGGGACTATGGCAGAGGACCTTATCCCACGCTGCTCTCAAAAGTGGCAAGAAAGCGATATGAGCATCATTGCAGTACTATAGCGCTAGTATAAATATGGCGCTAGCGCTATAATAGCGCTATGGATAAGCTAGCGCTATTGCAATGCCCGCTGAAACCGACATTCAAAAGAACCCGAATGATGCTGCATTCCGAGCGGTTTCTTGTTGGATTCTGAGCGACGTCGTGTGATCACCCGGAAAACTATAGCGCTATGGCGCCTGATTCTTAGCGGATTCTGAGCGACGTCGTGTGATCACCCGGAAAACTATAGCGCTATAGCGCCTGATTCTTAGCCGATTCTGAGCGACGTCGTGTGATCACCCGGGAATGTATAGCGCTATAGCGCCTGATTCTTAGTGGATTCTTGCTGCTTTTGGCCCCGTGGGATAAGGTCCAGAGGGTTGGCAGAGGGGTGCGACCCATCCTGCCCCAAGTTTGGGTGAAATCTGCCATTTCCCCCTCCCCCCCTCAAAGTGCTGCCTTGGTGCTTTCTTTGGGGAGGGGAGTTTTTTTTTAAAAAAAATTGATGGATTTTGTGATCACTCACAATTCTCTCTCTCTTTCCAGACCCTGTGGCACTTTTGTAGGGAGGGAGAGAGATGGGAGGCCCATTCCCTTCCAAACACCCATTGGGGGGCTTCCAGGGACAACCCTTCCCCTGGCAACCCCCCCCCCCCACACACACACACGACTCTCTTCCACCTCCAGCCCCCTTTCTCCCTCTCTGCCAGTCCAGTGCCAGTGATCCCCCCCAAAAAAACAACCTCACAAGCAACGCAAGGAGGGACCGAGGGCAGACACAGAGACCTCCAGCTCTGCAGAGAGGTCCAGAAGCAACTGATGTCCTCCTTCTCCAGGACCTGGCCTCCATTTCAACCACCTGCTGTGCAGGAGGAATGGCAAAAAGCCTCCCTCCATCTTCAGTAGCATTAAGAAGCATGCATTTCTCTATGAGAACTTTCAGCTATTATTTTGGTCACATTCTATATACTCCCCTGAATGTCCTCCATTTTGAGCATCACCTTAGAGAAGCCCTGCATTGACATTCCTAGGAGTGATTTTTGGGTTTCTGATTCGGGAACATCCTCCATTTATTATATTTTTTTCCCTGGAAGGGTCCTCCAATTAAGAACCATGTGTTGATCTTTCTAGGAGAGCTTTGGGCTTTGAATCTGGTAGGTCCTCCATTTTGATATTTGATTAATAACAGTGCACTGACATTCCTAGGAGAGTTTTGGGGTTTGATTTGGGGATGTCCTCTATATATTTTTTTCTTGGATGGTCCTCCATTTTGGGGGGTGGGGTGCCTGGTCCTCCCAACCCTCCCTTCCTCCTTCTCCCTCTTTTCTCTTCTTCCTCTCTTCTTCCTCCCCATCTGCTTTCTGTACCTGCCCTGGGTCTGTCTTCCACACACTGACATTCCTAGGGGAGCTTTGGGCTTTGGTTTGGAAATTGCCTCCATTTTGAACAGGACTAAGGGGGGTTGCAGACTGCCAGAAATAGTGCAATTTGAGTCCACTTTTAGGGTTAGGGTTAGTGCTAGGGAATCATGGGAATTGGTTTTTTTCTGAGACATTGAGCCTTCTCTGTCAGAGAGCTCTGGTGCCGCAATAAAATACAGTTCCCATGATTCCCTAACCCTAACCCTAAAAGTGGACTCAATTTACACTATTTCTGGCAGTCTGCAACCCCCCTAAGAGGCATGCATTGACATTCCTAGCACTGTTTTGGGCTTTGATTTGGAGACTTCTTCCATATATATATTTTTCCTGGATAGTCTTCCTGGGGGGGGGGGGGAGACCTGGTCCTCCCAGCCCCCTCTCCCCCCTTCCCCCTTCCCCCTCCTTTCTTGCATCACCAATGATGCAGCATATGATTGACATTTAAAAAAAACTGGGATGGATCAATCACAATCAATACTGGGCATGCATTTTGTAGTGGCGCAAATCTAGTGGGAATGACAATTGTGTTGGAAAAGACATGAACACATGGAATAATGAAATAATTTGCTCCACAGTGGGAACTACACATCAGCCTGAATCAATTCAGCAATCTGGAGTCAATGCAACATGCAAACTGGTTTAAATGCAAGTGGGAATGAGCCCATAAACTCTCTTCTTACTCCAACTTGGAGAAATTGAGATAAGTTGCTTAGATTTGACTTGGAAAGAGAATGAGACAGCTACTGTCTCAGTTATCTGCTTCATTAAGTTTAGACTATATTTGTGTCTGTTTGCTTTTCTACTTGTGCTTGGAAGTGTGTCTATCTGTGCTCTGTTTCACAAGGTCTGAAGTTTATTTGCCTACATTTGCTTTCCATTGCCTTTGGACTATGTTTGCTCTGTGCTCTGTTTCATTGAGTCTGGACTTTATGGGCCTGAGTTTCTTCCACAGCTTTTGGGTTATGTTTGTTTTGCTTTCCAAAGCTTGAGAATGTGGCACTACATGGCTTGCTCATTGCCTTGAAGAGTGACTGAGACTGTCTTGTGGTTAGCCTGATAGCATTCCTATGCATGAGCTGACCCTTTGCCTAATTCCTATGCTGTTTCACTAACAACTTAGTTGGTGGTTATCACACAATCTAGTCGGATGTTCTCCAGGGCAAGCAATATTGACATTAATGCAACCTGCACATATATAGCATGAGCATAAGTACCTAGATTAGAGGTGGATAACTAGACTTACACAGAGGAAACATGCAGGGGTCTCCCACTGAAAATACTGTCTGTTCATCGTTAGCAGTTCATGGTCTGCAAGGCTCATGATTAACCTGCCATTTGGGGGGAGAGACCCATACATAGCTATTCATACCATAAGCCACTTGTGCTGCTATGCATGCAGAACTATGAAATGTTGTCTGAAGATCAGAAGGAAAGAATGAAAGAGGGAAACTGCTATGGCAGACATGGGAGGAGTGGGATCTTTCCAGTACTTTTCAATTGCATGATCCCTGTATGCTATTCCAGCAGTCTTCCCCCCCCCCCCAAGAAAACCTTCTGGAATATTTGGAAAGTTGAATCATCTGGGGAACAGCCAATAAATGTCAAAATTGTCCTCAGCCAATAAGTGTCAAAATCATCCTTGTGTTCCAAAAATGTGGGGAGATTATGCTTGTATTCTATAAAGTAAAAAAGAAAAGAAAAAAAAAGAACTGTTCTTCAAAGTTTGGAGCATTGCACTAAAGCATAATTTGCCCAACACTGGCTTCTCCTCAGTTGGCTTAACTGACAGTATTATTCCAGCGATTGTCCATCTTGTGTTCTGAAGTCATTCAAGACACAGCAGGAGGCAGGACCATTATGCTTATATTCAGGAGATGTTGTATGTCATCTTTTGCCCCCTGTTCTTTATTGCAAGTAACCAGTTGTAACTCTAGGAGGGTAATCATCAAAGACAGTCTGTGGTTGAAATGTTTGATACATTTCTTCCCAGCTCCTCCATGTAATATTCTGATGTTGATGCTTGAACTGAGCACTTAAAATGTATACAGTTCTTAGGAGTTTATCACATGGGGACTTATGTGCTTCTATCCCAAAAATGATTAAAGTATCCACATCCCAGAAAAGCGTGCAAATGCACAAATTATTTTCACACACAGAGCACAATAATGTTAATAGCTCATTACTAATGCGAGAAAGTGAGTAGAAAGCACATTTGGTTTTCACACAAATGTAGACAAATCCCATTGATGGTTTGGAAAGAACTTTTTTGCGCATGCTCACAAAAGAAGTACCTTATTTTCCTGCGTATAAGACTACTTTTTAACCTGCAAAATCCGTTGTTAAAGTGGGGGGTCGTCTTATACACCGGGTATAAGGATAAGGAGGATAGAGGTGCTAAAACTCTATATTTTGGCTGGAAAAATGGGGGGTCATCTTATACGCCAGGTCGTCTTATACGCCGGAAAATATGGTAGTTGCATCACCAGAAATCACCTAGACAAATAAATAATTTTATTTACACAATTTTCTTTATAAAAATGTACTTTACTGTCCTTTACTTTCCAAGAAATGGTATCCAACCTAAGTAAAAAGAACAAAACATTACCCAAAAGAAGTAGGAAAGCTAAAAAAAAAATTATCTCTCGCTCTCACTGCATCCCTGCCTTCCCTCAGCAGCTGTTCTTTTATGAGCCCTGGCTGAAGCATAAAAGGCTATGTCCCTCTCAGTACAACAAAGCGGCACTGGAAGTAAACTCACCCCAAAGAACCATGGGAAATCTGGCAATAAGTACAAAAATGGGGAGAACCCCACAATTAGCTTTTACACTATAGCAACTGTGCAAAAAAAGTGATATCATGAATGAAACAGACATGAATTCATTATATTTTCCTTAAAATGCTTATTTGCTGGTTCACGTCACTTTCTTATCATATTCTATGAGGTTTGCGTACAACATCGTGTAAAAACCTTTTGTGCAATTGTGCCTAATATACTGGATAATCGCAGGTTCTTACCTGTTTAAACTTCCAATTTTCCCAGTGTGATAAACCCTTAGAGTTGTGGGGTAGAAATAGAGGATACAGTTCTGATAGAACACAAATGTGATTCATGACATACTCTGGAAGGGAGAAGGTAGTAATAGTACTTATTTCATTTTGAAAATACCATTGTAATTCTGTTATTTGGAATATATGTCTTATTTTCAAATTGTACGTTTCTTAAAGTAGCATTCTGTTTTGATAATAATGGGGAAAGAGTGGAATACTGAATAGAATGGGCTCTTTTGAACCACCAGAAAGGATTAGACAGACTTGAGGTAGATGTCCCAGCCAGCATTTTTGGTGAACAGTGCGGTGGTGAATTGATGGGAGACATGTGGGTGCTACACAGCATGCCGTGTATAGCATAAGCTATCCTGCTGCCCACAGTTTCATTCAGGTTCAGTGGAAAATAGTGTACTGTCATCAGTGTTGAAGATTGGTAAGATTGCTTGGTAAAATGGAAGGCAGGAGGAAAAGAAGAATGCTGCATTCTAGACAAGTAGATTCAATTAAGAAAGCCACACCCTTGAGTCTGCAAGACCTTAGCAAGGCTGTTGATGGCAGGGTGACTTGGAGGTCTCTCATTCATAGGGTTGCCATAAGTAAAAGTCAATTAGATGGCTAACAACAACAATAATGAGGAACATACAGGTTTGGACTGCAGATCTATCTGTTTACTTGGAATTACACCCCCCTGAACTCTTTGACTCCCTCTTTCTTATTCTGATTTATGCACAGATTTAAAGGTGTAGTTTGCTTCTTCCAGTGGGATAAACTAAAAAAAAAAAGATAGAGATTACTAACTGGAAGTAAATCTTACTGATTTCATCACACATTACTTTGCATTCAAAGGGTGCAACACCATTTTACTCCAAAGAAACAAAGAAATTGCCCCTCTAAACCCACCATCTAACTTTACTTCCCAGTTCAAGCTGAACTTAGTTCATCTCACAAATTATGATTAATACAATTTTAGAATAATTTTGGCGAGGCAATCCTGCATTCTTCCCATTTTATTTCCTGGACTTCAGTCAAAGCCAACAAGTTCACAGTCAGTCTGCTTGCTTGTTCAATCTAAATACTTTATACTGCAAAAATCATTTTTATTTTGCTGTAGTTGCTCCTTTTGCATGAAGCTGAGCTCATCCTCCCACTCCCAGCCAGTCGCCAAGAGGAGGAAGTTGAGGGGGTGAAGTTTTGGCAAAATATTACCAAAACACTCAAGAATTGCTATGGTAGCCTTGATGAAAGACATTCTATGGCATGACTTAAGCCCGCACTTGGATGTGAGTGGGAGAAAATTGAAGTCAATGACTGATACTGAATGTAGCAAGAGCTTATATAGACTTAATGGATATATACTGCAATATTTACAATGTGAGAACACCACACCATTGGCAGTATACACAGTATAGATGGATTGATACAGAATTGCTTTGCGGGTCCACAGAAAGCCATCTAGACTGGCATTCTGTTTGAACCAGATGCTTTGAGGCATGATACAAATGGGTGACTTCAACTATCGTGATATTTGCAGGAAGGCAAACTCAGCCAGAAATTAAAGTCCAGCAAATTTCTCACTTGCCTGGCAGACAATTTCATTGTCCAGAAGGTGGAGGAAATAACAAGGATATCAACTATTTTAGATCTGATCCTAATCAACAGAGATAATCTGGATAATGGGATGGAAGTGGTGGGAGTGATCATGTTTTCCTGTAGTGCATTATACAGTGGAAAGGGGAAGCCAAATATTGGGGTCCTTTAGACTGGCAGTTTGGAGTGGCCTCTGGCTGCTTCAGCACCAATTGGACCTCAATTGGCATGGGAACTGGACACCGTAGTCCCAAAGCTGGCCACTGCCACAGCCCTGAACAGGCCACTGGCAAGGAGCAGCTTTTTGCCACTCCTTTTCCAGATGGCTTTTCCTGGCCATGTGCACTCTCCACATAGCTTCCAGTTGCACCTGCACACCCCATCCCCAGAGGAGCCAGGAGCCACACTTCACTACCTGTCTGTTTTGGGCCATAGTCAGACATGCATTCTAGACTCTAGGAAAGCTGATTTCAGTGAATTTAGGGAAATATTGGATGTGATCCCATGGTCTAGAATAGTAAAAGAGAAGGGAGGTCAGGATGGATTTCTTAAAAGGGAGCTATTGAAGGGAGAATTTCAGAGTTCCTTCCAATGAGGAAGAAAAATGGGAGATGTCTCAAGAAACCAGAATGGATTACTAAAAAACCTTTCAACTGAGCTATTGGTTAAAAGGGTAATGTATAAGAAATGAAAAGAAAAAAAAAAGGTGGAAATCACCCATCAGGAATTCAAACAAATAGTGAGCATGTGTGAAAGAAAGTCAAAAAAGCCAAAGCGCAGGATGAGATCAGGTTTGTTAAAGAGGTTATGAATGATAAAAAGAGCTTTTAATGTTAGGATTAGCAAAGGGTCCCTAGCAAAAGGGAGAAAAAAGAAATGGCAGGACCATTGCTTCGAGGAGATGGTGAAATGCTAACAAGGGACAGAAAAAAATCAGAGCTACTCAACACAAAAGGAAAAGGGTGTGCAACTTGAGAAAAATGAAGCAGAGGATGCAATAGAGAAAATGCAGCACAAAATAAATAAAGATGTAGTGCAAGAATACCTAGTTAGTATACCTATAGGCAGGTATAGAGACCCACTCTATTCTGCTTGGATCAGGCCTCACCAGGAATACTGTGTCCACCACAATTCAGAAAGGATGTTAACAAGCTGGAGTGTGTCCAGAGGAAGGTGACCAAAATAGAGAAAGGTCTGGAAACCATGCCTTATTAGAAGTGGCTTAGGCCGCTGGGTCTGTTTAGCCTAGAGAAGAGAAGGTTAAGAGGTGATATGATAGCCCTGTTTAAATATTTTTAAACATATTGAGGGTGGAACAAGCTTGTTTTCTGTTGCTCCAGCAAATAGGACCCAAAGCAATGGATTCAAACTACAAGAAAAATTCCACCTAAACATTAGGAAGAACCTCCTGACAGTAAGAGCTGCTTGACAGTGGAATATGTTGCCTCATTGTGTAGTAGGGTTTACTTCCTAGGAGTTTTTCAATTAGAGGCTGGATGGCCTTCTGTTGGGGGTGCTTTGATTGTGTGTTCTTGCATGGCAGGGGGCTGGATTTGATGTTCCCTGAGGTCTCTTCAACCCTATGATTCTATGATAGTATGATGGCCACCCCTTGGTGTTTTTGTTTGTTTGCTTGTTTTACCTCCAGCACCTCTTATGTAGAGACATGTGGTTTCAGTACATGGATGTTTTACTCAATTGTGATAACTAATACAGCCATGAATAAGTTTACATTTTATACATTTGTCTATTTCTTTTTTAAAAATCTGTCCAATTTCCTTCTGCCCATGCTGTCTACCTTGATCATAATTGTATAAGCTTACTTTTTTAATCTCCACTCTTACCAGCCCCACAAAAAAAAAAAAAAAAACCAACCTTAAAAGCCCCAAGTATATTAGAATTTTACTCATAAGGACAATTTTAATTGAAGTGGCAGCTGGTGGCTTTCATGTGAGTAGAATACAAAATCTGTTTCAGGTTTTAGTCTGAACCCTATCCCCAAAATAGGGGGAGGGAGTAAAGTAAACTTGTAGTAGATTCACTGCCCCCAATGACATGGAAGCCACTCTTTAGTAGACCTTCTTCTATACTTTTCTCCACCCCAGTGATGGAGATGCTTGGATTGACTGGATGCACACTCATATGTTTCTTCCCTCTAAATACCTTTCTAAACTTAATGTATGCATGTACTAAAGTGCTGAACTTTCATTTCTACTGAAACAATTAATGTAGATCAACAGCTTTTTATCTAAGCTAGCCATTTATTAGGGAAGCAAGAGATACCTCTGGAACTGAATGCTGGTTTTAATCAGTTTCCCTGGTTGCTGCTGCTTCCAACATTTGCTTAATTTTGGGGCTGGAGATAATCACCAGCTGTATACACAACAGGTTAATTCCAGGAACTGCCTTCAGTGGATACAAGGTTACCAAATACACTGGCTCCATCTGATTTTCAGGTAATCCCCTTTCTGCTGTACCACAATTCTCTCCATTCAGCAGGGCCCCCTGAGCTGTGTACCATAACCACATAACTTTAGGCAGTGCCAAATTTATGCACAAGCTGAGTAAGCTACTGTTGAGGCATGTCATTTATGAAAGGCCTCTAAAAACATTCTACATACAAATACGAAATTGAAGGACCAAGACCCTACATCAGTGTGATGTAGCTTAAATGTCTACATTCAGTTACACAATAATTGTGCTATGTCACCCTTGTTTTGAATATCTGTGTTGCATAAGTGAACCAAGGGTGCATCTACACTATAGAAATAATGCAGTTTGACACTGTAGCTCTATTCTATGGAATTTGTCCCATCATGGAATTTGTAGTTTTTAAAGATCTTTCACCTTCTCTGCCAAAGATTGCTGGTGCCTTACAAAACTACAGATCCCAGAATTCCATAGCACTGAGCCATGGCAGTTAAAGTGGTGTCAAACTGCATTATTTCTGCAGTGTAGATGCACCCCAATCAATACACAACATGTGGAGATATCAATACCCACATCAATGGATATTTCTCATTCAGTGGTGTCACATGTGTATCTATACTTCAGCAACCTTGAACTGATTGTGTACAATGATATTGGATAAAAATGTCCAGCAGCTTCCAGAGGGGCTTTTACAAAGGTGTAAGACACCAAAGAATATAGTAATTATTTGAAATAATATACTTGAAGGGTGAGAGTGTATATGACCTCTTTAACTTGTTACAGCTTCAGGCTTCCATCTCCTTTACTGTCTAGAAGGGAAGAGTAGCCACAGAGTGGAAAGGCAGGGAATTTGTGTCTGCTATCCCAGGTGTACATGCTTAAATTTAGAGCCAGCCCCTGAAACTGATGTGGCTTGCTTATGGGCTTTCAAATTTAAAATTACTGTACATTGTCTTGTTATTCTGGGGTACAGACAGTATGTATGTATGTATGTTGTTATCATCATCACTTCATTTCTAGCCCACCTCTCCCCCAATATTGGTACCCAAGATAGCTTGCCCAACTTAAAACAAATACAGTTTTAAAAAGTTGCAAAAAGAGAAGCTGAAGCATATAAAAATGGTCATAGCAATGCAATTAAATAATTCCTAGAATTCCAAAGAAAAACAAAAGATAATATTCAACAGAACAAACCATAAACATTGCACCAATGAAAACCCATTGCAGTCAATTCTTAAAAGTCTGATGGAATAAGAAAGTTTTTACTTACCCATGGAAGGAGAACAAAAAGAGAGCCATTCTAGCCTCCTTAGGGGTGAGTATGAAAGCCTGGGAGCAGACAGTGAGAAGACCTTCTCCTTTGTTCCCACCAAACAAACCTCAGATGGTCATGGAACAGAGAGCTTCCCTGAAGACCTTAGAGCCCAAGCAGACTCATATAGGGGGACATTTGATTATTCAAGTACCCTGGACTCAAGCCATCAAAAATTCAGTTAAATGAACAGCAAATCTGATC
>CM034701.1:88843461-88854203 GCA_020142125.1 Phrynosoma platyrhinos | reverse complement strand
AGGCAAAGGTGCAAAAGTCAGCAGGGAGGGTCATGCTCTCAGTTTTTTTGGAACTGTCATGGAGTCATTCTTACAGATTAACTTGAGAAGGGAGAAACCATCACTGGCACATACTACAGCAATCTTCTGGACAAGTTGCAAGATGCTCTGAAAAAGAAGCACTGCAGTATGCTCTCCAGAGGCATTCATCTCCTAGCTGACAATGCACCAGCTGACTCATCTCAAGTTGCAGTTAACAATGCAAGGGCATGTGGTTTTGACATTTTGTAGCATCCACCTTATTTTCCTGACCTTGCACCAAGTGACTTTTTTTGTTCCCAGAAATGAAAAATCCATTGCAGGGTTACTGATTTGACAACACAAGTGACATCATTCATGAAGTGAAAGAGTGGTTTAAGGTGCAATCTGCAGATTTCTACAATAACGGTATTTGGAGGGTCAAGAAATACTGGGGGGAAATGGGTAAATCTGAATGGTGACTACATAGAGAAAAGTTAACAACCACAAATCAAAACAAACTTTCTAACAATTTTTTAAAGGTGATAATTAAAACTGTATGATACCTCCTTGTATTCAAGATGCTGAATTCTATTTCCCCTGCCCCCCAATGGGCTTTTCACTTCAGATTAGTTCCTTCCAAATTCAGGTTAAAATCTGGGGGATTCCTCACCCCACTTTTCTAGGAGTGACCAACCTCTTCTGCTGGAAATGTTACCTTTTCAGACTACATAAGCCACAATTACCCAGCCAGCAAGTTCAAAAAATGTAACATTACTGAGTTTTACTTTATGAATACAGCTCAGTAAGTTTTTGGTGTGTGTTTCTTCATTTCCACAAAATAACACAAAACAGTACACACATCCAATTTAATTTTCAAATAAGGCTTGTGAAATGTAGCACTCTGGGTGAAACTGCACTGTCAGTATTTAGCTTCCAGTGGAGAATTAGACTCTGCTTGTGCATTGTTGTTTTTTAGGGAACACAAGTACTGACTAATGGTTTGCATCCTGGGATAGTATATTTTCATTCTTCACATATTTCCCTGCTCTTACTGCTATTATAAAGAGAACAGGGTGACCAGAGGAGGGGTGCGGGAGGACAAACATGATGACAAGCTATGCCCACTGTAATATATTGCTCTCTCTCTGTCTGTTTTCAATGGCACAGAAACAGCAAGTTACATGAGACAGCTTTACAGACTTTTGACTCCAAGAAGCTGAGAATTACAGTTAGTTTCCAGTAGGGATGAAGTTAAGAGCTGCATGCAAGAGCAGCCCCTGTAGGATAGCCAAGGAATCCATGCTTGCATTTCAGTTTATGTAAAATCAAAAGGATCATTAGTGATTAATGAAAGGACAAGGTTCTCACAAAGTGTGTTGTGGGATCATCCTGTACATTTTAAAATAAGTTTGTAATGCTCATGCAGCTTTAGATGTTCTCCCACCCAATACATAATAGTAGTTTAACCTTCCTTTTTTCCTGGCAAGATTGTGTATTCTTTAGTGTGTGAGAAAGGAAGTCATTTGGTAGGTTTGGGGTTTTGTAAGGAGGAAGATGGAGGAAGTTCCTTATTTCTAATTCTGGAGCCTTTGAGTTGTGGAATGAATTTTAAGCCAAGCATAGGGGATTTTGTACTACTCTTGTCAAATGTAGATTTCAAAAGGAACTTAAAATGTGATCCTCGGCATTTGTGTAGATTTCAAAAGGAACTTAAAATGTGATCCTCAGCATTTGTGTACAGAAATTCCTTCAGATTCAGTGAGACTTAAGAGTTTATCACATGGTGGAAATTGGAAGTTTAAAATGGTAAGAACCCGTGATTAACTCACAATTGCACAAATGGCTTTCACATGCAAAGTGCTGTTATCCTGTGCAGAATTCAAGATTAACCCAGACTTGCATGCAAATGCAGGAATAGTTTTCACATGACAGGACCAAATGTGCCACCATCCCAATAATGATTA
The DNA here is from genome assembly GCA_020142125.1 of Phrynosoma platyrhinos. Classification (NCBI taxonomy): domain Eukaryota; kingdom Metazoa; phylum Chordata; class Lepidosauria; order Squamata; family Phrynosomatidae; genus Phrynosoma; species Phrynosoma platyrhinos. Next base: position 88,852,239 of record CM034701.1, on the reverse strand, counting down.
AAGTGTGTGCATCCCACAAAAGTGAGCACATGCGCAAATGAGTTTCACACAATGAGCCCTGGCTATGGGGAAAGTAGGGGGGTGGCATCTCTCAGTAGCTGTTTCTTTCACAGCTGTGGCTAGGAGGGAAGGCTGTCCCCTTTGTGGGATTTTGGACTTCAGCTCCCAGAAGCCATGATGGCCAATAGTCTGGGTTTCTGGGAACTGAAGTCCAAAATCTCTTAAAGGAGATAGTTTGTTGATCGCTGCTGGCTCCAGCAGACTGGGAGGCAAGCATTCATTCACTCTCCTCTCTCTCACACTCTCTCTCTGTGCCCTTGCATCAGCTGTTTGTTTTAAGAGCTCTAGCTACGAAGAAAGGCAGGACAAAGCAGCACTGGAAGCAAACCTCTCTCTCTCTTGCTCCCACTGTGTTCTTGACTTCCTTCAACAGCTGCTCCTTTAAGAGCTCTGGCTGGAGGAGGAGAGACATTCACACAGGAAGAGGCGTGGGATGAAGAAGTAAGCTTTTTCTCTTGTGTGTCTGTGTGCCTCTGCCTGAGCAGCTGTTCCTTTAAGAACCCTGGCTATTATCCCTAAGGAATCATGGGAAATCTGACAACAAGAACAGAAATGGGGAGAATCCCGCAAATGGCTTTCACACTACAGTAATTGCACAAAAAAAGTGAATTTGTGAATGAATTTGTGAACAGAAATGAAATCACGGTATTTCCCCAAAAATGACTATTTGCTGGTTCATGTCACTTTCTTTTCGGATTCTAACTCCCTTTGCAGACAGTGCAAAGTGTCATCTTCAGTCCCAGGAAGGGGAGGGGCAGCTGGACGCTGGGCGCCCCAACCCCTTCCTGAAGACGTCACTGGAGTGCCCATCGTTGCACATGATGTTACCTTTTCAGACTTCATGATGTCCTTCCAGCTCAGCATCCGAACACGCTGAGCCGGAAGAGGCACAAAAGAGTCACATGGTGGCTCTTCAGGCGCCCCTTTCGTGCCTTGTGGAAGAAGTGCTATTTTAGCGCTCCTTTCCCAGGTGGTGAAAGGGAGGATCAGGGCTGAGGCATGGGGCAGCCTCGGCCCCAATCTGCCACTTCCCAGGGCAGCCCATGGCCGCCTGTCTGAATCCTCCTCAAGTGATTTGCACGCAACATCGTTGTCACGTGCACTTTTTCTTTTCTGTCATTTGTGGCCACACCATGGACTCTTTTCGTCCCACAGCTGCCACTCCTTCACCAACCTTCTCTTTTAAAACTCTTTGGTATAACCTAACTTGTGTAAGGGTTTAGTAGCATGGATATTCATTCACACTATAGACAAGTGTTTCATAAAGTAACAAAAAAACTTTATTTACAATACAAGTAACTATGTTTCACTTCGTCTTGCTGCACTTGTTATAATTGGTGACAGTTACAAATAATAGTAGTCTAAACCTTGGAACACTTTCAGTTACTCCCACAGGACACTCTTAGCTCTTCTTTGGGTACCTTTACTACTATTTCTTAACCAGCCTCTAAGGCGATCAATACCCCTCAGGATATTCTCTTTATTAACTTCCTCCCTTGGAGTTTAGTATGGGTGTTAGTCCCCTCTCTCTCTTCTGGACCTTAACCCTCTTCCACTCTGGAACCTTCTCCACCAGACCCTCACTCTCTGGAATCCAAACCCTCTCTGCCTTCCAACTGTTCCTAATGGAATTTCCCCCTTACAGCCCAACTTTCTATTGGCTGTCACCAGCAGTCCTGACTGGTTGCCACCAAGGCTGGCTCTAACCAGCCTTCTCTCCACAGTTGTGTGAAAACCATTCACACAATTGCTGCTAATACGCTACATAAGCGTGGGTTCTTACCAGTTTAAACTTCTAATCTTCCCTGTGTGATAAACTCCTTATTCCCAAGTAAGAGTGCATTGGTTTCTGTCTTTAATTTGGCAGGAATGGAAGTTGGAGTTGTTCTGGTGGGAAAACATAACTTTGCTTTCTTAAACTTATACATTTATAGGAATTGTCAGAATACTTGGGGAGATCATCTGTTTGCCCATTTGCCCTGAATTTCTTTTTGACTCAAGTCAGGTTGTATTCCTGTATAATGAAACCTAATTTGTTATTATAGGGAAACCATTGCAACCTTAATTAAATTGAGAGGAGGGAAAATGGATTAGCAAAGCCATCATTTGTAAAATATTACCAGTAAGAAGATTTGAAGAAAAGGTGGTTCTCTTTGAATGTATCTGCCCCCATTTAGTTCTTCTTCCTAGTCAGATAAAAGGCTACAGACTGTAACAGGAGTCTGTATTGTATTTCACTCCCTTAGTGAAATGTTTGTACAAAAATGTTGATTTTTCACACACGTACAAAGGCCCAAGACTTTTGAGCAAAACAAAACAACAAACAAACAAATATGGATATTCATGAAAAATACTGTTTTCTAAAGAAAGATGTTTTTCAATCCCCTCTCCCACCCCCATTTTACATTCATACCACACGAACAGCTGCAATTATACACTTTTATCTGTGTTTCACCAAAAATTGGTGTCTAGGGATTTTGCAATTGGATTGGACAAATCCTGCCGACTGGGCTGAAGTGGGCAAAACCAGGGAGATGGTAAAATGCAGCCTGTAAACTGGCTGTTTCCAACCACTGTTATGGAGAGAAAGATAATGTTATGTATGTTGCTTGGCACTGAAACAGTGGGAGGGGGAGAAAAAGAGAGAGAATTTTAAAGGAGGGGAGGGGTTCCATAGCTTTTGCTCTATGAATAATAAAACAATCCTATCTGAAATAAATCACTGCATTAGCCCAGTGTAACATGCTTCATACCATTTTTAGAAAGAGATCATTAGTCATAAACTAAAGAATACCATTCTATTTTAAAAGCTGAGATCATGCCAAGAAAGAAAGCTAACCATGAACAGACATTCAGATTGTTCATTTGTTTGTTTGTTTGTTTCAATTTTCAAAAAGCCAGTGTACCAAAATCCATATTTCACTGAATGGAAGATCTGTTGCATGTTTATCAGCTGTTTTTTGAAGTTGCAGTTTACTGTAAGTGCACAAAGGAAGGACCTGGGCTTCTTCTTCTCTAACTAAAGTAATAGGATTTTACTGTATTGTATCCGCAATTTAATTTTAGGGCTAAAGTATTATTTTGATACCATTTGATAGATCAGCCTCCCCAGTTTGGATGCCTTCTAGATGGGTTAGACGGCAACTTCCATCATTCCTGACTATGGTCCAACATATTTGGAGGGCACCAGGCTTGGGAAGGGTGTGGTAGATATGCTTTTCTGCAAAATAGCTATATGTTTCTCTGTGCAAAACCTACCCACTGACACCCCCCCCCCCAAAAAAAAACTTGGACATGTTCTGAGAATACTGGGGAAAAACTGCACCAAAGTCTGGCTGCCTGGTTATAATTGTCTCCCTGATGCTGGAGAAAACAAAAGCTGTGGTCCAATTGTTAGAAAATATTAGTGCTTTGTGAAGCATAATTTTGTGTAGAAATGCTTGTGACTTGTCTGCACAACAACGTTTTCTATTCAAATGATTGTTCCTTATTTTCAGTGCAAATAAAATTATAGATTTTCCCCTAGAAAACCCATATGTATTTCTGCATAGAATAATTCCCCAGTTATTTTGCATAATATGAAGAATTCACCACTGCATTGTGCCAGGAACCCATTACTTTTATGGGAAATAAATAATGATCAATATTATTTCCTATGCTGCATACATATTTTCACAGTACCACCTGGCACAAAACAGGTGCTTTGTCCTCCTGCATGGAAGGATAAGCTCTAATGATTTGTTTCTTTCTACCCAGTAATGAAGTGGAAATCAAAGGCATAGTAAAACTCTCATTACAATTTGACAGCCATGCCCACTTATATAGTGGTAAATACTGAAGTCCAGGAGTTAATTATGGTAATTCCCATGTATATGCCTCCAAGGAATGTTCACACCTGGAGGCAAGTTTGTGGTTCCTTATCAACACACCAGTTCTAGCAGTTTTCATTTCCACCAAGAGCACTTTTTTTGTAAAATTAATGGATCTTAATTGCTCAGATCTAGTCACTCCAAAATACTGTGTAATAAAAGAACTCATAGTGATTTGTTGTTATTGGGGAAAATGTATCCTGCTCCCACCTGCTGTGAAGTTTACAGCTTAGCTCAGAAGGAATGAAGACGCCTGGGGTGTGTGACAGATGACATCATCAACAAAATCCCTGCTAATCAAAAATTGCAAGTCTAACTCTGTACAATGCCAATATTCACTTGACCAAGTGATTAATTTGGGGTGGGAGAACCAATTAGGTTCAACTCCTGATTCTTCCACTATTTTGATTCCCCTAATGGGATGCAAAGAGGATGAAGCAGAGTCCTCTTCTATGGGGCACCCATCAGGGTCAAAGCAATGCCATTATCACTTCCTCCACTGTTATAACTGCATAGGAGTTGGTGGTATTTTTCCACCATGAAATTTTCCACCACCATGAGAGAGAAGCTACAGGTTTCAAGGAAGGTTTGGATTACTCATTGATGCTGCTTGAACACTGCCATTCTGCTATATTACAGCACAGCAAATACCAAATATTGTGATATATTTGGTATTTGCTGTACTGGCTTAAGACCTTTGGTTGGCTGAGCATTTATCTGAAGGTCTTAAAACACTGTACAATGCAGATATTGAAACAATTTAAAGAATTGTAAGGGTTATAATAACAATTATAAAAAGAAGTGTTAACACTTCCAAAGAAGTAAAACTTCTATGAACTCCTTATTTAAAAGCCATCATAGGTTAAACAGATTTTGGATAGTAACAATTTGTGATTTTGCCAAAAACTGAACAGTGAAAAGGCAGTAAAGACTCTTCCATATGTGACCAACATTTTTATTTTTTTATTATTTTTTTGGCCATCACTTTGTGGGTAGATGAAACTACTAGAATCAACATGGTGGTTTCATTATGTAATACTGATTTTTATTATTCTTTCCATTTCTCCCTTCCTCATAAGCTCTCAGGGCAACAAGCACTCTACATACAAACAGAGCAAAATCACAAATGATCAATATCCAAAATCACAAATTACAAATCTTCAGCATCACAAGCTTCTTCATTAACAAATTACAAATGTTTGCTGAAATATAATAATGCGAATTCAAAGTGGCCATAAAAGATGATTTTTTTAAAAAAACAAACAAATTCCTGAAAGAATGTAGAAATAGATATGTTTTTAGCCAGCAAAGGTAAATGGAGAATGAAATATCTAGACCTCTAATAGAAGGAAATTCCTTAGACTATTTGTGGGATGCAATTTTAGTTTCCCAGGGTGTTAATCCTTTCAAAGGTAAACTAAAACATGCAGGTATGAAAGTTAAACTTGTTAGAGTTCAGCTCTCACCAGCAGAGCAGCAAAAAACATGGGTCAGACTATATCTTAATATGCTTTCCTAAAGAATAAAAACTAACTTAAAAAAACAACAAACATGTAGTTTGTGGTTTAAAATCAAAACAATAGTGGCTTTACAAAAATAACTAAAACCTAATCTATATTTACAAAAATAACTAAAACCTAATCTAACTGGAGATGGTTTGGGTAAGGAGAGAAATCATTACCATCTCTTAAAGAGAAGGCCCTATCTATATCATGAAGGGAAAGAGAATGCATAGGTTTCTTCCAACACTATTTGACACTGAGTTGAACTGAATTAGTGTGTTTACATGCATGCACCTCTGCCAAAAGATTAATCAGTATGGGCTCATTTCTCAAAACCATATTCATAATTGTTTGGTTATGAGCATAGGGTGACATATTCCTAAAGGCCTGATGGGTACAATTGACAGAAGAATTGTGCTTATTTATGAATGACATATTTCTCCCCAGACACAAAGTAGCTATTGGGGGGGAAAATTACATCCTCTCTGTTATTTTTCTTATTCTGCACATGGATAAGTGATGAGAACCACTACCATGTGCAGTAAAATGAAGCACTCAATGCCGATGCCATTCTTTGGGTCAGGGACTTGTTCCGAGTAACAATCTTTGCCTTGACCACGGTTGTGCCCTTGCATTCTTTCCCTTTCCTGCTCCTAGTGCCTTCTCATGTTTCTCCATCAGTTTAGGCCCCTAATAGGGAGAGGATGAGCCCATTGATGTCGGCGCATGGAGGCCTGCTAGTGGCATGCCTTTGGCTCGAGTCGCCTAGCAGCAACCATTCGTGTTATGTGGGCTTTCTTTTTCGGGGGCATTGCCCACCCCTGAAACTGACTTCAGGCATTTTTCACTGCCTGTTCTGCATGAATAGCCACAGGCCTCTTGCCAATTGTCCCCCCTGCTTGAAAGCCAGCCTCAGCCAAAGACCTTTTCAAGTGTGATCCCAGAGTGCCACACAGGCTTTCAGGGCATTGTTGTTGAGATGAGGGCCCTGCACTGGAAAGTGGGGTCAGAAGAGAAAGCAAATGAAGGGTGATGGCGGCTTCATGCAGTCCTCAGATACCCGCCTGTTTATTAATTTACAAAACTAATGTCACTGTCTTTAGAGGAGAGATTGAGTGAAAAAGATGCCCTTTGAAAAAGGTCATCCTATTGCATTGATTTCTTTTTTTTAGTGGAAAGAAAATACAACTCAGGGATGATAATGATAATAATAATTTTAAAAGGACAGGGAAGACATGCCAATAAATTGTTGCAGAACTGGGTGAAGTTCAGGATATGTAGTTAAGAAAGCATTTGGATATAATTCCTTTTTTAAAAAAATGTTTAGTCCAAAAACCTGTTACTGTTTTGCAAAAGTACAACTGACACCACCCTGTACAGTGGGCACAGGCAAAATAGCATATGACAGCAATGAAATCTATTTCATGGACATGCCCCCTCCCTGATAAAATTACTGATGGTTGATCAGAGTTTCAGCTAGAATGCCTTAGTACTGAATCTCTCTCTGTCTCTCTCACACACAGACTTCACTAGTAAACACATGAATTTAGATTTTGTTGCAAGCCCCTTCTGTTTTGTTTTGGCCATAATGCAGTTCCTTATCTATTTACTAGTTCTATCTTGTCTTCCAATAAATTCAAGGAGGCATACATGACATCCCCCTTCCCACTTTATCCTCACAGAGATTATGTAAGGAAGTTGGGATAGAAAGAGATCTAGAGAGAGAAAATAATTGGCCCATTAAAGATCATCCAGTAAGTTTCCTGGTTCAATGGGGCACTCAAACTTGGCTCTGTCAAGTCCTAGTCTGATGCTTTAACGGTTTAACCAATACTTGGAAGTGAACTATAGACTTTCTCTATCTAGAAAAATCTTGATGCATGGGCAAAGCAGAAAGAGTGAGAGTTAGAGTGACATGCTGCCCCTAGTAAAGTAGCAAATCACCAACAGATTTCAGCTAAGACAGATATTTGTAACATCTTGTTTCAAGGTCTGTGTAAAAAGTTGAGTGGCTAGGAGCAAGATAATCTCAAAGGTCTGTGTTGGATTCATTGTTAACCTATTTATGACACCAAGCATTTTCTTTATTATTATTTTTATCGCTAACCCTAAACTTAACCTTACTTCTGATTGAACTAAGTTCAAAGAGGTTCACTGAGAGTCACCAAAATATATAGTCTTCCTATCTTATTTTCCCTCTTTGTCAGATTAATCCTAAATACCAGGAATGGGCAGTCATAGAGGGCATGGTGTGGAGGGGATAAATGTGTCCTCATGCTCTCCCAGTGGTTCAGCCTTCCCAAAATATCAACCCACAAGCAGCTGAATGCAAAATCAGAAATTACTTTTTTACTCCTCATTCCTGACTATTTTCTTTGTCTTTCAGGGTAAATGGGGATTGGTGAGGGGTTTGTAGGTGCCAACCCCTTCTAAAGATCTCCAGAAGTGACCTTTGGTCATCTGGAGATGATTTCTCCCCCATTTTTGAGGTGTAAGTAGGCTTCAGGGGATCTGGCAGGGGCTGGAGACTTGCAGTAAAGCCTTTGGATCTAGGATTGCTAGGACTTGCAGTCCAGCATTATTTGGCAGGCCACATGATTCCTTCCCTTGCCTTAAAGGCAGGGCTGTATGATGGGTGTGGTTACAATCAGATGCTATCATTGGAATGTGTGGTATCACATGTGCTGTATATCACATTAAATTTCCACACACAGATTTATTTATTTTTTTTTAAAAAAAACAAACCCTGAAAAATAAGATATCAGAAGCATTTTATGATTGTGGCAGTTTCTGCATTTGTTTTGAAGTCATCATGGTATTTCAGCCTAGCTATGCCCTTTAAGATGCAATGTAACAGGCTTGTCCCAACCTGCTGGGTGCAATAAGCCAGTATTATGCAAATCATTCATTCATTTATACTCTTATCTGTATCTATCACTGCATAAATTTAAGGGTTGTTGGGGATTCCTAATATAGAGGTAGATTTTAATTGTTTCAAATTGCATGGAACATGAAAGCACTTGCAGTTTCACTCTGCTTACAACATACATTATGGTCTCCTCTTTCCCTTTTTCTGCTGTTGGCTGAGATTGCCCAATTGGTTCTTCTTATGTTCCTGTATAGCTGCATTTGCCAGCAAAACCTCTACCTCATCTACAGAAAATGCAGGTTTGCAGATGGAGTGGGCCTAGCCCTATAGCAAGGACAGGAAAGCAATCACTTCCAGCTGTTGTTAGGCTACAGTTCCCATCATCCCTCACCACTGGTCATTCTTCTCAGAGCTGATGGGAGTTGCTGTCAAAAAACATTTGGAGAGTCCAACATCCCCTAAAGCAGGGGTAGGCAAC
>CM034701.1:88800010-88843356 GCA_020142125.1 Phrynosoma platyrhinos | reverse complement strand
AGTCCCTCGGCCCTTAAAGGGGAAAAGTTGCCTACCCCTGCCCTAAAGTATGCACACACTTTAGATTGTACATATCTGGCATGACCCACTGTTTTCAGATGTTGTACCTGTAAAATGGCATGTCAATTGATGGCACTATAAAAATAACTAAGCAGCAGCAGCAGCAGCAGCAGCAGCAGCAGCAGCAGCAGCAGCAGCATCCCACTACTATTCACCTTAAAGAATTGTTTCATATATTGTCTAGAGTGCAGTTGTCAGAGCATGGGGAGTTATTTTTTAAATGTTATAATCCCCAAACCCTCAAATTATCTAGTCATCATTATAGTTGGTTTTTAGTTGTTGCTTTTAGTTATTGTTGTTGTCGTTTTTACTTATGGAGGCCCCAAAGTGAATCTATTATAGGTGTTGCTTGGCAAATGTCTTCAGGGGAGGTTTGCCATTGTCATCTTCTGAGGTTGAGGGTGAGATTTGCCCAAGGTCACCCAGTGGGTCTTTATGCTCAAGACGGGAATTGAACCCTGTCCTCCAAAGTTGTAATCCAGCACTCAAACCATACACCACAGTGGTACTTTCCCATTTTTCAACAATAATTAAAATGCTTTCTTATTTAAATAAGTGCCATGTACAAACCACTAATTTTAATCCTACCAATAGGGCATAGAACTCACCCTGTCTATCAATGGATGAATAAGCCAAGGATTGTAAACCACTTTGTACATTAAAAGTGTTATTAAAGAATATTTTGCCCCAATTTACAAAAGCTTTCTTTATGTGGTCATTAGGAAGGAGTTCCTATTAAAAATAACAAAATGAGAAGGTGAGAAATGACCTCACAAGATTGACATGACTAGACTTATGTGGGGCAACAATATGTATGGAAATTGTGAAATTTGCTCATGTCACACATTAACGGTGCAGGAGTGCCATCCTATTTTATATCTGCAGACCTTAGCTATACCATTTGCTAGAAGAGGAAGTTTTCCTCACTCCTACATTAGATGAAGAATAAACCGTTAAATACATTTCTTCTTTGTCCAATATGATTAGACAGAGTATCTGTAAACTGAATCTCCCTGAAATAGAAGCAGGCAACTTATAGCCTACAGAATGTACATAACTAGTGTCTCTGATTTTGGAGCCCATGCCATCACCAACCCTTGTTATTACCAAAATTTGATGATGCAGCAACAACACCAGTAGCAAAACATTAACGCATTTCCTTTTAAGAACAGGGAACAGATGGAGTGTGCACCATGTTTTAAACCACAATCTTATTCCCAGAAGGAACATTGTGCTTGTAGACAAGTTACATGCTTCCTGCACAGCATGGTCTTAGACAGAAATGCAATGTTTTGCCACACTACTATACTGCCAAAACTGGCCAATAAATGCATCAGGAAATAGCCGCCAGACAGATTTGGAGGGGAGTTGCCAATCAGGTCAAAGACAGTCTTCCACAACCTGATGCCCACAAGTGGCATTGGACTACAATTGCAATGATCATGATGGATGATGGAACTTTTAATCAAAAACATCTAGAGGGTGCCAAATTAGAGAAGGCTGTCTTAGGCAAGGTGTCAACCTAATAATGCAGTTTTTCCCCTGCCAACATTGGTAACTACTGTGATCAAGAGCATGAGAAAACCCAAGGAGTGGGATTTCATGAGTGCTCTTTATGAGCAACAAATGAAGAAAGAAGGTGCAAAGCAGTGAAAACTGTGAGCCCTTGAAGTTATTATAACCCATTCACCTTCATGGCAGCAGAAAATCAGACTAGAAACACAAGCTTATCATCACTTCATTGCATGATCAAGTGAGAGGAGCAGGCTTATGATGGGAAAAACTTTTATTGGAAATCAAATGTGAAAAGTAATTTCAAGCAGAGCTATAGATACTGTACTCATCCAGTGTAACATCAATAATATTTGACAATATTAGAGTTTTGGTTAGCTTCCAAGTCATCTCATTTTGTTATCCATTCACAAAGCTTCAACACAATTTTCCATTACTCACTCAAATGCTCACATTCAAGTGTGTTCTCTCTGGGTGTTTGATGAAGAATATAAACATTGGGGTCTGTTTCTGATCCATGAAACTTTGGTGGTTAGTTGTGTCCAAATTGTAATGGCAAATACCAACACTGCTCACACATGCCTGGGCTGTTTTCTCAAACTGAACACAATAGTAGATAAATGGAATGCCTGGCAAATATTCCAGGAAGGCAGTTTTGGGTGGCACCAAGGAATGTGACCGGCTGTAATTTCAAAAACCTCCCTCTCCTCAAGTTTGTGCTAAACTCACAATCTTTCCTTAGGCATTAAATTCTTATTATGAGTACAGATCTGTCTCTCCAATTCTTAAATTTCAGGAGCACTGATTTGATGGAATTAAGGGTATCATCACTCAGGTCTGTTAAATTAGACTGGGTGTGACAGTAGGGTAACCTCCCATTTAAAAAATTTGAGTGCTGCAGTTCTACACAAATCTCCTACATACATACATTCTGCCTATATATATATGCGAAAGTAAGTCCATTTAAACTCAGTGCAATGTATTTCTGAGTAGATAGTAGGATTGCTCTCTATGCCTTTCTCATCCCATTAAAATATAAAAAGCATGTTTTGTAATTTATTACTATTTATGTTGGCTTCCAAATTAAAATCCCAAATTAAATGCCATGATTTCAAGCATTTAGTTCTACTGAATCTTATCCTCCTGCCTTTAGGTACTTCCAGACAAGGAGCCCTTGCACACAACACAACTATAGCACTACGATTCCGCTTTAACTGCCATAGCAACGCCTTACGGATACCTAGGGTTTCTAGTTTGGAGAGATAATAGAGCTATGTGGCAGAGAATTCTAAATAATTCTCCCTAAAGTGCCAATTTCTAGGATTTCAAAGGATACAGCCATAACAACTGAAGTGGGATATAACTCTGTAATTATGTATTCTTCTATGTTTTCACACTGTTTTTTCTCTGTTTTTACCTTTTAAAAATTCTGTTTAATAAGATAAAGTAGAATATCTGTTCATTTGCCCCTTGACTGCTACTGCTAAGAACGTTATATCAATCAGCTTGATATCAAAGGCAGAAAATATTCTAGAAGAGATAGTTAAAAACTTATTCTGTGAGTACAAAGAAAGGAATACTGTGATTAATGAGACAGCATGGGTTTCTCAAAAACAAGTCATGCTAGATCTTTTTTGATAGAGATACAAGACTAGATCAGAGGAATGCTGGGCATCTAAAATATCTTGATTTCAGTAAGCTTTTCACAAGGTTTATCATTATATTCTTGCAGATGAACTTGTAAAATGTGGGCTAGATAGTGATATTGTTAGGTATATTTGTATTGGTTAACCAACTGAACAAAATGAGTGCTCACCAATAGAGCCTCTTCATCTTGAAGAAAATTAACAGGGTTCTATCCTGGATCCAGTGTTCAATATTTTTATAAATGATTTTGATGATGGAATAGAGGGCATGCTTATCAAATATGGAAATGACATCAAATTAGGAGGGGTAGCTAATACCCCAGGGGCACCAGATGCCATCTGATCTTGGATATTGAGCAGGATCAGCCCTGGTTAGTTTTTGGATGAGAAACCACTAATGAATATCAGGTGCTGTAAGCTCTATTTCAGAGGAAGTAACAGGTAAAACCACTCCTAAGTATTCCTTGTCTATGAAAACCCTATGAAATTCATGTGGTTGCCATAAGTCAATAGGCAACTTGAAGTGACCTGCACACATAAACAGAACTAATATCCCAAAGGACAGGGTGAGGATTCCAAATGACTTCAGCAGATTTGGGAGCTAGTAGACCAGAAGCTAAACATAGTCAACAGTGTAATGAAGTTGCTAAAAAAGCCAACAGAATTCTAGGCTACATCAACAGAAGTATAGTGTTCCACTTTGGTTACATTTCACCTGGAATAGCAGCCAATTCTGGGCACCACAAGTCAGGAGTGAAATTGGTGAGCTGCATCATGTTCAGAGAAGAGTGATCAGGATGGTAAAAATTCTGGAAATTAAGCTGAGGAACAGTTTAGAGGGTTGGATATGTTTAGCAAGTGGAAGAGCTAAATGTGGGATACATTATGATAGTCAAATTAGATATCTGAGGGAATGTCATGTAGAACGTAGAACAAGCTTGTTTTCTGCTGTCCTAGAAAATAGAACATGAATCAATGAATTTAAATTACAAGAGAAGATGTTCCATCTAAACATTAAGAAGACAGTCTTGATGGTAAGACCTGTTTGATAAAACAAAAATCAGGGTGCATCCAATGGAATCCACAGAAGGAACAAGAGACAGGTCTCAAGTTGCTCAAAAGACGGTTGTTTAGTCATTAGGAAAAATAGAAAAGGCCAATGCATTTCTGCCTGTGTGTATTCTTAAGACTTTCTTGAGGGGACCATTTAGTTCCCTTCAGTTCAGACATGATTGAATCAGGAATTTTCAAATCATTTACTAAAAGTGAGATATTTGGCAGTGGAATATACAATAGAACAAACTGTCTTGAAGTGTGGCGGACTCTTCCTATTTGATGGTATTTAAATGGAGGCTGGATGGCTATCTCTTGAGAGTGCTGTAGTGGTACATTCCTGCACATAAGGAGCTGGACTAGATGACCTTTATGGTCCCCTCAAGAAAGTCTTAAGAATACACACAGGCAGAAATGCATTGGCCTTTTCTATTTTTCCTAATGACTAAACAACCGTCTTTTGAGCAACTTGAGACCTGTCTCTTGTTCCTTCTGTGGATTCCATTGGATGCACCCTGGTTTTTGATTTATCAAACAGTTAAACAGTTTATCAAACAGTTCAGCTCATGGGGTTTAGTGAGACTATGAAAAGGGAAAAGAAGAAGGAAGAAATGTAAAAACAACAAACAAAGAGGAATTTATACCACAGCAAACAAAGTCTCACTGAGTCCTAATACACCTTTGGTGTGCTAATGTATGTACAGCCCTGCTCCCTAATGGAATTGATTTTGATTTAACTTTACTTTCATCCCTTTAACTTTGATTTAACTGTACTTTCATTTAGTTTTAGTTTTACCTATTTTTTTCTGTCATATTCCATAGGAGGCTGTGCCCAAACAGATGGGAAAATAATTAAAAATGCAATGGTTTGGACCCAATCCCTATTTTGGAAGGAGCCCTTGGCTCTTCAGGGATATTGGGGTGGTGCTTGGGGGACTTCAAAACAATTGGAGATTGCAGACAGCCCACTGGCCACATACAATAAAGGTATTCTGAGTGTCAAGAAATGCTGGGGAAAATGTGTAAACCTGGGTGGTGACTACATAGAGCTAAGTTAACAACTACAAATCAAAACAAACTTTCTGTCAAATTTGTTAAAGGTGATAATTAATACTTTATGATACCCCCTTGTATACAGGTAAGGAACTGAAAGCAAGTAGCCAAGCAGAAAACAGAAAGGAGACAAGCTCTATGTGCTATAAGATGGTCAACTATTTCTTCAGTGTTTATTAGTGTTTAAAAAGCCCAACAGGTTTCAGCCACACTAGGCCTTCTTCAGGGGCTGAAAACAAATATAAATACACTTAAAAGATAGTATTTAAAAAGATAGGACAACATTCAGCAAACTATGATATACAAATGTTTTTATAGAACTTATCAAAGTTATACATACCTTTTGAGAGAAATCACTGGAGTTGTAACCCAGGGGTCGGCAACCTACGGCCCGCATGCCGGCCCTGGCCCTCCAAGGCCTTGGAACCGGCCCGTGGCTGGTCCCACTGCTACTGCCCCTGCCACCGCCACCGCCGGCACCATTTTGGCATCCAAAATGGCACCCGCACTTGCGCACACATGCTCATAGTGGCAGGCACCATTTGGGAACTCCCAACGTGCTGGCGGCGTGCGCAAGTGCGGACGCATTTTGAATGCCAAAATGGTGCCCGCGCTCACGCGCACATGCACACAGCAGCAGGCACCTTTTTGGAAGGCCCCACGGTGGCCAAGGCCCCACCGCGCCTGCACTGTGTGAATTCACATGGTGCAGCTGCCATGGGGCCTTCCAAAATGACACCTGCACTCGTGCGCGCATGCGCCCAGTGGCAGGTGCCATTTTGGAAGGCCCCACCACATCTGCATCGTGTGAATTTGTGGGACCTTCCAAAATTGTTATATACCTGCCAAAATGGCACCCCCCTCGTGCGCCCCCTGGCCCCGTGCCATTTTCACCCCCTTCCCGGACCCCCGGAAACAAAGGTTGCTGACCCCTGTTGTAACCACTCTAATTACAGGACTATAGAGATAAAAGGACCAGACAGTGTAGCATTTCTGTATATATACATATTCCATATGACCTTGGAAAGGCCTAACCAGTGATATGACTTGGCACAGGGACAAATGATGCAGTCTCTCCTATTTGTTCATTCTATTCATATCATTAAATAATTGTATTATATTTATACCCATACATGTGTTCTAATATATAATTTCTCTGTTATATTCAGATTAAAGATTGAAAGTCCAAATTTTCATTTAAATCTACAGGCACCAAGGATTTCAGTTTTAGAATCCATTCTATCTTTTTTTTTCTCTTTAGAATATGTTCTTTATTATTATAAATTCTTTATATAACAAAAATCAGAAATCAGCTGTAGAATGTTGCATTTCTACAAAATGACCAACTAAAGGAGTTCCCACTCTTCTAATTTTTAGATTTGAGAGGTGCTCCCTTCTTGTGCATTTTACTGGTTTTGTGGTCCATCCCACATAAAGTTTCTTACATGAACATTAGATAGCATAGATCACAAAACTAGTATGGCATGTGCTAAAGTGGGATAGTTTATATCGCTGTTGGTCATTGCAATTTATGAATTTTGTCATTTGAGCTGTATGGGTGCAGTATGTGCAATGACCACATGGATGGTGCCTTCTTGGTTGAGATAGACCCATCACAGTATTATCAGCAGGTTGTTTTAAGTGTTTACACAGTATTATCAGCAGGTTGTTTTAAGTGTTTACACTCAGCATGTATTAATAAGAAGACAAAGACCAGTATATATATATATATGTGTGTGTGTGTGTGTGTGTGTGTAGAATATTACCATATTCTAGCATGTTGCATTATTATTATTATTATTATTATTATTATTATTATTATTATTATTGTGAATCTTCCCTCTGCCTTGACTATTAGGATAATACTAACATAGTTTACATTGGTGTATAAGGTCATTGACCTCAAGATAGTTGGTCCTTGTTCATGGTGCGCTGGAAAACTGTCATGACCCCTGGATACAACCCATCTTGCCTTTGTTATAAAAGTTAAAATGTAAGAAAAAACTATAAGCTACATTAAATATATGTTTTAATGGCAGGTAGTCTATTATTGATGCCAGGAGAACTACTTATAGAGAAGTGCTTTCCAAGTGAGTCCATCTTGTCAACCTGAAAGCAGTTGTTCAAATTTGTAGACAACTCCAGACTTGGAGAGCTTTGCAAAGTTCAATACTACTTTTTGAAGTTCTGGTCCAGGATCTCTTAGAGAGGTCATACTCATCATCTACTAAATCCTTTCCCCTGGAGGATAAACCTTGGGCCTTCTGAATGCAAACCACACCATCCTGCTCAGCTATAGGTTATCACCTCAACATTTAGTAATATTACAATGATCTGTGTTTGAGCATTGGCAAATCAACCTGATATCCTTTAGCTTGTTGAGACTCATCTGATCTCCCTGACTTTATATGAGTAATAAAAATTGAGCTAAAATTCTCATGAGAACAAGCCTTCTCAAGTTATTTTGGCATGTCTGCTTTTAGACCTATTTGTAAAGCAAAACAGGAAGTATCCTCAAAGAAGGTTCTCACCAATTCAGAACTACATAAACTTTATCTGGATCTCAAAAAGATTATCCTCTTGGAGCAAAAAATGACAGCTCTGGTTTCATTTCTTTGTTTTGTTTGAAACATTTTGTTTTTCCTTCTTTCCTGCTCTGGCAAACAGAATTTAAGGTGGCATACATTGTGCCAATGATTAACTTTCAGCAATTGGGAAGTCACACTCTCTCACCCATGGAGGAATGCAATATCAAACTTCCTCAAAATAAATCTTGCCAATAAAACTCCACAATAGGATTGCCATAAGTTTGAGTTGACTTGAAGGTACAGAACGACAAAGTGGCTCAGAAGTAGATTCTACTTGTGGTGTAGCTATTTTTTTTTGGGGGGGGGGGGGGAGAGAGAAGGGTATTGTTTCCCAAATAAGAATTCTGGCCCTCTAGGATTCTGGCCAAGATGGCAAAGTGCCAGCAGCATGGCCCATGTGTTGTCTCAGTTTTACATGATTTATTACTATCTTTTTGTTTATAAAGATACAGAAGGAATCCTCAATGGGCAGAATCACAGTCTCCTGGATAGCCCCCAGAACCACACCGGCCCCCAGCGCCATTTCCCCCCTCCCAGCCCATCAGCAAAAAAGGTTGCCGACTCCTGCATTACATAAATAAGAACAAAATAATTGTATTTAAAGAAATCCCAAAGAGAATGCTGAACAAGTGTAGAGAATGTATGTTTTTTGTGGAGCTGCTTGAAAGAGAGATATGACCTTTGCTTGAATAATGTCAGAGGGTCTGATAAACACTTATGAAGCCAATAAACATATGATAAATTTTGTTGAGAAAGTGTGCTATTTAAAATGTTGAAGGAGGGTGGCTTAACTGTGAAAATTAGCTATACTGGCATAACAATACGTTTATTGGGAAATTATGCCCCAAACAATGAGAAAGCAACATTTTGAAAGCAACTTAAGGAAGATTTTGATAAAGGGATTCAACAAAATATTAAGCTACTTCAACAAAAGTTTTCAATGTTCACAGTTCAAGAAATAAATTCTAAACTATTATATCTTAAACAAAAGAATTTTAAATTTGCAAATAAACCCAGGAAATGGCTCTTCTATAAATTGAGACAGAAAATGATAAAGAAATTTGTTACAAAGATCAGGAAGGAAAATTGGTATGACATGGACAATATGAAAATTAAAAGTATTTGAAGAATATTACAGAGGTTTATATGTGAGGGGAAATGAAAAAAGTCTTAAACATGGTAGATTATTTGCAGAGAGTTAAATTGGATAAATTGAGGGCCGATACAGACAGCCCATTTGGTGGTGGATCGGGGCCAGAGCAACCACACGCCGCAGGCCTGATCCTCCTTTTTGTTCCTTTTGGGGGTGGCAAAAAGCCACCCTTAGAGCTGCTACAGTAGCTCTTTTGTGCCCTTTTGGTGCAGCGTGTGCATATACTGTGCCAAGAGGGCACCCTGATGCCATGCACCATGCAGATGGACATGCAGTGTTGGGGTGGAGTCGGGGTGGAGTCAGGTGGCCAGAATGTGGTTGCCCCACTCCAACTCCACCCCCGAGCCAGCCTATCGTGCCAGTCTGCGTCGGCCCTGAGTCTGTAACAAAAGTAAAATTTGAATGGAGCTGTGATAACTATGGAGCTTGTTGAGGCTATTAAAAAAAACAACCCTAAAGTTAAGAAAGCTCCAGGCCCAGATGGCCATTCTGGAGTATAAGAAATGTGAAGAGAATAAACTGAGGGCTTATATTATAATTATTTATTATTATTATTATTATTAATTTCTATCCCGCCCCTCTGCAACGCAATCGGGGTGGCTTACAATTATAAAACATCACAGCAATAAAACATCAATGTCAACACCCTAACCCACCTGCCCCTTAAAAAAGTATTAAATTAATCAATTTTAAAAACATAGTAAAACAATGACAAAAAGAAGGAATATATCCAATACAGTTTTGCAGTAGATTGGGTATTCAGTGGCAGCATAAGAAAGGGGGGAATTATTTAAAGCTTTAGGCCGGGAGAATCATTCTGGAAAGGCCTGGATGATCTTGTGTTAGTGACATAAAATCCATTGGATCTGATGGAAAAGATTATGGTATTTGGGAAATGTTCTGTGTTTAAAGTGACAAAATTGTTGACTTAAAATATGACATCAGAAGAGGCAAATAAACTGTCCTTTCTAGTTTTAAAATGGATAAAGGGAATCAAATATTTGGGAATTATAATTACAAAGATTTAATTACAAAGATATCTCCAGCTCAGAAAAAAAATGCACATTCCTGAGTTCAAATGATACATTATGAGCTCTTCCAGATTAGTCTAATGAAACATGTGTTCATGCAATATGGCTCCTTGGGTTTTTCCAGGTTTTTCAGAATGTTGTACTTGTTGTTTCCTGTCTGGGGCCTGTTCATAATGATTTGTTGGATTTGCACTAGAGCTCTCCCAAATAATTTCCCCACCATTAAATAAGAACATGGTTTGCTGAGGTGGTCCTATGGTTTGAACAGCAAATTTTATCCTCTCTAGTTTTGTAGTGCTCTAGTGCAAAAGTGCCATTTCACTGTTGTTGTTATGTGCCTTCAAGTCATTTCAGACTTATGGCGACCTGAAGGCAAACCTATCATGGGGTTTTCTTGGCAAGATTTGTTCAGAAGAGGTTTGTCATTGCCAACTCTGAGCTGACAGAGTGTGATTTTTCTAAGGTCACCCAATGGGTTTGATGGTTAAGCTGGAAATCCAACCTTTGTCTCCAGAATCTTAGTCCAACATTCAAACCACTATGCTATGCTGGCTCACTGATTGCACTAGAACAATCTATTTATTAATTATATTGTTGAAGTAAAGTAAATAAATAAGTAAATAAATAAATAACATTTTTGTTCCAGTCTGTCCTTGAATTAAAAGGAAATGTTGCAACTGGTTCTGGGCATTGTCAGAAAATAGTATGAAACAATATAATCATAATTTGAATGTTTTAAATTTTCCCACCCCATCACCAAGAAAGACAACAACAACAAAAAATACTGCAACTTCCTGACACATTTGCCCTTTCTCAAGGAGTGCAATATCTCAAGCTGTCTTTTACCAAATCAGACCACTACTCCCTTTGGTACAATACTCACTACACTAAATGTCATCAGTACTTCAGGGTTTCAGATAAGGGAGCACATTACATGTATCCATATAGATGGCTCCTACTACTGAGACTCAGGGCATTGTTTAGCTATTTCAGTTTTTCTCCTTAGTGGATTTTTTTTTCTGATGTGAAAAATATGATGTAACGAGGAGTGCAAAAATGTGGGTGGGCTGTAAATGGAAGATGGTGTCATTTACACTACTCATAAAATTCCATGAATGGGACAGTACTGAAGCTTCATTAGAAGCTTCATTAGAAGCTTCATTAGAAGCTTCATGTTGTAAGACTGATAAAATGATATTGCAAGTATTTCTATGGTATTACTGTGCATAAATTCAATCTACTAGATAATGAGAATATTGTAATAGTTAAAGATTTCCCATACCTTGGATCAAACATTGCTCAGAATGGAGACTGCAGTCAAGAAATCAGAACATGATTAGGAATGGGAAGGGCAGCTATGAAAGAACTAGAGAAGATTCTAAAGTGTAAAGATATACAATTGAGTACTAAAGTTAGAATCGGCCAAGCCACTGTATATTCCCCATCACCATTTAGTAATGTAAAAGCTGGACAGTGAAGAAACATAAAATTTGGTACCAGAGGCAGAAATAACATGGAAAGAATAGGGATAGGTTTCTGCACCACAAAAAAGAAGAGCAGTTCAATGTGTTTCAGCAAAAAAATTATCCGGAGGTAACAATGTGCACATGTGAAATGAAACACATGCCTCAGGTAAGCCTTGAATAAGAAAAAAAAATTGAGCTTCCAAAATGCATCCAGGGATTTTTTCTTTCTTTCAGCAGTCTCCAATTTTCTTAAGACTTCAATTTTGATGGCCAAATCTATGTTTTTAATATGCTTGGGGAACCTGGTTTATCGGCTTTTCCCTTTTCTGTTCTTTTATTTTTGTTTTTGTTTTGTTTTGTTTTTGTTTATAAGGATTTCTGGAGGCAGATGCTGTTTACTTTGCCTGTTGCAGACACAGAACTACAGTAAGATCAGCTATAGTAGAATCCCATTTTTTTTTCAGCTCAAGTGTCATTGCATTTTTTATATCAGTCACACTGCTCCAATATGTAAGTCTGCTTTTCTTCCAGCTTCCCTCATCATCCTCCCTGTGCTGATACTGTTTTAATAATAATTTTTTTAAAAAGCCTTTCTGGATAGAGAACAGGGAGGAAAAGAGGGATGGGAAGGCATAAAAAGACATTATTAAAAGGAGTTTCTTTGTTAAGTGAGGTATGTCTAATGTAATATTACTATAACATTAAAGTATGTTATGTGATGTGAAAGATCTGCAATAAAGCTGTGAATAGTTAAAAGGAAAAGGAAAAGAAATCAATACATCTGAATTTTTAAATGAACAGGGTTTGTTTGTTTTTGAGAGACATATATATGTAGTGTTTAACACCTATTTGCATATGTAACCCAGCTGCCTTTTGTGTCTGAAAAATTCATTGAAATTGGCCAGAAACCAGATCTACTGAGCGGGTGTACTTGAAAATGTTTTTACTCACTCTAGCAGTTCAAGCAGTTTCCATAAGATATTTGAGCCCCCTGATCATCCCCTCCCCTTGCTTTTTTTAACTCTCTGGAATGTAGATATTTTGGTTAATTTTCTCCAGCTGTCACAGAGTCTCACAGGAAAATGACCTCGTAGAGTGACCACTTCCCTAGCTCTTGAATTAAGTAAGCTTTTTTCTAAACTTTTACCACACCATCCTCATCACTGTCTGGGGCTTTTAATGAGTCAAGGGATATATTTTCACATGTATGAATGAAAACAATTTTAAGGTATTCATGAACTCAACTACCACTTCAAAATCATGGCCAGTATTGTCTATCAACTAGTTAATGAAGTAACCTCCACCGCTAAGACAAAAAAACAACAACACACAAAACCCCATTGAAATATAGGGCCGATACAGACTGACCATTTGGGGCAGCACAGAGCCACCCTGGGAAGCGGTGGATCAGGGCTGTGGCAACCCCAGCAAAATGTCACTCCTTTTAGAGGTGGCAAAAGGCTGCCTTAAGAGCCAGCGCCACTGTTCTTCTGTACCCTTTCAGTGCCGTGTGTTTAAATGCTACACCGGGAGGGCATACTGACGCTGTGTGCCATGCATACAGCCGCACAGCATCAGGATGGCATTGGGGTGGGATTGGGGCACCCCAACTCTACCCCCAGGCCGGCCCTTTTTTATAGCAGTCAATGGCCCACTATTTCCCTGTGCTCTGGTCACCAGCAAAATGAACTTCCTTCTCATGCAGCTGATGCCTGGTAAAGTAAGTTGGGGGGGGGGAGAGAGAGTTATGATCATGACAATAGTGTTACAGTTGTTAAGTAGCACTTGTGGATATGGGTGAGTAAATCTTGGTAACTGTTCCTTATTTATGATCACTACTTAGTCAAAACTGTTATAGTATTGACACAATTGTAACTCCCTCTTTCCAACTGATTTCAATTATGTTTTAGTGGCATACAGACAACTCCTAGGTCAGAAAACTTGCACAGGAAATTAAAATGAGTTCATTAACAAACAATTTAACTAAGCAAAAAGGAAAACAAATGTTCAATGTGAAGTCGGAGGCTTTCACAGCCAGCATCCATAGGTTTTTGTGGGTTTTTCGGGCTGTGAGGCCATGTTGTCCTCTGAATATGCCAGCCACAGATGCAGGCAGAATATCAGGAATACATTCTTCTAGAACATGGCCTCACAGCCCAAAACCCCCCACAAAAACCTATAAAATAAATGTTATTAATTTCAATCTCCTATAGAACATCATATGAAAAGCAGTATTAGA
Organism: Phrynosoma platyrhinos; assembly: GCA_020142125.1. Taxonomy (NCBI): domain Eukaryota; kingdom Metazoa; phylum Chordata; class Lepidosauria; order Squamata; family Phrynosomatidae; genus Phrynosoma; species Phrynosoma platyrhinos. The sequence continues at coordinate 88,829,555 of CM034701.1, read as the reverse complement.
CTCAGATGAGAAGTGTGTGAAAATTGGAAGAAGAAACATTAACAATCTAAGGGCCTTTGCAGACTGCTAGAAATAGTGCAAATTGAGTTCACTTTAACTGCCCTGGCTCAGTGTTAGGGAATCATGAGAATTGTATTTTTTTCGGAGACACTGAAGTGCACATTAAATTGAGGCACTGCCCTGGCTCAGTGCTAGGGAGTCATGGGAATTGTATTTTTTTCTAGGACATTGAGCCTTCTCTGTCAGGGAGCTCTGGTGCCACAATAAATTACAATTCCCATGATTCCCTAGCACTGAGCCAGGGCAGTGCCTCAATTTAATGTGCACTATTTCTGGCAGTCTGCAAAGGCCCTGAGCCTTCTCTGTCAGAGAGCTCTGGTGCCATGATAAACTACAGTTCCCATGATTCCCTAGCACTGAGTCAGGGCAGTTAAAGTGGACTCAATTTGCACTATTTCTGGCAGTCTGCAAAGGCCCTAAGATATGTAGATGACATCATAATAGTAGCAGAAAACACCAGTGATAAAGAAAAATGATTGAAGAAGGTCAAGGCAGAAAGTGAAAAGGCAGGCTTACAGCTGAACATCAATAAAACAAAAAATTTGACCACAGGTGATCTACATAATTTTAAACAGACTATGAAGAGATTGAAATAGTTCAAGATTTTTCATACTTGGCTCAATCATCAATCAGAGTAGAAACTGCAGTCACAAAATCAGAAGAAGATTAGGGAGTTTATCACACGGGGGCAGTTGGAAGTATAAACTGTGATTAACCCATCAAAATCACACATTTGTGATTAACATTTTCACACAACATCACATTCAAAGTGCGATTATCCTGGGAATATCCTGGGATAATCGCACAATTGAGCTAATGGTTTTCACATAACGTTGTGATGAAAAGTGATTAAAGTGCCATTATTTCATGAATAACCAGACAATAAACAGCAACAAAACATTCACAGGATTTTTCCATGAATGATTTTTTTATCTTTATTGTCTGGTTGCCCCCTGGTTATTCCTGGGATAATGGCTCTTGTGTGTGAAAATGTTTTAATTGCTTTTTTTGACGGGTTAATCACTGTTTAAACTACCAATTTTCCCCTATGTGATAAACTCCTAGGATTTGGAAGGGCAACTATGAAGGAGCTAGATAAGATCCTGAAGTGTAAAGATATATAATTAAATACTAAACTTAAGTGTGTCCATATTTCCCATTTCTGTGTATGGTTGTGAGAGTTGGACAGTGAAGAAAGCTGATAAGAAAAAATCAACTCATTTGAGATGTGGTACTGGAGAAGAGTACTGAGAATACTGTGGACTGCTAAAAAGACCAATGGATGGGTCCTAGAGCAGATCAGCTCCAAACTCTCCCTGGAAGAAAGATAACTAAACTGAGATTGTTGCATTTTGGCCATAACATGAGAAGAAATGACTCACTAGAAAAGACTACAGTCAGCCCTCCTTATCCAGAGATATTTTTTTTTATCTATGGCTTGAAAATATTTTTAAAAAGTATAAATTCTAAATAGTAAAGCTGGATTTTATATAAAGGGCACCATTTTGCTATGCCATTGTATTTAGTGGGACTTGAGCATCCATGGATGTTGTTATCCACAGTGGGTCCTGGAACCAAATCCCAGTGGATAACAAGGAACCACTGTATAATGTTTGGTAGTGTGGAAGGCAATAGGAAAATATGAAGACCACATTCCAGATGGATGGACTCAAAGAAAATCATGTATAGGGTGACTTGGATGTCTCATTCATAGGGTCGCCATGGATGAAGTCAATTAAAAAGCATTTAACAGCAAAATAGAATTAAATGGAAAATATTTTATACATCTGATTTTTCCATTCCTTTGGTGGTTTTTTCTTTTTTTTTTTTTTAAAAACAACAACAACAACTGAATGCTCCATAGAAATGATGTATACTTTAAATAAAAAAATGTTGGTACTAGGGTGAGAGTGATGGTATGTGTGGAATAATACAGAAGAGGTAAGGAAAACATGAGGGCAGATGTTGACATCTAGCATTCTCTGAGTGGTGAGAGCCTGGAAGCTACCATTTAAATGCCCTACACTGTCCAGAACATTTCCAAGAAGAAGAAATATTTCTGATTACCCACAGTCCAGCAGAGTTGCTCTACATTGCGGGAGATCTAGGAAATTTAAAAGATAATTTTATGCCACCCTTTATCCCACTCTGGGGTGGGATGGGGGATATTGATGGAAGGGCATGAAAGAATTCTGTGGCTGGCACCCTCAACCCTTGAACCAATCCTAGAGAACTTATATAAAAGCAAAAGTATAGTGTTGCCCTGGTTTTAATAAAAAGTAAATCTCTTGATCTACTTTTTTTTAAAAGACATGGAAACAAACCAATTCTCCATTTCTGCAATATTAACTATATGAATGCCTCTTGGTGAAGTGAGATTGGAGTCCAATCATAATGGGTGGGTTAGCTATGAAATACACCGAGGAGATCACTTTCTGCTGGATTCAGAATTCAACTTTCATTATTGGATTCAGGAATCAAATAAGGTTGAAATGAAAATGGGGGTATTATATGGGGAGGGAAAAGAATGGGAAACTTCTGCAGATTTCCTAAGGTAAAGGTATTCCCCACTGACAAAGTTGTCAAGTCATGTCCAACCCTAGGAGGCGGTGCTCATCTCCATTACTAAGCTGAAGAGCCAGCATTGTCAGAGACTACTCAATGATCATGTGGCCAGCATGATTGCACAGAACGCTGTTTACCTTTCCACTGAAGTGGTACCTATTTATCTACTTGCATTTGCATGCTTTCAAACTGCTAGGTTGGCAGAGCAGGAGCTCACCCCATCATGCAGCACCTGGCCTTGAACTGACAACCTGCAGATCTTGCAATCAACAGAGTCAGCATCTTAACCACTTGAGCCACTGCATCCCAAATTTCCTAGATTTCCCTTTACTGTCTCTGTCTTCCTTCTAATCCTAGGCTGATATCTCCTCTTTCAGAATTAGGCCTCTCTTCTACTACCAAAGGACCTAGGGGTCAGAATGGCTCCTTGAATCTCTGCCTCAATGACACATGATTCCTGTCTCCTTTCCTATCACAGCTACAGTGAATCTATAGTCCTCCCTCCATATTGGCACACTTGCCATCAATGGATTTAACCATACGTGGCCAGCAAGCCCCTGTTTTTCTTAATGGCACCACGTGGACACAATGGGTGAGTGTGAGCTGTGCCACCATTAAGAAAAATGAACATGCACTGACTTTGGTATCTGTGGCAGGGTCTGGAACAGATCCTCCATGGATAAGAGGTCCAACTATACATTTCTTTTTTTCCCCTTTCCTTTCCTTTTTTTTTTTAACTAAATGAAGAACCTTACTGTGATTTATTGCTTTTCAAATTTAAGTGTGCTCCTCCAGGCACATCCGGATATTTCAAAGGGCTGAATCCACTTTCCAGTCACTGTGCACTCACATAGTGAAACCATATAATTCTTTATGTGATTAGTCACAGTGCACAGTGACTAATGGCTAATGCACCAGTTCTTTATGTGACTAGTGCACAATTGGACCAATGCACAACAGGACCAAATAATATTCGGACACTAGCTAGGTGTTTTGTTCACATTGGTAGAGCCCAATGCACATCATGAGATTCTTGCTATTGTCCCATCTTCACAATTCACTAACAGGATTTCTTGTTGCCTCTGCTTTGTAGCTAAATGATTCCAGCTTTTTTCAACAACATATTATGAGACAACATGACTCATTAGAAAACACAATCATGCTTAGCAAAGTGGAAGCCAGTAGGAAAAGAAGAACACATTACAGTTTGATAGATTCAATCATATAGATGGATGAACTCAATCAAGGAAGCCACAACTCCGAGTTTGCAAGACCTAAATGGATTAATGCTGACAGAGTGACTTAGAGGTCTCTTTCATAGGATTGCCATAGATCAAAGTCCACTTGATGGCAGTTAACAATGGCAACAGGTGCAATCAAAGCCATGGCCATGCATTTTCAAAATCTTAACATGGCTGTTAATAACAAGGTGTTTTGGAGCTCTCTCATTCTTAGGGTCACCATAAGTCAAAGCTGACTGAGGGGTGAAGCAGATGCTTAAAATAAGCAGGTTTCCAGCCAGCTCCAAGGCAGGGTGTTTAGATGATGCAAACCTCAAAGCTGGCTAGAAACTGCTCTCAGGCCACCATGAAAAGAAAGGTTGGACTAAAAAGGAGTTGAATTTTTCTGCTTCTTCCCAGAAAATATGCAACTTTGCTTGTACGACTAAATCCAGTGTCACCAGAGTGGCTGTAAAGGGGTGCTCGACCCTGACCCTGATTGGGCATATAAATGCTCTGTCACAGGAGTGCATTTAAAAGGGACAGAGCTGCTGTACCCAAGCAATGGGCGTGGCAATGCCCAAAAGAGAAAGCATGACAGCTTTCATGTGGATGAGTATAACATACACAAAACAGACAGTCAAAAAGGGGGCATGACTTACCTTACCAGCATCTGCTGTACATGCAAATGTGTGCAGGTTCACAGGGACAGCCGTGCAGTGGGATGGCAGTCACCAGCAGTGTGCTCCTGCAACTGTGCACAGGGAGGTGGGGGAACAGTTAAAAAAGGTACCCAGTGGTGCAGCTTGAAGCAACACTGTGGTCATGACATGCATACTCCAATTGCCTTGGGAGTGGGTGTTGCAGTTGGTGGAGTTTCAATGCAGCTTCAGAAAAGGCAGCTCCAAGCTGCTTTTTCCTGCCCATCTGTTTCAGCCCTTAATGGCAGTTAATAACAAGAAGATTTATGGGATGTCATATACACTTCACTTGATTTTGCAGCCATATACATGTTTGACATCTCTCCTGAGGCAAGGCAATGTACCCTTCCACTTATGTGAATGTTTGTGATTGTGAGTACAAAATTAAGAAATGAGCCATTCTTTTTATAGTCTGGAAAGATAAGGGCCTGAATCCAAAAGGATGGTTCAACTGGTGGATTTCCTTCTATTCATGCAACCAACTGGATCATCAGCAGTTCAGCCAAGATACTTGGGAAAGTCTCTGGAAACTGGATTTGGGCTGCACAGTTAGCTGCAGCAGGAAGGGGAAATTAAGAAAGATCTGTTATGCTGGCAATGCAGTGCCCATGCAATGTTCGTTCTAGGTCATTAAGAGTCTTTGGCTTCATAACCAGCAGGCCTTTGTTTTCCTAAGAAAGCACTACAAGCTCAATTTAGTTTTATGATCTTAGGAATATATTGATGATCTGTTATTTTTGTTTACAGTTTAACATATATTTTAATTTAGAGTTACCATACATCATTCTTTTTGCAGACATGTCCTCTTTTTCAAAGATAAAGCTTCTGTCCAGGTGGATATTTAGAATGTCCAGATATTTTTAAAATGTTTGCTTCTGCTGCTTCATCCCTTATCTACTGCCATTGCCTCCTCATCACTGTATCACTGTCTCCATCAAGAGCTCTGCTAGGACAAGGTACAGAAGCCAGGCCAGTGGAGTACTTAGAGAGACAGACAGACACTTGCAGGAGAGAGGGAGAAGGGAGACAAATCTAGAAGAAGGAGACAATATTGCCAAGAGAGGCAACTGAGGGATCATCCAGCAGTGCAAGGTGGATGGAACAGGGTGGCTTGGTGAAGCAAGTGAGACAGCTTTTAGAAGTAGCAGAGAAGGGGAAATAATTGTTATTTAAATACAATGAAGGTTAGGAATATTTGTAGTAGCAACTATCAGAGCTTTTATAGGAGGGGCATTTAAAGTCATAATGATTGGTGTTTGAAGTAATCCATCAGTAAATGTTTCCTCTTTTGTGCTTTTCAAAATATGGTTGCTCTATTTGATTTTTAAAAATAGATTTACAAGGAAATAAAAAATAGGGAGAAGTGCAAAGCATTTGAGCATGGGTTAAGTGTACATATTAATAGAAAGTGACACATTTTTGAAGCTGCATTCATTTTACAAAAGTAGGTTCTTCTTAGCATTGAACAATTGGATAAATTAATATTTATCTTTCCAGTCTTGCAGTATTAGTGCTCTAAGAACAGTAAAAGCACAGAGGATCTAACCATGCTAACCATCAGTTAAATTCCAAGCTGAATATAATTTAAAAGTGAATGTGTGTCTACAAATGTCAAAGATTTTTCAAATACAAAATTAATGCTCTGTTAATATCTCCAAGCAGAAAGGAATTATCACCAAGCCTACCTACATCATATGACACAAGGAAGCATTATATTTATTGCAGCCCCCAACTCAAGTTGAAGGAGACCATTTCTTTCTTTATAAAAGTCTAGTGCTATCCAATATACCCAAAACATAACTTTTTGTTGACCCAAGTGTATTTGTTGACCCAAGTTTTGACCCAATATTTAGGTATTGAGGTTAGGGCAGTTTTCAAGAATAGCATGAATACTTGGTCTGGACCTTTTATTACCTGATTGATCCAAATGATAAATCCTATTTCTTCAATTTTAAAAAAAATATCTTGCAATCTTTAAAGTAGAAGTATAATTAGTTTGACATCACCATATACATAGAATGATGATTTTCAAGGAAATGTATGCTAGACCATCCTAGCAACAGAAATTGTAGGGGTCAGAATTCCACTCTTCCTTAAATAAACAACACCCAAGATAATTCAACCAACAAGAGGTCCAAGTAGTTTGAGTCCAAAATCATCCATGGAGATGTATGTGAATTAGGTTGTACTTGCCACTTATTTGTACAAGTCAGGACATATGTCTTGTGATCCAAACATGGAAAATTAAATCCAACTTCCAAAAATGACAGTTGCACCCTTTTAAATGAAAAACTAGGTGATGAAGTCCCCCACATGAACATCCTAAATGCAGTAATAATTTTCTGAAAATAAACCTGAGGGATATAATACAAGATATCTCACATAACATTCAGAATCCATGGTGCTACCTCTCTTAATATGATAGCCACATACTTAAATAGTTTAAACTTTCAACAAAAGCTTCAGCTAATACTCTGACCGGTTTGACTGCCAAAGCAATGTATTTGCGTCTTTCCTTCAAAATTGTCTTACAAATGGCTTCAGTAGCATTTGCCTGGACATGTGTAAGGCTAAAACTGAGTTGGGGAATGTGGGTGACATCTTTAGAAAAATATGTTAAATACCACATAGCTAATAGCCTTACTCAGATGTTCACCTGAACTTGCATAGAGCTAAAACAGGGGCCAAGGATGAGAGTGATCATGGAGGTCAAGTTTGCCAAATTCCCCAGACACCTGGAATTAAGTGAAACCTGCATTTGTAACCATATTTAACAGAATTTTGTAACTGAACTCAGCTGAAGTTTAGCTTTGCATGTGTCTTGGTGAACACCTGAGTACATTTATTATCTATGAGGAATTTAGCATATTTTCCAAAATAGGCTTTTTTACTTCACTGTTTCCATGGGACCAAAGATTGTTTATGTTAGGGTAATTTTTTTTAAAATGCAGTAAAAGAAATATAATAGCATTGCACACATCCTGGGATAGTCAGCATCTAGCATTCATTCAGAATAATAGTTATTAATGATATGAATAATAGTTATGATGAAATTAATAGGTAATTACCTTGGAATGAGCACACTCCAAACATTATCATTAGGAATTCTTTTGCTTTTACTTTTAAAGCAGCTAGCAGTTTCCAACATGTCAAGTTTCTAAATCACCTGATAGTTTGAAAGGAGGTATTTGAGTAATTTCTTCAAGCTATAAGGTGAGCACCATACCGGCTGTATTATTTTAGGAAATGAGCCCAAGCCCTGTATATGTAAAGCTAGCTTATAAATTAAAAACATCTTCCTCTCCATTTAATTGGCTTCCCTTGTGCTCCATAATTTTGTGTCAACAATTTTTACAAAACCCAACAGTGTTCAGTGATATGTATTGAACTTATTAATGCATTAAATATTTATAGATCAGGAATAAATAAATCAATCTAGACAGCCAGATCCACTGTGGTCATGCATAAAAATATGAAATATATCCAGCTATGGATATTTTCAACTAGATTGGGAAACTTGAGAGTAAAGTGAGTTGTATGTATGCATTGTTCCTCCTGGATCTCTTCACACATGTAAACATCCCTGACATATAACACTATTCCTCCTCCTTTCCTGTTTGGCCTATTTCTCTTTAAAAGGTTATACCCTCCTATTTCTATATTCCAATCATGAGACTCATCTCACCAGGTTTCAGTTATATCTGTTATATCATATTTGCTTTGTTGTGTTAGGAGTTCAAGTTCATCTTGTTTATTTCCCATGTTCTGTGAATTAGTGTAGAGACATCGAAGACTATGGATCCTCCCCACCCCCCAGCTGCCTGTGTATAGTTTTTTCCCTCCCACTGTTGTGTCCTTGCACTATTTGCCTTGTTCCCTCAAAAACATTTTGACTATTATCTCCAGCACATGATGTAGTCCTGCCTTACAAGATACTGGCTTTCTCCCCCATATGATTCATTTTAAAGTCCTCTGGATCAATTTTTTGAGACTATTGGCAAAAATGTTTCTGCCAACTGGTGTGAGATGCAACCCATCTCTTCCCAGAAGCCCACCCTCATGGAACCGCAGCCCATGATCCAAGAATCCAATCGTTCTTGGCGGCACCATTTGTGGAGCCAGTTATTCACATCTGCTGTTTTCCTCTCCCGTCCTGGACCATGGCCTTCAACTGGGAGAAGAGATGAGATATCAACCTGTGCATCCAGCTCTTTTAGCTTCCTACCCAAAGCCTCATAATCCCTTCTGATATTCTGAAAGCTATGCTTTGCAGTATCATTGGTTAACACATGGACAAAAAGAAAGGTAAAAGTCAGTAGTAGGCTTGACAGTTCTTGTCAGCCTGACTGTCACATCATGGATTTTTGCCCCAGAGAAACAACACACCTCCTGAGACATCTTGTCAGGCCCACAAACCACTATGTCTGTACCCCTCATCGAGGAGTCCCACCACCACCACACACCTTCTCCGAGGCTTAGCAGTAGCTGTTCCCTGCTGTGGTACTCTGAGTCCCCAGCACAGTCCCTGAAGTCTGTCCCTGCTGTTCTTCCTCATCATCCCTGATAAGAGAGAGTGCTTCAAATCAATTCTGTAGCTGCAAGCTCCCAGAATGATCCCTGGTTTCCCTACTTCTTTGTGGGACATTTCTCCAGTTGACTACCTCATGTATCTGTGAAGTGACCTCCTCCCAGGAACTTCCTCTGTGTGGTCTCCATACAAGACCATTCATTAGGTTCTGCCCAGGAAAACTTCTTGCTCCCTAATACGCTGAAGTGTAGCTACCCAGGCCCCCCAACTGCTGGACTTTCTCTTCCAAGAGGGCTACCAACTTGCACTTGGTGCAGGTGAAGTTCCCCACATCGCTAGGCAAGAAGACAAACTTCCCACAAGTGTTGCAGGTGACTGCAGCAGCTACCTCAGTGTCCATATTGAAAAATCTTAAGTAAGCATTGAAACAGGACTGTGAGCTTTCCACTCAAAAAGTCTTCTGGTAAACACTCATGTAAAGGGCCCCTGTTGGCTTGGCCTTTGTCACCAAACTCTGTCAGCAAGCTCAATTAACTGGTGTTATACCTCTGTAGAGAGCTCCTAGCTCCTAGCTTGTTCTGGAGGCAAGTCTCTGACCTACTTCCTCTGAACAAAAAAAAAAACAAAAACCCAAGCCCTTTTTTAAAAAAGTGAAAAAAATGTAAAGGAGAAGTTCGAAAACAAAGTTCCCAGTTCCCCTTCTACCTGTGTTATGCTTCCCTTGTCTGTGAAAAATTTGTGCACCATTAGCATTTGCAGGATCAAGAACAACATAGCCTTGATCAGATTGTTAGAGTTGACAGAAGGAAGCCCTTGTTAAAGGAATTCAGGGATAAACTGGCAGACACACTTATGTAAGAAATTTTTTATACTCCTTTTCATGAAAAATATACAATGGGCCCTTGGTATCCATTGGGGTTTGGTTCCAGGACCCCCTGTGGATCCCAAAATATCTCAATGAACAAGTCCTATTGCATGGTGTAGTAAAATAGTGCCCCTTATATACAAAGTTTGCTTTTTGGATTTATTTATTTATTGGGAATATTTTCAAGTTTGGATGGTGGAATCCATGGATGCTGAATCCATTGACCAACTGTACAACCCAAAGGCCTTAACAACAAGTTGCAGTAATAAAACAATTATAAAGCAATAAAGATGATAAATTCATTTATTAATAACTGGAGGTAATTTTTGACCATATGGGTCAACAGAAAAATGGGTCAGAAAAATGATTAGGACCCACCCTACCCCAGAAAACAAGTGTTCAGATTCTGATAGAAACACTCCACACTGGGAACTCTCCTTGTCTCTAAAGTGTACACCCTACAGTACAGTAAGCACACACACCTAGGACATAAAGAACAGGGCAGTCTCTATAGGAGGAGGCAGTCTTTCAGGTAATGTGGAAGTTTTCTGCACCAATAGGAAATCCTGTACTCACCCCGTAGCTCCAGTGTACCTAGTCCAAAGTGGCAAGATCAGAGCAACCTGGAAGAAAAGGTAGTCCTATAATGATCACATCTCCTATAGTGCTGTGTATTTCCAGACACACAGCTGTGTCTTCACTGTCGATCCAGATTTTCCAGGTGAATATGAGGCAAATCTCTGGATTTTTTGTGAAAAGCCCCATTTTGCCTATTTCTTCTGAGGAATGTCAGGTGCCCAGGTTGCATCTACAAAACCTAACCTAGAACACATTATTTTTTTTCAAAGAAAAGGGGAAGATATAGGGACTGAAGAAATGCAAACACAGCAAGCATGAGATGTTTAGGTATGAACAATTTCCAATATCCCGCTCTCTGTGATGCTAAAAATCTGGGGACTGAAGGAAAATTTAATGGGGACAGAATTCTTATTGAAGGCAATTTTACCTGTCATCTCATAACTGCACCCTTTGATGGAGGGATAGCATAAAGGATTTCCCCCATAAATTTTGGAAAGATTGATAGATAGTTGAACATTCCCGCACATTCTTTAAAAAAACACAACAAAAGAAAGTCAAAACAATGCAAATTTAACCAATTTTTTTAAAATGTCCAATGTCCTTGGAATTGTATTAATTGCCAAGCACATTATTTTGCAGACCTAGGAATTTGAAAACTTATTAAATTTAGATCAGTGAAATACTGAACTCTTAGCTTTGTCTGACAAACAAACTTTTTTAATAAATTAAAAAATAATAATCTAATAAATCTAATAAATTTCTGAAATTAAGTTGGTGATCAAACTGTCACCACTATAGAGACTTTCCAGCCATTTGAAGGGAGAACAAACCACATTCTTCTTTCCTCTTCTCAGCCTCATAGCTATATATTACCTCAAAATCTCCAGCCTGGCACTCTGCCCACCTTGGTATGAACATCTGGCTGAGAGCCCCCATCCCCAACTACAACAGTGTCACCCATTGCCCAAACATGCTGATTCTGGAAGGAAAAAATACATTTGGATGGGCTACAACTCCCAGAACTACATAGCCACTGACCACATAACCAATAGAATGGTGAAATTTATCATACCAAAGATAGTTTATCTGATTCTTGAAAACAAAATGAGGAAGAATGTAGAAATAAAAGAAACAGGGAGGGAGGGAGGGAGGAAAAAAGACAGACAAGCATGAGAGTGCAGAGGGAGAAAACATTCTTCTACTTATCCTTCTCTAAGCTCTGAAAATTTCTGCAGATGTTGTCAGACTGCAGCTCCCATCAGTCCTAGCCTGGATAGTCAATGCACAGGTGTTATGGCAGTCAAACGACATCTGGAAAGTCCAATTCTTGCTCTATATGAACCTATGGTGTGGCTATCCTTAAAAAACCATCTACAGTCCATAATACCATTTGTAATCCAAAAAAGTGTAGATGTTTAACCAATATTTTTGGAATTCCCTGCTCCTTCCCATGCTCCCAATATTTTGTACCACCTAGCCTGGTGAAGACCTCCGGAGAATCATAAAATTTGCACGTGTGTGGATGTCATCTCTGTTCATTCCTTTCTAGATAAAGCAAAATCAAAATCCACAGGCAGCACATTGTTAAACTCAGGAATTCCCCATCACACGTGGTACTGATACCAACTTTAGAAGCTTTAAAAGGGATTAGACAAATCCAGGCAGGATAAGGCTATCAGTGATCAGTAGTCATGACAGGAAAGAACAGTGGGGGAAAGCTATTGCCCTGCTTGTGTGGGCTTCCTATAAGCAACTGCCTGGCCACTCCAGGAACTGAACACTGAACTAAACAGGCCTTCAATCTGATCCAGTGGGGCTCTTTTTTATGTGGTCCTGTGCTTCCATCTTAGTTTGAACAGTCTTATAAGCAGCTTCAAACAGAAGAATCTCATCTGGGTAGGACATTTGGCCACTCTATCAATTCCAGAAAGAGAACCAACTTCTGGACGTCAGTGAGACAGGTTCAAAAATGGAAGGACACCAATTAGCAATTCTGATGTGCTCAAAAGGCTCCCCAAAAAACATTCCAGATGCCAGAACAAAATGTAGCCAGGGACACACTCATTTATGAGGAAGGTGGGGGATGTCCCTGCTAAACAGGATCAGCATTTGATATTTTGACATGTATAGTTTCAGTGAAGAAAACGAATATGAAGGAATCATGCCAATTATTAATTGTTCACCTTTGCAAACCCCAGAATTATGATGTTGCATTTTGAGGTACACCTTTGGAAAAGCTTTCGTTTGCTTTAGTTGACATGTAGGATTACATAGCATCCATCTTTGTTATTAGTCAGGTTTCCCCCATAGTGACAGTTTCCAGTATCTAGGATCCCCTTTTTGACTCAGGCACATGGTCTGTTTTAGACAGCTAGACCATTAGCCCTATTACCAGTAATTACAAAAAGACATGATTCTGTTACCATACTATAATTGTGGCAATGACCATAGCTGACAGAGTTTCCTTCAAACGTGAAAGACAGGTAAGTACAGTGCTATTTGCATGGTGTTGCCAAATATTGTAGATGATCCAAGAGAAATATTAGCTCATGTACACAAGCTATGTTTTGTGAATATAGTTTGTCAAGCATCGTTTTGTCTATCTCAACTTCCTTATTTCATCCTGGCTTGCTATTCATCCTGCTATTCACTGTCTCTGGAAGCCCAGGAGTTTTGTTTCATCTATAAAATGTGATTTGTTTTATTGTAAAACAAGAGGAGAACAAAAAAGGTACTGTATGTAGGCTAGATCTTTTTCCTTGTATATAAAATCCTTTCAGCTCAGTTTTAGGTGACAAACTGCACAGCTGTAATGCCTTCCATTTACCAGCCTGCATATATGAAAGATGTGTAATGTTAACTGAGCCTCTCCCCCTGTCGTCCCCCCACCACCACTCCCCATCTAGTCCCTAAAGGAGGACCACCCTGTGTGCAGAATCTCCAAGGAAAAACATGGGGCGGTCTGATCAGAAAATGCCTTTGTTGGCAGAACAGACACTATTGCATTAACCAAAACATTAAAAAAATTAAAATAAAACCTTTTTTATAGTGGCTGCTTTTTATTTAAATATTCATTTTATTTGTGTAAACAGATCTCATTTGGTCTTTACATACCAACATCACAGAACTATCTGTAAGCCTTGTTTACATTGAGCAGTGGAAATTGTTTCAAGCTTTTTACAGAATCTTCAAAAAAAAGATACATTGAGCAGAAAATGTGTTAGATCTCCCACTGCAGTGCCTCATTCCAGATATGACATCTACCAAGGATAACTATTTGTGGGAGAGAATGGGCCTTATCTTTAATCCCACCTTCTAAACCAGGTTTTTACACTATTAGAAGAGCTGTTCTGTTGCTGCTTCCTTAACTACAACAATCTTTACCCTATTCTCAGATAGACTATTTGCACTATTTCTGGCAGTCTGTAAAGGCCCTATGGCTTTAGTGGTCATGTGTTTTGCTAAGCTGGAGACATTGACCAGAAACCAGCAGCTCTTTTCTACATTATTATGACAGCATGATTTTTCCAAACTTACACATTAATGGTAAGGGAAGGCAGATAGAGCCAGATATCCAACAGTAACAACAGGAAGTGTTAAACTCCACCAGTGTCACTATGCTGAGTTTCCCTCAGCAATGTAATGCAGTCCAGTAGTGCATTGGTGGATCCCCATAGGCCAATGGAATGGAAGTCGGGGCAAGCCTAGTCAGGGATATGGCACTCCAGATGGTGTTGAGCTACAGCTCTCATCTCCCTCACTATTGACTATGCTGAATAAGGCAGATAGGAATTTCTGTCCAACAACATCTGGAGAGCTACAAATTGCTTACCCTTGTAATAGATGTGAAACAGTTCTTTCTTGGACCAACACCCTTGCTGCTAATCAGAGCAGATGGTACTAGGTTAGATGGTCAAAAAGTCTGACATAATTTCATATGTCCCTCCTTGTACTATTTTCTGAGTCTAAATCCCATTCCACTCCACAACTGCTGTGAGCTTCATTGTGGCAGGCAAGTGGAAGTGGTCTCTTACTGGTTTCTGAATATGATTGGTTTTGATGCCAAATTTCCATTTGTGTGTAGAAATTGACCTGTTTTTCCTCTATAGGCAGAATAAGTCCATTGTTGATAAGTTACCAATGGCATAATACTGGTAAGTAAATGTATCATGTGTGATAATAAGTAGGTGAATAAGCCCTTAACAATTTGGCTGATGATGTTAGGAAACAAGGTTACCCAATTGTCTATGGTAAAGTTTTGGGTTTTGGCACAGGATCCTCTGACTGGGCTAATGTCTTTAGAGGGTCCATTGGTAAGTGAATAGCCAGCCTCTGTTATTTTTTCTATGACAGACTAAAGTGACTAACCCCTAGAATTTCCTTTTTGAGCAGATCTATTGTATTCTGCTGCTTCTATGTGCATAAAAATGTGCAAACAAGCCTTGTAGAGATTTTGACAACAAGCTTGGGAGTGGTGACAACTTTAAGTATACATGAAATAGTATGTTAATTATCCCATCTTAGTGCCAAATCAGTTAAGACCTACCAAAAGATACCTCTAAGCTCCTTGCAAGATTACCCTCACTGATTTTAAAACTGAGCCAAAAACATTGTATTAAATCAATGTCTAAAAAGAATTAGGCTTCTGAAGAGGGGTTTGATGGTACTGTGTCTTCACTTTACTGTTGCTGGTTCATCCTTCTCTTTTCCCTCCACCTCCTCCACCCCTCCTCTGTCTTTGCCTGGCATTCCTGATACAGGCCAGCTTGGCTTTCTGAACCATATGAATCAGAGAGAACCTACCCTATGCTTTGGCATGTCTGAAAGGACTGACAGTACCTCTTCAGTAATAATTAAACAAGTAAAAACTGGTTGCTTTGGTTAGCAAATATAAGTATAGAAAAGACAAATACATATTGCTGGGTGTGTTTGCCAAGAGAATTTAAATTACTTGTTGCTGGATCTATTTTCCTCCAGAAATATAACAAAGGTCCTTTATCCAGTAATTTCAGTATCATCTTGGTTTGTTTAAATTGGGCTCCCTTTGTGTTGTCCTTGTCAGGCATTATAGACTTGCCTTTAATTCAAGCAGGGATATAGAGATGCAAAAGGAATGAGCCAGAGCCATTTTATTTATCAAGGAGGGTGCAAGGGTATGTGTGTACTCAAGTCACTTTATGGTGACCCCATGAATTTCATACGGTTTCCTTAGGCAAGGAATACTCAGTTTTGCCAGTCCCTTCCTCCGAAATATAGCCTACAGCAATTAGTATTTGTTGGTGGTTTCCCAGCCAAGTAATAACCAGAGTTGACCCTGCTTAGCTTCTTAGATCACACAGGATCTGGTGGTTTTAGGGTATTTAGTTCTATAGGGAAATAGGCATGGGCATTGCAAACTGGAGCCTTTCAACAAATACCCAGACAGAAATGGTGACTATGAAGCCATAGGTCTGGAATATTGCACCTATGCTTTGATGTCCAAGAGTGAATCATCAGGTTTTTTTTAAAATACTTTATACTTTTTATATATTTTAATTTTAAGATGTTTTTAGTAATTTTCAGAAAAAGCAATCAAGATATGCAATAATTAAATTCACACAAGAAAAAAGAACTACAGCAACAACCACCTTTGCAATGGGACAATTGTAACATTTTTAACTAGATTATTTTAATTATTATTTTTTAAAAAATGTTTTCACATTGTTTTTATCTTGTGAGCCACCTTGGGTCCCTTTTTGGGAGAAAGGCAGCATAAAAATGAAATAAATAAAAAATAAATAAATAAATGAATTCTGATGGAAAGCAGTCACTGGAACCCCTATTTTTAAAAGAGGAATGAAAAGGAGTATTCAGTGAATTCGAGGATGTTTAGCTTAATGTTTGTGCTGGACTATTAGGTGGAAAGCATTATTCAAGATAAAATTATCATGTATGTAGAAGAACATGTCTTGCTGAAGAACAATCAGTTCTTTGCAAGTCTTGTCTCACTTATATTTTAGAGTTTTATGAGAATATCAACAAGCATTTGGTAAGGGGTGACCAAGCAAATGGTGTGTGGTTATACTTACAAAAAGCTTAAACAGAGTTGCTCACTGTAGGTTAGTCAGATGTTATGGCTGGACCTCTTATGGACTGGTAACTTTAACCCACTTAAGGCTTAGAATCACACAATATGAATAAACAAGATCTTACAATGGATATCCTGAAGGATCTTTATTGGGTGATAGTATTATTGATTTGTAATATCTTAACTGGTGAAATGGTTTTGTTAAAAGCTATTTTTAAGATTCTCCACTGATAAATTAAAGAAATTAGCTTTAGACAACTATTTAACTGCTTACATTTTTTGTACTCATGGATCAAATGAATAGCTGGATACTGTTTTTTGAATGAAATTTAGGGCCTTTACAGACTGCCAGAAATAGTGTCCTGGCTCAGTGCTAAGGAATCATGGGAACTATAGTTTATTGTGGCACCAGAGCTCTCTGGCAGAGAAGGCTCAATGTCCCAGAAAAAAAATACAATTCCCATGATTCCTTAGCACTGAGCCAGGACAGTTAAAGTGGCTTCAATGTTCAATAAATTTCTTTTTTAAAAAAAAATCAGTGAATTACAGTAGGGAGAAATCTTTGATTTCTTAAATTTATATCCCACCTTGAATCTCATTTTGAGAGAAAGGTACAATATAAAAGAAAGAAAGAAAGAAAGAAAGAAAGAAAGAAAGAAAGAAAGAAAGAAAGAAAGAAAGAAAGAAAGAAAGAAAGAAAGAAAGATTTGCAAGGGTGAAATCAATTTATAGTGTATTGACATATAAGATACGATTTAGAAAGTGAATAGTTAATGATTAATTAATGCAATATGAAGACCATCAGCTGTTTCTTATCAACACCCCCAGCCACCACCATCAAAAATATTATAAAGGGATATAATAAAAGGACTGAGGCTGGGAATGGGACTTTTTAAATTGTACACTGTATTGGTTTTAATGGTGAGCTGTAAGATGGCACTGAAATCTTCATGACAGTAAAAGCAAACATTGATTTTAAAAAACTTCAATAGAAGCTATTCAATATATACATATGTAAGCAAAGCAAAGCAAAGCAGCGTGTTTGAACGCTGCGCCAGAAGGGTGTCCTGACACCGTGCACGATGTGTAATGGCATACAGCGTCAGGACGGTGTTGGTGTGAGGTTGGGGCAGCCACCGTGCAGCTACCTTGCCTCATCTCTGCCTCCAGGCTGGCCTTTTGGGCCAGTCTGCAGAGGCCTTAAGTAGAAAATTAGCCTTAGAACTGGACTAGATAATAAAAATGAACCAGTGTGCAGCAGTGGTGAAAAAGTAGAAGAATCAATGATTTGGAGTCATTATAAAAATAATCAAATATATAATTTGTCAATATTGGTCTGCCTTGTACCATTATGATTTCTACTTTTCATAAAATGTCATTGGAAGCCTGGAAAGATGCATACTTAGGCCTAAACCAGACTTGGGCTAGACAACATTCCAAAAGGAGACTGTCTTCAAACAGAGGACCATCCTTTGCAGAGGTGTCCTTTGCAGAGTGACAAGAAAAATGCAGTGGGTAGCCAGAAGGAATGGAGGTGCATTGACAGCATTTAGCTCAAGGACTTTTCAGAACCTGGAAAACAGCAATGAATATAAAATGGACCCTCCACATTTGATGGGGTTAGGGGCACAGGACTTCCGTGTGAGTGGGGAAAATGCAAATAAAAAACCATTATTTTTTTTTTTTACCTGTGAGAACAACTCTCTAGGAATCTCTAGGTTCTGCAAGGCAATTCTGTGGGCAAGATCTGGCAGAAAATGTCCATGAAATTGTGCTGGAGGACTTACAAATGCCCAAGGAGTGTTATCCCTAGCAATCTCTAGGTCCTCCAGTGTGACTTTTTTTATTTTTTTATTTTAAAAACATAAAAAGATACAATTAAAATATATTATTTTGTCATTTTTACAATACGCTTAACCATAATTCAAACTTCTCAGTAGTTCTTTGAAATAAGTGCATTTTTTACACATTTTGCATATATTATTTCTGTATCTCTTAATTTTTATTTAACATTTAAAACCCACTTTATTAAATAATCTCTGTAATTACTTGCTGCTTTATTCCCATTTGCTGTTTAAATATTCTTCCACTGGAGCCCATTCTTCCTCAACCAATTCCATATTCTCATTATTCAATAACCTTGTCAATTTATCCATTTCCTTCATTTCTGACAGTTTCAAAAGCCATTCATCCACTGATGGAATTGTCTCATTTTTCCATTTGGAGGCTATTAATATTATTGCTGCCGAGACCATATAAAGTATTATTCTCCAGTATTTCCTAGGTATATCTGGTTCTAATTTGTGTGTCATGTTTAATAAATATAGTTCTGGATATAATTCAAATCTAGTGTGACTTTTGGCAGAAGTTGACAATAGAGTTATACTGGAGGACCTAGAGATTCCTAGAGAGAACATATTAATCAAATCCATGAATAATCAAATCTGCAAAAGTCAAAGCTACAAATGTGGAGGGATGACTGTACACATTTAGGGCTCATTCACACATATGTATAAATCACATAAGGACCTAAGGTTGCAGCTGTTGTGATTATTGTATGATAAAGTACAGCTGTCCCTCCATTTTTGTGAACTTGAAGTCCATGGTCTTGATTTTTCATGGAGGGCTGAGCTCTATTAAATTAAGTGGCATATGTGCCTGTGGCACGTGTGCAGGGCCGCATGCGGGAATGCGCAGTCATTCAAGTCCATGAGGCTTGATTATTTGCGAGTTTCTGTTTTCATGGGGGGAGGGGTCCAGAACTCATCCTCCCCAAAAACAGAACGGCTACTGTATGTATAAAATCACCTTGTAAGACTGTAAAATGGGTTAGCTGCAGTACCACCTCACAGTTTCACCCATCTCCTTACATCTCCTTACATATCTCTTAAAGATACTTAGATAGTCTTGTCCAGATACATACCTAGCTATTCCCTCAATAAGAAAGAAGGGGTAGCTTATTAGAAGGAGAGGAGGAAACCATTCTTGGGCATTTTGCAACTGGCTGTAAGAGGAAGGAAACATAAAACACAGATGATGAATTCATAATGTTTTGGTTAAACATTTTGTAGTTTTAAAACATTGCTTCAGTGTGGTCAGGATTTTTAGGGTAAATATATCTGACACCAGATGTGCTTTTGGATATGTGTTTTAAACTTTTCCTGAGGAGTAAAAAAAAAAAATGACAGTTTTGCAGAGGCTTTACAGGTTTCACAAAAGTTTTTTTTCCAGTGCTTTCATCTTTCCCAGTGGATTGTGGTCAAAGGAATAAAGGGTTTGGAAGAGGCTGCTGACCTCTAAAAATGGAAACTTTCAAATGATTTTTAAACACAGATGCTAGTGTTCTGCTGCCATCATTAGAGTGAATAATGCCTTTTGTTCCATGTTACCACATGGCTTTATTGCAGGTGGCACTGCCATGAGAAGAGCAGACAAATGTTCTATCCATATCGCAGACATACCCTCCAACATTTCACAGATGAAAACTGAGATTCATGTGGCCAAGCAACATCAGAGTGTGGTCAAGGTGACAAAAGTTATTAATAAGGGGAAACACACAATCTAGGAAAGGTTGCAGCAGCAGAAAAATGAACTAATGTAAATGAAAGGAGGACAGATAAAAGACTTGAGCAAAATTAGAGAATACAGAGGTCTAAAAAGAACATGTGGAGGATTAAATTAGAAAAGGAATGAAATATCAAACAAGATCAGAAATAAACAAGAAACTAATCGACAATGTGGTTAAATTTATAAAATTAAAAGATAACGGGTACAGGAATATAATTAGGAAAAGAAAGCTATGTAGTGACTGTTCAATGGAATGGTGTGAGCTAGAAGAATAAGAAAACAAGTTATTTAGATATAGCAAATCGCAGGTTACTTAACAAGGAAGAGAGATAAAAAAGCTAACCGTTAACAGAAGTAAAGTTTGCTCAAACTGGGAAGAATGAAGCTACAAAGAACAATAATTATTGTTACTACCGCATATATATATATATATATATATATATATATATATATATATAGGTTGAAATAGAATCATGAATTGAATGATCTGTAATAGAATAAGTATTAATATCATGATCGAGTAACAAAGAAATGTAAATAGGAATGAGTGCTGTTTATGTTTGGATACTGGTATGTTAGAAAGATGTGTCTGTATGTTTGTTTACTTTTTTTAATCTAATAAAATTAATTTAAAAAAAGAGGTTGCAGCAGCGTGCTTTTGCCTGAGTCTACAAGCAAAAGCAACATTTCATTCCTTCAGCTCTCCTCTCCCCTGTTAAGTTAACTGAGTATAAAGTACTTTTGCTCTTTGAACTCAATTTGCAACAGTTGAAATAAGCTGAAGAAAAAGCATGGAGGGGACAACTGAGAGAAGAAGAGAGAAGTTAGGACATTTTTTGTCTCTGCCAAAGCAGGACACTTGGAGGGAATGGACAGAAGGAGTAAGAAAACACATGGTAAAACATTGCTGGCAATTTAGCCTAGGTATTTATGGCCTTGCCAGTAATGGAGAATGTGTGAGTGTGTGTCAGGGAGAAACCTCCCAGACATGTTTGCACCAAAAAATATTATATATTGCATATAATACGGTTTTGAATTCTGGAACTGGAACAAAAACTGATCTATGCATAGGTGAGAAGTTTTAAAAGACTCTGCTTAAGCCCAAGGTTTTCTAGCAATGAAAAGAGGAGGGCGGAATCAGGGAACATCCAAGCCACCTCCAAAATTCTATAATAATGGATACAGAATACTGGTTGATTTAAGTTTGGATGGAAGGGATGGAAAACTTGATGGAAGCAGGAAATGAAAGAGAGTGTCTGGAAGATATGTGTATCTGTGTGTGTCTTTGTGTTACAACATTCTGGATAGGTCACTTCCTGGTTTGTACTGAAATATTTACATGTCCTCTGGGAGCTGTCCCCAGACCTCAATGCAGCAACTAAAGAATTTAATGGAACTGGAATTAATATATCCAAACTACCACACATCCCAGTCTTCCACAAAGTAGCAGTAAAGAGAAGACTTTCTGTTCCAATGCAGTTCATCTTTAACAGAGATTGGAAAGTTACTTTCAAAACAGAATCCATTCCCATTACTCACTAGTGTGTTTAAGAAGTAACCCATTGCCATCACATTCTTAGGGGAAGTAACTCACTTCTTTGGACATTTTTAAACAGAGGCTGAATGGCCATCTGTTGGGAGTGCTTTGATTGTAAAGCAGCTTCATTTATATACCACTTCATACCGCGCTATGGAGTGTCTAAGCAGTTTACAACTGTAAGCTCATTGCCCCCAACAGCTGGGTACTCATTTTAGTAACCTTGGAAGGATGCAGGCCTGAGTCAAGCCTAAGCCCAGGCTAGTATTTAACTCGCAACCTTATGGTTTATGAGTGAGTGTCTGCAGTACAGGGATTTAACCACTACACCACCTGCATGGCAGGGGATTGGACAGGATGCCCTTGTGATCTCTTCTAATTCTATGATTCTATGATTTTTGCACTGCTTTTTGCTTTTCATTGGTTGTTTTTTATTTTTGAAATAGAAAGAAAGAGAGAGAAGAAATCCTTTGAAGTGGTAAGAAAATGGCATAAAATAATAATAATAATAATAATAATAATAATAATAATAATAATAAATGTTTATGTATAGCCAGCCCCTCTGCACGGCAATTGGGGCAGGTTACAACATTTAAAACAGACAGAGTTAAAACATTCCCTCATCCCCTAATCCAACCCTCCCATCCCCTTAGATACAATTGCTCCTAAGTGTTCAATCCAGTGTTGTGAAGCCCGTAATTCACCTTGGTTTACAGAAGATCTGTGGGCAATGAAGCAAGCTAGACAATGGCTAGAATGAAGGTGGTGTAGTTCTCAGAGTGAATATGATCAGAAATCAGCATACTTTTCATTGTGGCTAATATTTAGCAGTGATGCGGGGGGGGGAGTATTATCATATTTTACGACTAGGATTTCATCCCCTACCTCCCATCCAGTAACATTATTCCAAGTGGTGAGGTGTCTTTGGGGTATGAGTCCAAAGAGGTCAGGTATGCAAGCCATGGCTATCTGCTGTGAAAAATTTGCTAGGAAAAAGTTGTTGTCATTTGCTCAGAACTTGACACCACACTTACTACAAAGCCTAGAAAGGTGTCAAATATACCATCTCATTAGTTTTTGTGGGATCAATTCCAGCTATTGAGACCTGATGACATGGACAAGGCACCTGGAGCAGTTCTGCCTACCATATATAAGTCTGACCCTTATTCCTCTCAGCTGATAAAATCTAGTGGGGATGGATTGACTGGGTGGGCCCAATGGGTGGCAAATGCCCTACTATGCCATGGGAGGTGCCTGCTGCCTTGACAAGGGCTGTACTGTGCCCTCTCCTGAAAAGGATCTCCCTGGACCCAAGCAGATCAGAAAGTTGCTTGAGTATGTGGTGTCTGGGCAACTTCAGGTGTTCTTGTAAGAAACAAACTGCCTGGACCCATTTAAATTTGGTTTGGCACTGAAACAGCCTTAGTTGCTCTGCTAAATAACCTGTTTTGGGGAAAGACAAGTGAAGTGCTACCCTATTGATCTTCCAGGATTTCTCAGCGACTTTTGATACCATTGGTCTTGGTGTCTTACTAGACTGGCTCTGGGGGATGGGAGTGGGAGGTGCTGTTCTACACTGGTTCTGTTCCTACCTGAAGGGTCATTCCAGAGAGTCAACTGGGGGATTCCTGTTCACTCCCATGGCAATTAACCTGTGGGGTTTGATAGGTTCCATCGTATCCTCCATCTTGTTCCATATCTACATGAAACCACTAGGGGAAGTCAAAAGGGGGGTTGGAGGAGGGTGCCATCAGTATGCTGATGTCTCTCAGCTCCATTTCTTCTTGTCATTGGAGTCAGCTGGGGCTATGCAGTGCTAGATCAGTACCTGGATGCTATAATAGCCTGAATGAGAATTGATAAGCAAGCTGAATCCCAATATGACAGAGGACTGGTCTGTGGATTAGTGGTTCTTGTCTCTAGGAATTAGATAAATTGTTTGTTTTGATGGGATTTGCATTCCCCCAAAGAAGCAGGTACATAGCTTGAGAGTGCTCCTAGTTCTATCCTTGCCACTGTAATCACCAGCTTCAACTTATATTAAAAAAAACAAAAACAAAACAAAAGTCTTACTAAGATGCTTCTTAAAAAGTAACTGTTGAATTCTCCTCCAGCACCAAATTTCAATCAATTTTCTGCCTGTCAGTTTTGTGTGTGTGTGTGTGTGTGTTTTGCCATCCAACTTTCATAGCCATACACAGAAGTATTCACAGTATTTAGAAATACTATGGCATGGGTGAATGAGTTATACACCTTTCCTAATTACATAGTAATATCTCATGCCCCTTTTGACTTGGATCAGAACTGGCTAAGTTTTTAAAATGGTCAAAACTTTAAAAAGTAAATAATTTTTTCTCACTAAGACCTACATAAAAGCAGAGAATGCTGCGACACACACTCTTCCTTCCCAGCTATAGGGCAGAAATGGATCTTGTTGCAGAAGGACAACCTTTCTCCATTGTACAGCCATATAGATAACTATATCCTATCAGTATTTGCAGCATGCAGTCTCACTGACTGCACCATGGATTTTTTTGCCACTTTACTTACAAAATCACATTTCTTGCCTTTTCAACAGATATATTTTAAATTGTTTTTAATTCTATAGATAGTTGCATTGTATTTTTAAAGAATTAATTGTTTCTTATTTCTGCTCATATGTGTTTTATCTATATCTGTTTTAATTTTTGGAAGCTGCTTTGAGTCCCAAGTCTAAGGGAAAGGCAGAATATACATAGTTTGATAGATAAATGGGACAATGACATAGTCATTTTTATTGCTATATGTTTAGAATTAGTACTGATGCTGGATTCTGCCTAAAAGAGAGTTTGCGCTAAAATCTAGGCTGGACAATTGTATAATATGCATATTCTTTCTGCATGCATTTGCCTGCTTCTGTTAACATCACTATTATTCCCTGTCTTGGATATTTTCATTCATAGCTATATCATTTAAAATCTTACTGCAGCACAGTTTTGTAGTTACAAAAACCCACAGGGCATTACATCTTAGTAAGCTCTGGTATGAATAATTTGATTTGATTAAAAAAAAATGGTTGACATTTAAAAAACAAACCTAAAATATATATTTTGACTATAGGCCAAAAAACCCTCACAAGGCAGCTTGCAAAACTCATATGCCCAAATCCAATTGTTTCACTTACCTGGAGTAGACTCATTACATATCCTCCAACATTTCATAGATGAAAGCCAGGACACATCAGAATGTGGTCAAAAAGGTTAGGTCAGGCAACAAGAGGGGAGAAAGTTACTAATGAGGAAAAACACAAAAATTTCTATTTTTACTATTTTTACAAAATTACTATTTTTACAATTAAATTACTCTGCTGTTCTATGATCATAATAAAGATGAACTGAACACAATATTACTACACTTAGCCTTCCATATCCATGGATTCTGCACCCATGGATTCAACCATCCATAGCTTGAAAATATTCACACACACGTGCACAAAAAATCCAAGACAAACCTTGATTTTTTTTCCATTTTATATAAGAGACATCATTTTACTATGCCATTGTCCCATTGTACAAAAGGACTTTGGAATTAATTCCAAAATTATGGTGCCACCACCAAAAATCCTCTCTATTTTGAGCTTGCCAGTCTGATTGTTCTCAAAGTTACTCACAAGATGGCCTAACTCTAACAGCCTCCCTCATAGGCATAATTAGTGATTCCATTATTCCCTTATAATATTGGACTGAACTTTTCTCTTTCAGATTCTATTAGAAATTGTAGGAGGATGTACTGGTTCCATTAATTGGATTGGAGCTAAGCTCTATCACTCTCCTTAATGACACAGCAAAGGAGATAGGAAGGAGGGGAAAAAAGCTAACTGTAGAAGACGGGGGGGGGGGACCCTCTAGCCTAAACAGTGTAGAAAGAAAAAGAAGACTTAATTAGGAAACTGGAAGGCAAAGAACAAGAACTCATCCTAAGTGAATTGGAGTGTGATGAGCATAAAGAAAACTCTTTTTACAGCATGTTCTTTGACTCCCACTGAGTGCTTGTTTCTTAGACTTCCTTGCCTAATAATGTTAGCATTTAAATGGAAGAAGGAAGCTTTGATGTTAACACCTCATTGAGGTATAGAGTTCATACGTTGGCTACTCCTTTTCTTTGGCTGGAAACAGTTTTCTGCATGGCTAGCTTAACAGGACAACAGAACCTGGATTTGTATGGGGATTGGAAAGGCTATCCCCACAAAGAAAAGGGCTACAAACTTCATTTATTTTAACAGAAACCTGCCTTTAATAGAACAGAGCAAATGTCTAAGGAGTGCCTCAGACTAAACAATTAGCAGGTCCTGTTAGTAGCATGGTGATGTACAGAAGGAACTGGGTTTCTTTAAAGCTAACAAAAAGGATCTGTTCTTGTGATAATGTGCTAGATAAGGAAGAGGGGAAATACCTTTGTCATGTGATCAGTGCTAACCTTAATTGCAATAAATCCCATATATCACAACTTTGGTTGGGCACCACTGTGTTCTAGCATGATAACAGAAACTAGATGTGGGCAGAAACAGAAAATCATGTGAGATGGCCTGCAAGGATTAAAAACAGACCAAAGTTAACCTGATCTTACTAGATCTTAGAGTGCCATATACATGCATTTTATCTGAAGGGGCTGCTGTGCTACTTACTGATGGGGAGGGGAGAGAGTGGGGAGGAAGAGACAATTCAGATGAGGAAGATGCAGCTGATCTTGGTTCCAAGAAGAAGGGAAAGGAGTTACATTTCATCTGGAAGCAACCTCATTTCTTTCTTCCTCACAGCCAAAACCAGCCCTGTCAAGGGTAATACATGCATTGTTGTGCAATAATCGTGCTGAACATAATGCAGCAAGTCTTACTTTCACAAATAAAAGAACATTTGTACATTGATCACTGACACTTTGGGTAGGCCAATATGACTAATATAATAACTAGTTAATGTTGTGTTTGAATGTCAGGTAATTATACATCTTCATCTGAAGTGAATACCAGATAGAAGGTATTGAAGGTTTCAGTGGGATCTTTTGTATTCTCAAATGGAGAACCAAATTTTATTGCTTTGCTTTTATTGCCTTTTTGTCCCAGTGACTAAAGAGCCATTGTGAGTATGGGCTGATGATCCTACTTTGATACATCCACCTATCCTTCTTTCACACCTGCTGAAGACAATATGTTGACTATGAACTACGACGTCATCAATCTATCCCACCCCACCCAATTTTTCCTGCATGCTCTATTTAAAATATCTTTAATTGATGAAGAAGATTTGGTTTGAAAGTTTGCACCAAGATTTGTATGTCTTTTTGTTTGGCCTGGAAAAAGTATTACAGTCACCCCTCTGTTTTTTGTGAGGGATCCATTCCTGACCCTCCACGAAAATGGAAAATCACCAATATTCAAGCTCCATTGGCTTGAATGGCAGTGTGCTCCCACGGACATGTCCCCCATTTTGTCCCCCTCCATTTGCCACCCATAAATGGGTGAGGGATGTGGACTCCAAATCGGTGAAAACGGAGGGGCAACTGTAGTGCAATATGCACTCTGAAGTTTATTTTATAGTCAAAACGTTCTTGTTAATTGCCCTTGAGTTGTCCTAGACTCATGGCTACCATGTGGATGAGACATCTCAAAGACCCCCCTGTCCTCCACTGCTTTGCTCAGGTCCTGCAGTTTCATGATCTCCCTGATTGAGTCCAGCTATCTGGCAAGCAGTTTTCTTCTCTTTCTAGTACTTTTTACCTTTCCTAGGATTATTGTCTTTTCTAATGAGTCATGCCTTCTCAAGATGTGCCTGAAGTACAACAGCCTCATTTTTGTCATCTTGGCTTCAAGCAAAATTCAGGCTTGATCTGTTCTAAGACCCACTGTTAGTCTTTGTGGCCATTCAGAGTTTCCTCAGCACTCTTCTCAACACCGCATCTCCAATGAGTTTATTTTCTTGTTATCCATTTCCTTCACAGTCCAGCTCTCACATCTATACATAATGATGGGGAATACAGTGGCTTAGACAATTCTAACTTTAGTGCTCAGTTGTATATTTTTACACTTTAAAATCTTGTCTAGTTCTTTCAAAGCTGCCCTTCCCATTCCTAGTCATCCTCTGATTTCTTGACTTCAGTCTCTGTTCTAATCAAGTATTTGAACCAAGGTATGGGAAGTCGTTGACTATTTCGATTTCCTTGTTTTATGTAGACTTATGTAGATCCTAAATTTATGTCAGTCCTCTGTGGTTATTATTTTTGTTTTCTTAATGTTCAGCAGTAAGCCTGTCTTTGCACTTTCTTTTTAAACTTTTCTTAATAACTGTTCCAAGTCTCTGATATTTTCCACTAGTAGTATGTGATCTGCATATCTTAGATTGTTGATCCTACCTTTACTTCTGTCTTCATTCTTCCTTCTTCTGAGTCTAAACCTGTTTTTTGTAGGATATTTTCTGCACACAAATTGAACAAATAAGGTAACAGCATGCAGCCTTATTGACAAATCGCCTCTGTCAATTTGGAACCATACTATTTCTCCATATTGTGTTCTAACAGTAGCCTCTTGTCCTAAGTACTGATTACTCATCAGGACTATCAAGCCTTGTGGCACTCTCATTTTTTTAAGAGCATTCCATAGCTACCAATTAATATATAATACCATATTGAAGAATTTGTTAAAGATAAATACATCATTGGGATAAACCAATCAACTATTTAAAATTTGCTAGTACACATTTTGAGAAGAATTCAACCACACCACTGTAGGCATACAATCATTATCAACCAGTGCCCCGGCGAAAACTAGCAACTCTTTGGAAAGCTCTCACTGTTAGCATATTGCCTCCCTCATAGTGTAGAAAGAAATCTGAAGCAGTATCATTTTCCTCCTTAAGTTGTTCAGAGGAGTGTATCAGAGTTTCTACAAAAAACAAACAAGTGGTATCAGCATGCACTATTACATATATGCACATGTATTTTTGGTTTCTGAAATGCATTTGGTTTCTGAAATGCAACTGTTGAGGACAGGAGATCTTGGAGGTGTCTCTTTAAAGGGTCTCCATGAGTTGAGAGCCACTTGAAGGCAGTTAACAACAACAAACATAATGCAAGGGAAGGACATAACAGTAAAGCATCTTAGGACATAAAAAGACAGCCAGCCTTAAAAGTACCCAGATTACTTATGTAAAAGAGATGGTTCTTGAATACTATTGTCAGAGGGCTCAACTTTACATGACTTTAAATGCAGTGTTGTGTCTAACAAGCACGATTTTTCCAACATAAATTATAACTAGAGGTATTTTAGTTCTTTTAATCCTTGCTCAGTGAAGAAACTTCTTCCCTACAGTTGGTATTTGCTCTGGACAAAAATACAAGGTGCAGAGGAATCACAGAATCATAGAGTTGGAAGAGACTACAAGCCCATCCAATCCAACTCTGCTGCCATGCAGGAACTCTCTATCTAAGCATACCTGACAGATGGATATCCAGCCTCAGTTGAAAAACCTCCAAAGAAGAAGACTCCACCACTCTCTGAGGGAGAGTGTTCCACTGTCGAACAGCCCTTACTGTCAGGAAGTGCCTCCTAATGTTGAGGTGAAATCCTTTTCCTGTAGCTTCCATCCAGGGTCCTGTTCTCTGGAGCAGCAGAAAACAAGCTAGCTCTCTCCTCACCCTTTCAAAAACTTAAACTGGGCTATCATATCACCCCTTAATCATCTCTTCTCCAGGCTAAACATATCCAGTTCCCTAAGTCGTTCCTCATAGGACATAGTTTCCAGACCGTTCACCATTTTAGTCGCCCTCCTTTGGGCACACTCCAGTTTCTCAACATCCTTTTTAATTGTGGTGCCCAGAACTGGACA